>CM053603.1:138968507-138990700 GCA_028646535.1 Procyon lotor
CTGAGCATAAAGAAAAACATGGAGGGCATTGTGAGAAGGAAGGGAAAGGTGAATGGGGGGAAACCAGAGGGGGAGATGAACCATGAGAGACTGTGGACTATGAGCAACAAACTGAGGGTTTTGGAGGGGAGGGGGGGTGGGTGTTGGGCAAGCCTGGTGGTGAGTATTGAGGGGGGCACGTATTGCATGGAGCACTGGGTGTGGTGCATGAACAATAAATCTTGTAACACTGAAATAAATAAATAAATAAATAAATAAATAAATAAATAAATAAATAAAATGATATTGCATGTCAATTTATACATCAATTTAAAAAAATTCATTGAAAAAAACACAACATTGTAAAAAAAAAAGACTATCCTACCCTGACACAATGTTTCTAACATTCCAATACCTTCTTTCTCCCCTCCCACTAAATTAACAATCTTAAAACTTCTAAACCCTGACTCCATTAATCGCTCCCATTCTCACTTAGGCGACTGTGTACTTCCTGGGTTAAATAGCTAAAAACTATTTAATATTTTGAGTTCGTTTTTTTAAAGACTAAACAGATTTCTTTGTTGCCAAGTCAGTTTTGATAACTACAGAGCTGCTAGCTTAGCTTACATATACTTAGATTAGTAATATAATTTGCCAACTTGTAAACCTCTAAAAGTAATATTTAGCAATTGATGTGGTTTTAGAAGAAATTCAGATTCTCACAGACTAGTCATGTGGACAAAAAAAGAAGACTAGGGATGAACTCCTCGATTTCAGTAAGGCTTTTTTTCTTTTTTCCCCAAAAGATAAAAATGTGATAGAAAAGTCCACTGTTCCCAATTATCACCTAATAAAACTAATGATGAAATGAATGATAAATCAACATCTCTAAGGAATTTATCCTACAATTAACATTAGTGTTTATTATTTTAAATTCTACAAGTAGTTTAAAAAGTCCTTTTAATGAAAAACATTAAGTGTATGTCCGTTTAAAAAGAGCGGAAGAGGGGAAGTGCCCCACATAACCCTAAACCCACTTATTCTCCACCACGTACATTTGGAATTGGAGATCAATCCAATTGTCACTGGCATTTAAACAACCCCTGAATCACTGAAGCAAGTGGCTCCTGTTGAAATCATCTGGACAGTTTTTTCTCCGAGACATGCTAGGATGTTTTTGTTTTAATAGGCTACCCAATGATAATCAGTATTCCCAGACCATACAATATACCCAAGGCTTAAAAGCAGTCCTAGAAACAATTATGCAGTACTTGCTAAGGGAAAGTACCCTTTCCAAGGCTGAAAAAATAGTCAAAGGTCACAATGACTTTCCAGGACCCTGGAAGATTTGCTACTAAATGTGGATCCATTATTCCTAGGGAAACTGAGTAAGGTGGAGGGAAGTATTGAGTGAGACAGGGGTTCCTTCTGGGTAATCTTCAAGCCATCCTCAGGAAGGTATTCCTGTGTTCAAAAGGAAAGAAACAGGGATTCTCAGAACTACTTGTGTAGAGCTAGATGCTCTCAACAACTCTTTTGACATGATTGTGAAGAAGCAAGCCATTGACCTGTCCCCTCCCTTTAACCACAAGTCCCCAGTACACTATACCATCTGTCCACAGACATCTTCAGAGGCACAGACTTCAGAGGCATAATTCTTAACTATTGCTTCAGCAAAAGTTTCATATTTTTTCCACAGGTCCCCAATCTAATAAAGTGGATGATATTTAACATGCTTTCATATACCACATGCCAGATTCACAGCTGTCTTCCACAGATACTGATGTTAAATTGGCTAGGGTGTAGAAGTATGTTTCTGATAGCCATCCTTCTAATCTGAAGAAGTTAGGTATAAAAAGTTAGATAAGAACAAGTTCAGAGTAACATGTATTTTCGGATTTTAAAAAATAGTGCCAACTCAAAACTCAAGTTTGAGGAGGAAGGTTGAAGTATTTTATTATATTGACCAACAGGTAAAATGTAAAAGGAGAAATAAGATTCTAAATTGGCAGAATTAAAAAATATGATTATAAAAACTCATCAATTACAGGTAATTTTCTCTTTTAGAAAATCTATGGAAGAGTAAGAGATTTTTCTTTCCCAGAAATCTCTTTTTCTTTTCTAGTTGGCAGGGTTAATGCAGTATAAGCTGCAGAAAAGAAAAAAAAAATTCAATTAGAACACCTATAGAGAGAGCCTTAAAAAGATGAGAACTTAAGAGAGTCTCCTCTATGGAGATATATCTTTGAAAAGATATTAAAAGCCTGGATAATTAGATATGAGCTATAATAGCCTCCGTTTAAGTCCCTATTTGATCTCTATTTAAATGAGAAAATGGAGGTACAGAAAGTAAGTTGATTGCTCAAAGTCACAAAGATACTTAAGCAGTGACCTGAGTGCCATTCCAAGGCTCATTCTCCTTCTGTTCCATGCTGTCTACATCATCAGGAGCAGAGAAGCCAATTACCTTTTGGGCATGACCAGATGTGACACGTCAGTCATACATCTTAGGTGACATGTGCTTTCTGGATGCTCTTGCCTTCTGAGTGGACACTCAGACCCAGATATATAAAGTAAATAAGGTCAACAAGAAAAAATTGATCTTAGAGAGTTTTCTCATTTTTTGATGCCAATACAGATGACTTAGGCAATAAGAAAGAACCCCTTCACCCCTATACACATGAAGCCCTCTCCTGTGGTTCACTGTATAATAATAGAAGTCACTCAGTAAGTGTTGCTGATATGTCAGGAAATCTGCTAAATATGTTATAAATATTCCTTATTTGATCCTAGCAATAACTCTGTAAAATACATACTAATGTGTCCATTTTATAGGTAAGTAGATTGAGGGGAAAGGAATTGAATAACTTATTTCGAATTCATAGCAAATGGCAATGCCTAAGTATAAAGCACCTGCTATTCACCTCATACCACTTGTCACGGAGGACAGAAAATATGACCAATTGTACATGCTTTGACCATTTTTTTCTCCTCTTTAAATATTCAATAGATTCATGCTGCCCACAAAACAACAAACTCATCAACATAAAATTTAGGATATCAAAATCTGGTCTCAGACTACTTTTCTAAAATTTCTACCCTTCATCCCTAGTCATACACCCCACAATTCTGGTTACAATCATCGACCTGCCTCTTGACCATGCCCCATGCTCAACCCATGCTGTTTCCTCCATGTATGATTTCCTTTATGACAACACCCCCGTGTCAAAGCCCTTCCCATTTTTCAAAATCATACATAAATTCTATGTCTTCCATAAAGATTCCTAAGATCCTCCTCCAAATTACTTTCCTTTATACTCCCAGAATAATGTCATTACTTCTACTGTGGTATTTATCATGTTTGGTCTCTTATAATTTATCAGATTAAGCCCATGGCTGACTGAGACTCTTCTATTTTACACACATATTTATATGTATCTACGTATGCTCGACCTGGTAGGTATGATGGGCAACCACTAAAATGGCCCCAGTGATCTGCCTCCTAGAATTCACACCTTTATGTAATTCATTCCCCCTTGAATCTAAGCTAGATCTAGTGATTCATTTCTGACAAGTAGAAAATAGCAGAAGTAATGAGATCACTTCTTGGGTTAGGCTACAAAAAGATTGGTTTCCATTTTGGGCCCTCACTTGCTCCCTTATTCTCAGGGAGCCAGCTTCCCTACTGCAAGCTTCCCTATTGAGAGATCCACATGACATAAAACCAAGGGATGCCTCTTGCCCATAATGAGCAAGGAACTAAGGCTCTGAAGTCCAACAGCCCACAAGGAACTGAACCATTCTAATGACTGTATGTGTGGTGTGATCTTGGAAGCAAAGCCTCTTTCTATCAAGCCTTCAGGTGAGAACCACAGCCCTGGCTGATAGACTGACTACAGCCTCTTGAGAGGCCTTACGTCAGGGGCACTCAACTAAGTTGTACACACGTTCCTGACCAAGAGAAAACATGTACTAATTCCTTGTTGTTTTAAGGTACTGGATTTTAGGTTAAGTTCCTACACAAGAGATAACTAATATAATAAGTGTATAATGTGACTGAATTATATTTTAGGATAGACAGATGTAATGAAAGGTATATCTATCCCCAAAGAGGTACAAAACCTTTACTCATGCTAAATTTATAAAGAAAAAGCTACGAATACATTGGTTTATAATTCAAAAGAGCTGAACTATCTTTTTGCCAGGAGTTTATAATCTAAGGGCATTCTAGAAAAAACTCACTTCTGAATGTCCACTATTAAAAGGAGGGTCTCCACTCCAGGCACCAAAACTATTCATAAAAAATAGTGTAAAGGATGTAGATACAAACAGTAAAAGCCTTACCCTACGAAAGTTCTACAAGCTCAGATATTAGGATCCTTGCTTGACAAGGTGCAAGACTAGTGTTCAGACTAATACCTCACACAGTATACATGCTGTCTATTTTTAAATTAAGCACAATACAGTGCCACTCACGTGAAAAGAAGAAGTACAAAATGGACTGTTTATTGGAGAGACTTAGAAAAAGGTAATTGTGGGGGTGCCTGGGTGGCTCAGTCTTTAAACATCTGCCTTTGGCTCAGGTCATGATCCCACGGTCCTGGGATTGAGCCCCAAGTCAGGCTCCCTGCTCAACGGGAAGCCTGCTGCTCCTTCTGCCTCTGCCCCTGCTTGTATTCCCTCTCTTGCTCTCTCCCTCTCTCTCTGTCAAATAAATAAATAAAATCTTAAAAAAAAAAAAAAGGTAATTGTGTCATTTGCAAAAACCAAAACCAACAAAACAGAAAAAAAAAAAAAAAACCCACTGAGCACAGACAGACATGCTATAGACTTTAGAAAAGACTAACTTCTAAACATTTCCGAGTATCTAGCTAAATTCCATGGTGAAACTTCCTAAAAGAAAAAAATGGCACAATAGATGGAGTCTCTCAAATTTGATATGTAGTATCACAAATAACCCTCTTTCCCCTCAAAAAGGGGAATTCACCCATTCACCAAACTATCTGGTCTTGGACTTTTGGTTTTGGGGAGTTTTTGGATTAGTAATTCAGTTTCTTTGCAGGTAATTTGTTCAGATTTTCTATTTTTTTCTCTTTCATGTTTTGTATTTTGGTTTCTAGAAATTTATCTATTTCCTCTAGGTTGTCTAATTTGTTGGCATATATTTTTTCACAATATTCTCTTATAATTGTTTGTATTTCTGGAGTATTTGTTGTTATTTCTCCTTTCCTGTTTGTGATTTTAATTATTTGGGTCCTTTGTCTTTTTTTTCTTGTTAAGTCTAGCTAGAGGTTTATCAACTTTATTGATTTTTTTCAAAGAACCATCTCCTGTTTTCATTGATCTGTTACATTATTTTGTTATTGTTTTTGTTTTATTTTTGTTTTTTTAGTTTGTATGTCACTTATTTCTGCTCAAATCTTTTATTATTTCCCTCCTGCTGGTTTTAGGTTTTATTTGTTATTCTTTTCCTTTAGATGTAAGATTGGGTTGTTTGAGACTTTTCTTGCTTCTTGAGGTAGGCTTGTATTGCTGTAAACTTTTATTTTTGAACTAGTTTTACTGTGTTTCAAAGGTTTTGAAACATTGTGTTTTCATTTTCATTCATTTCCATGTACTTTTTCATTTCTTCTCTTATTTTCTGGTTGACCCATTCATTGTTTAGCAACATATTATTTATCCTCCTTTTGTTTGTGGTTTTTCCAGATTTTTTCTTGTGATTGACTTCTATTTTCATAACACCGTAGTCAGAAAAGATGAATGCTTTGACTTTGATCTTTTTTAATTTGTTGAGGCTTGTTTTGTGGCCCAATTTGTGATATTCTGGAGAATGTTCCATATGAACTTGAAAAGAATATGTATTCTGCTGTTTTAGGATGGGATGTTCTGAATAAACCTGTTAAATCCATCCAGTCTAGTGTGTCATTCAAAGACATTGTTTTCTTGTTGCCTTTCTGTTGGGATGATCTGCCCATGGATGTAAGAGGAGTGTTAAAGTGCCCTACTATTATTGTATTATTATTGATTAGTTTCCTTATGTTTATTATTAGCTCCTATATGTATTTGGGTGCTCCCATGTTGGGTGCATAAATATTTAAAATTGTCATTTCTTCTTGTTGGAGTGTCCCCTTTATTACTATACAGTGTCCTTGTCTCTTAGTACAGTCTTTGTTTAAAAGTCTATTTTGTCCAGTATAAGTATTGCTACTCCAACTTTCTTTTGATATCCATTGCATGACAAATATTTCTCCATCCCCATTCCCTCACTTTTTTTTTTTAAAGAGAGAGAGAGAGAAAGGAAGACTGTGTGACTGTGTGGGGAGAGACAGAGAGAATCTTAAGCAGGCTCCACACCCAGGGTGGAGCCCAACATGGGGCTTGATCTCATGACCCTGAGATCATGACCTGAGACAAAACCAAGAGTTAGACACTTAAGGGGCGCCTGTGTGGCTCAGTGGGTTAAAGCCTCTGCCTTCGGCTCAGGTCATGATATCAGTGTCCTGGGATCGAGCCCTGCATCGGGCTCTCTGCTCAGTGGGGAGCCTGTTTCCCCCCTCTCTCTGCCTGTCTCTCTGCCTGCTTGTCATCTCTCTCCCTCTGTCAAATACATAAATAAATAAAATCTTTAAAAAAAAAAAGAGTTAGACACTTAACCAACTGAGCCTCCATCCCCTCACTTTCTATCTGTAGGTGTCATAGGTATTAAATGAATCTCTTGTAAGCTGGGTATAGATGGATCCTGTTTTGTTTCATTTATAACCATTCTGTCACCCTATGTCTTTTGATTGGAGCATTTAGTCCATTCACATTCAAAGTAATTATTGATAGAAATGTACTTATTACCATTTTATTACTTGATTTTTCATCATTTCTGAAGATATTATCTGATTCTTGTCTTTGTGTTTTATGGTTTGCTTGCTTTCTTTAGTGATATATTTGGATTTCTTTCTCTTTATTCTTTGCATATTTATTAGTAATTAAGATTTGTGGCTATCATTAGGCTTGTACATAACATCTTCTGCATAAAGCAGTCTATAATATGTTCATGGTCATTTAAGTTTGAACCCATTCTTTACTCCTCTCCCCCCATATTTTAGGTATATGGTGTCATATTTTACATCCCTTTATTTTGTGAATTCCTTGGCTGATTTTCACAAAAATATTCATTTTTACTGCTTTTGTGTTTTCTACCTTCATACTGTCATTTTGGGTCTTTCCACTCAAAGAGTCCCCTTTAATATTTCTTGCAGGGCTAGTTTAGGGGTCATGAACTCCTTCAGTTTTTGTTTGGGAAACTGTTTATCTCTCCTTATATTCTGAATGATAGCCTTGCTGGGTAGAGTATTTTTGCCTGCCAGTTACTACCACTTAGCATTTTGAATATATCATGCCACTCCTTTTTGGCTTGGAAAGATTCCACTGAAAAATCCACTGAGGCCTATTGGGGGGGGTCTCCTTTGTATGTAACTAGCTTCTTTTGTCTTGTTGCTTTTAATATTTTTTTCTTTATTGCTATATTTAGTCATTTTAACTACAACATGGTTTGGTGTAGATCTGCCTTTGTTGATTTTGTTGGCGGCCCTCTGTGCCTCCTGAAACTGGATGTCTGTTTCCTTCTTTCAGATTAGGGAAGTTTTCAGCTATTATTTCTTCAAATAAATTCTCTGCCCCCTTTTCTCTCTTTTTCTGGGACTCCTGTAATCTGAATGTTATTATGTTTGATGGAGTCACTGAGTTCCCGAAGTCTATTTCCATTTTGCATCATTCTTTTTTCTCTCTTTTATCAGCTTGATCACTTTCTATTACTCTGTCTTCTAGGTCATTAATTCATTCCATCAAGTGTGTTTCTCCTTTCATTTACTAACCCCCTTTTCTCTGCCATGTTATTCATTATCTCTGTGTTAATGGCCTCAATGATGTCCTCCACTCTTTTCTCAAACCTAGTTAGTATCCTTATAATCGTTGCTTTAAATTCTCCAATAGGCATGTTACTTATATCTATCTCTCTTAGATCTCCAGCAGTGTCCTTGTCCTGTTCTTTTATTTGGGACAAATTCCTGTCTTCTCATTTTGTCTAAGTCTCTGTACCTGTTTCCATGTGTTAGGTAAGTCAACTGTGTCTCCTGTTTTGAGGGTAATGGCCTTATGAAGAAGAGGTCCCATAGTGCCCTGCCATGTAGTGGCCCTATTCCCCAGGGCCTGGAACTTCTGAGAGGGTCTACATATTCTCTGTTATTCTGTCCTGGTTGTTTTATCCTTCAGGCCATTTTATGAAGAGGCTCTCTTTACCTACTATGGGTAGTGTTTTGTCCCTGGCTGAATCTAGCACATTTTAACTAAGTGTGCTCTGGTCTGCTTGTGAAATAAAATCTGTCCCCACTGCCACTGGAACAAAGGCCTTGCAAATCTCCTAGGTTGGGAAATGCAGTGTTGGCAGGGCTATGGGCTGGTCTTCTGGGGAAGGGGACACATCATGGCAGGACTTAGATAAGCATGATTAGGTCGTATGGTTCCACCAGACTTTGGGGGTGCTGGGCTTGGTGTAAGTAAATTAGGTAGCAAGTGTCAGCTCTGTGCTTTTCTGGAAATGAGGCCTCCTTACCAATAATTACCAGATGGAATTTCAGAAGGCCCTAAGCTTATGCTGAGGGGCAGGGGAGGGCAATGGCATCTACCAGTTCCTTTGTTCCTGGAAGGGTCTCTCCATGAGCACTGCCTCTCTGGGACACACTCCAACATGAGCAAATAACCTTCCCACTGTGTGCCCCAGGAGCAATTCAGATCACTGTTTCCATGCTCTATGTCCATGGGCCATTTGCCCAGTCTTTTCTCCAAGAGTAGCCCCAGTGTCCTCTGAGGTCTCTCAGAGACAAGCATGCTGATCTTTAAAACTCTAGGCTTTAAGCTCCACTGGTTGCAAGAGCTCATGAAATTCAGGCCCTCTTATTTTTCAAGCCAATTGCTATGAGGATTCAGTTTTTCCATGCTACCTCTCTGTGTGCTAATCTCTCTTACCCTTCTCCATGACTGTGGCTCCCTCCCCACCATAGTGGCCACAATAGGTTTCTCTCTCAAGCCACATTTCTGCACTTCCTACCTTCTTAAATGTAGCCTCTTCTCTACCTTTAGTTGTCATGTTTGTTCTGTCAATCTTTAGGTCTATTTCTGGGCTATTTAAGATGATTTGATAGTTTATCTAGTTGTATTCATGGGACAAGCCACACCTCGAGTCTTCCTACTTCACTGCCGTCTTCAGACCCCATAAGCTATCTTTAAACAATATACATTGTTAATGATAAACTTAGCTGCTAATTTTCTTCAGACACACAGATGTCCCTGGATGAGTTAGTCATGGAAGGGATTTATACCCAGTCACTTCACATTCATATGATCTTACTGGTTGTTTATGGTGCATTCTGACTAGGGGTACCTCCACTGACTGGCTGGTGCCACTGCCTTAAAGGTTGATAAATATTTTGACTATATACTTACTCATGGATAAATATTAAATCTATACACTGCAGATGAAAGCTAATCCTGGAATTTAACTTTCCAGAAATTATGGCACCTGAGAGTTTAACATAGACCAGTGCTATCTACATCCAATAACATCTGGATGGAAGGGATATAAGCATACAATAAGTGATCTTATTGAGAAAGACACTAAGGAATAAGATTGTCAGGATATAGACCTGGCTTTTACATTCACGTCTGCGGCATTGAACAGAAATGAAAATAAACCCTTAGGTAGTTTGGCAGATTAAACAAATTAATGTGTATAAAAATTTTAAAAACAATATCTAGGGGTGCCGGGGTGGCTCAGTTGGTTAAGCATCTGCCTTCAGTTCGGGTCATTGATCTCAGGGTTCTGGGATCAAGCCCAATATTGGGCTCTCTGCTTAGTGAGGAGTCTGCTTCTCCCTCTCCCTCTAAGCTCTCTCTCTCTTTCTCTCACTCTCACACTCTCTCAAGTAAATAAATAAAATCTTGGGGAAAAAAAACAATGTTTGGCATATAGTATGTACACAGTGAGTTTTAGTTAGTGTAAAAGCCTTGGAACTCCCCTTACCAATAATTACCAGATGGAATTTCAGAAGTTGCCAAAGGGTTTTTGTCTTACAATCAAAAAGAGATAAAAATCTTGGGAATAAAAAACATTTATTTTTTTACTGTCTACAGGTCCCACAGGCAAATACTGTATTGTAGATGAAAAAGGTTAACAACCAATACCATCTTAGCCCCTAGAACTCTATTCCAATCTACCCACTAGGAGTTAATCTTTCCAGTAACTCACCAGGTCTGAAACAGGGTGCTTTGCTTATTGTGTCTTAACATTTTATGAATTTTATATTAAATTTATATTTATATTTATATTGTATATAATATAATATAAATATATTTATATTTTTATAAATTTATTATATTTAATATAAATATATTTAATATAAAATATATTATATATAAAATATAATTATAATTATAAATATATTATATTTATAATTTATAATTTATAATTATATAATTATATAATTTATAATTTATAATTTATTTATAATATAATTATAAATATATTATATTTATAAAAATATATATTTATATATAATTAAAATATATTTATATTATATATAAATGCTATTATATATAATTAGCATTATAGGTTTATAAATGCTCTATATTTTCTGAGATCCTGCTTTCAAAAAGAGGTTTGTGATATATACTGCCACTAGTCATGTTTGGAAGTTTATCATATCTCAACATCATCAGCATTAGGTGTTTTAAATATTTTGCTAATAAAAAGGGGCATCTTTCAACGATGTGGATGGAACTGGAGGGTATTATGCTAAGTGAAATAAGTCAGTCAGAGAAAGACAATTATCACATGATCTCTCTGATATGAAGAATTTGAGAAGAATTGAGGCAGGAGTTTGTGGTGGGGTGGGGGAGAGAAATGAAACAGGAAGGGATGCAAGGGACACAAACCATAAGAGACTCCTAGACTCACAAAATGAACTAAGGGTGGCTGGGAGGCAGGGGGGTAGGGATAGGGTGGCTGGGTTGTGGACATGGGGGAGGGTGTGTGCTATGGTAAGTGCTGTGAAATGTGTAAGCCTGATGATTCACAGACATGTACCCTAGGGCAAATAATACATTATATGTTAATAAAAATTTTTAAAAAGGGGCATCTTTGTCTTGTATTAATTCATGTTATAATGTTTTAAACAGACGAGATAGCTTTGATAAATATTTTAGCTTGTTTGCCTGTGTTAGAAACATAGAGTGAGGGGACTTTTTTTTTTTTTTGAGGGGATTTTTAAGGTTATGGTAAAAAGTTCTTACATAATTGTAGGTAAATTATCATTAAAAGTTTTAGACATTTAAAAATACATAGCACAGTTTTAAAAAAAGTATAACAATTTTTTTAGGGATCAGATGAATGAAATAGTTTAAAGAATATGTAAATTAGAGAAGTTTATTTATGGGAAAATGTTTTCAAAAAAATATTTCAAATGCAAACTTTGGTGGGGATGGTGTGGGCTGGGATAGCATGGAGGGGAGGGCCCAATTTAATCATAACGGGTTTAAAAGAAAAAAATATACCTAAGGTAGTCCTAAAACAATAAGTAAGATTTTAAATATATAACTGGGAACAGAATGTTCAATAAAGTACTGAACTTTGTATAAGACAGTGGTATTTTCCAAGAGAAGAAGTTATGTTAAGCCATAATTTGAAATGATATTAAGCCTTAACATTCTATAGAGAGAAATATTACTAAAATCAGGCTTAGTAACATTGATTTGCTGTAAGTATCAGGACATTCTAGTGATTACAGCTAAGGCAAATAAAGGATGGGACAGAAAGGTAAGGAAAGAAGGTTTTTCTCTTCAGAAGGTGTTCTCTGCAATACTCCTTAGAAGTGTAAGTTAAATTAGATTAAAAGGATCCTATTTGTCATAGATGATGTGAGGGATAGAACCTGGCTGGCCATAGAGAAGACACGCCAAGTGAAACAGAAAGTATTAAAGAAATAAAGCTGTAAATGTACATTTGCTTACCTATCTCCAGCTTAAATCTTGATATCCTGTGGGTTGGGGAATAGAAGTTTGAACTCAAAATGGCTGCTAAGGAGTGGTAACAATTTAAGACTATGACTCCAAGAGCAAAAACAGAGGAACACCCATTACCCAGAATGTAAGGGTAAGCATCTGCAGAGTCATTTAACAGGTTTTACAGAGAAAAATTCTGAAATTGAAGAGATGAGAAGCTTCCACTGCTAGCTACATCTTATTCTTTAGCAGAGAGGGATGAAATTGAATGCATTGTCAGAGACTTGCCAGAAGTGAACACCCAGAGAAAAGAAAGCTTCCAAGGGTGAGGTCTATCTCAAAAGGAAGAAATATATATATTTTTAAAGATCGTGGAGTAAGAGAGGTCCTAAAATATGTATTGGAACTTTAGTTTGGGCCAAATTAGAGTAACTTTGAATATCTAAACATCCCCATTGAATAATAGTGAAAGGTGGATATATTTTAAAAAGGTAGTGCTGTGTTGGAGAGAAGAATCCAAAGTTAAAGAAAACCAGAATAGCAGGATTTTTTAGAGTGACATATGTTTGTAGTTACAATTACATGGAACAAACTTGGATCCCAGTTTCCTTTTGTAAGGGAATCAAGTGAGAGCCCTGGAGAGCATTTACCCAAGGGCTAGTGTCACCTGGGAGAAGTTGAGAAATGAGTTTTGCTAGAGTAGGCAGTTTGGGCTTCCCAGAACTTAAAATAAGTCAGAAACTAACAGGGTTCTTCTGTGGCCCTTAGGTAGCTGTTGGGGGTCCTCTTAGAGAAGAGATATTCATTCCCACTAGGTGGGGTAGAACATTTGTAGGTTTGAGGTTGGAAGTAAGTTACAGAGATTCTTTCAAAGTCTCAAAGAAGAGGTTACTATCATGTAATAGTTTAGAACAAAGTTCCCACTCCTAGACCCATCTCTGGGAATTTCCAGTTGGTTGGCAGTCACAGGAAGAAAAACACCTTTAATGCCTTAGTGTACAATGTACACCTGGTTGCTGACTATAGCAGTCAGGAGTCTCGGGATCTCTGGTTATTGATCAAAATATTCATACAACTGTGGTCTCCTCAAAGCATCTGGAGGGGAAACTATATCCAGGAATCTGTCCCTTCTCCAGTTCAGGCCAACTGGTAGAACATGCTGTTGGGCTACACACTGAAACCAGGTCTTCAGCTATGGACTTTAATTTATTTTCAGTCCCATTCAACTTTTAGGACACAAGGATTACAAGGTATCATAATTTCATATTATGATAATACTAGGAAATTATGTCTTTCATATCTGTATTCTGAAGTCATAATAACAAATATTTATTGAACACTTTTTATGTACCAGGCACCTTGCCAAGCACTTTACTACATTGCATTTAATCTTCTTAACAAACCTTGGAGGTTCTATCTATCCCATTTTATGGATTAGGAAACTAAGGCTCAGAGAAAAATACACAGCTAATGGTGAAGCTGGTATTCACATCAAGGATTATTTGACTATGGAAACTGATTTTGAGCACTACAGCTTATTACATCCTTTAATTAAAATATGCTTATAAATGTGAGATGACACCAGTTTACTGTTCTTGACAGAAATGATTTCCTTCAAGTTTCTGGGAAATAAGGAAACTCAAGTTTGCTTCATCAGGTACTGGTGACACAGAAAACCCAAGGTATCTTTCAGTATTCTTTTTTCTATTGTCCAAAGTCCCAAATAATAGGAACCTATTGATAATTAAATCCTAACTTGTGTCCTTTCTTAGGCATTAAACATGAGATAACTTAATGACCCTCCCTTGAGACACGGTAAATATCTAGCAGACTTCAGTTTCTTATTTTAGAATTCAAAGATCTCTTGATTCTGCTAGAAAACTACTACCACAGTCCTTTTTTCCCCACAAAGGGGTGGGGGGAAAGTGTATCCCTGGGGCAGCTAACAAGCCTCCTTAGAGTAACTAGATAAACAGAGTGTGAATAAGAATATACCCTCAGACATAAATTTTCCCAAATACTTTTCAAAGCAGACATTTCTCATCCTTTCTTCACTATCTTATTAGGACATTAGGACCTTCATCTTTTGCATTTTAGCATTTTTGGTAAATTCTTTTATTTGAAATATCTCAGCTTGATTCTTCAAGACAACCTTTTATTAAGCATTTATTTTTCACATGTGTACTATAGAGAGTTGCACGAAATCAATTTAAATAACCAGTCACAAATTTTTCTTAACAGGAAAATAAAGCATTAGGCAAAACCATATATTTTTGATTCATTCATGTCCAATTTTAAGATCTAAGCATAAACAACTTAGAAAGAAATTCTTACCTTGCTCAGAGATCTGTGCCTTTCAGTTGAATGTTAAGTAGTCCATAAGAATAAAGGTTGAATTCAGGTACATCCAAGAAGGAGGGATTAGCAAGGCAGTACGAGGCAGAGAGTAAAGTCTATATGTTTGGTTAATTATCTATAATAAGTCAAGGAAACCAAGGATATTATGCAAGACTCCATCTTTCAAATTAAACCCCACCCAGATTGGGATCAGTGTATTTTAAAAGCCCAGAAATCAAAATGCCCCATTACAGTTAGTATAATGGAGTGGTAAAACACTGACCTATGGAAGTAATACACTCCTCTGATCACCATGCTATGTATGCCATTGTCACATTAGCAAGTATCATAAGTCATGCAGCCTCATGGGGCAAGGCTGCTCTATGACCTCCACATCCAGAGCAAACGTAATCTAGTTTGCTGCAGAGTAATAAAGAAAAGTGTGCTTCAGGGCATCTGGGTGGCTCAGTCAGTTAAGTATCTGCCTTGTGCTCAGGTCATGATCCCAGGGTCCTAGGATCAAGCCTTGCATTTGGCTCCCTACTCAGCAGGGGAGTCTTCTTCTCCCTCTCCCTCTGCTCCTGCTCCTGTGCACTCTCACTTTCCTTCTCTCTCTCAAATAAATAAATAAAATCTGAAAGAAAGAAAGAAAGAAAGAAAGAAAGAAAGAAAGAAAGAAAGAAAGAAAGAAAGAAAGAAAAGAGAAGAGAAGAGAAGAGAAGAGAAGAGAAGAGAAGAGAAGAGAAGAGAAGAGAAAGAAAGAAAGAAAGAAAGAAAGAAAGAAAGAAAGAAAGAAAGAAAGAAAGAAAGAAAGAAAGAAGGAAAGAAAGAAAGAAAGGAAAGAAAGAAAGAAAGGAAGGAAGGAAGAAGGGAAAAAGGGAAGTAAGGAAGAAAGAAAAGAAAAGTGTGCTTCTGGTTGCAGTGGGTGTTGACAGTTGTATGAAAAAGAACCATAACCCTACAGGAAGTCATAGTTTATCTGCATCTACAATTCACATTGCAGTTCTGGTTACTAGAATACCCAAGCTCAACAAAGTTGGCTTCAGAGAAAAGTCTTCTTTGTAAAAACTTCCCTGAACTCTGTAGGGACAGCTTAGCAGTATTTCTCCTTTATGTTACCATATCATATTGTTAGTAAAATTATTGGGTATTTCCTTCTCTCTCTCCTCTCTGTCACACACACACACACACACACACACACACACACACACACACACACACACACACTTGCAGTAGATACCAGGATCCATGCTTTACTCACTCCTCACTTCTGTATCCCCAGCAAATGTCACCGTACACTACATACTAACACATTGACCACTAGGTGGTCAATATTTGCTTGTTGAATGCCTGGACACAAAAGTTACAAAGTAAACAGAAAGATACTTTATGAAGACAAGGGACTCCTCAACAGGACTTCAACAGAGCTCTTCTGTCTAGATCAAAGGATACCATCCAAGCCTTAGCAGGGTCCTCAAACTTGATCAGATGGCTCAGCCTGGCCTTCTAGCTTGTATGCATTATTCCCACAACTACTTTGTCCTCCTGCCACATGGAGATGCTTAGAACAGAGGACAGGGTACATATGGAGAGCTCTTGTCCCCTTCTTTCCCATCTGTTTCTTGCTCTTCTTCTACTCAGGAGCTATCGTTAATATCATTAGTGCTACCCACTGCAAGCTGAGTTGGAGGTCGCTGCCCCCTCTCCCTAAATACCCAAAGTCACCCAGGCCAATTTTTATTATTATTTAGTCAAATCACCTGTGACATAGATCAAACTAGGACTTCCTTTAAAGATGCGGGCAATACCAGCTTTTACTTCTCAGTCCCCAGGGCCATGTAGTTCCTGTTACATTACAGCCATGCTAATGTTAGGTTAAGGAATAGCTAAGATCCCAAAGCATCCACACGGGGAGGATGGGCTTTCACAGACTCTCAGAATAGTAGAACTAGATATTCTTTGAACATTTTTGAAGTTTTAGGATGAAACACCATATACACAAAAAGATATTTATTATGCATAGATTGTTCAAGCTGAAGCAAAAATAGAATTAAGATTTTTAAGAATATCAATGGCAGAGGGTTGTTCTGATGTTTGTGTCACAGGGAAGGTTACTACCACATTGATGCCATGATTGAAGACTAAATTGACAGTTTTAGGTCATGTGCCTCTCCCTTGTGATGTCTTTGTCACTATCTCTCCCGGGAGGGGTAACTGAAAGGAAAAGCAGGAGGAGACATTAGGATCCTATATAGGGAAGCCCATAGGGCCACTGCTTGAAGAAGTTCAGCTATTAGGCTTTGACATTTGTTTCCACTCCAGGAACCTCTTTGGGCTCTCCCCTGCAAAGTTCTTCCGTAATGTCTTCAAGTTTCTGGAAGGAGAGCTGGCTTATGAAACACTGGTAGCCTTGATTATATCTATCATGCATATGCACCTTCACTAAGGCTCAGAGAAAATTTAAAGTAATGTTGGCATTTAACACTCATTAAAGTTGCAGAAGTTCCAAAGAAATAAAAGTATAACTGTCATGTAATTTGAAGATGGGAGCGTAGCTGCTGGCTGAATCCTCAGAGATCAAATAGGGCTGAAATTAATAACCCAACTGGAGACTTTCAATTGTCAAAACACTGCAGAAGAAGAGTGGATTTGATCTCTAAAGCTGAGGGGTAGACAGACATGACTGCAATGTAAAAGATCTTAAATTGGTCTGAGAGGCAGACCAGGCATTACGGTTTTCATGTATTAGGCATTTGCTAAATCAGCTCCATCAATATTTATTCCTAACAAGAAACAATCTTCTAATATCCCAGCTGGTAGATAATTTGATCTGTTAAATTTGCACATTTATTTTCCTAGATACTAAATGTGGTATTTGTCATCATTTGTGCATGTCTTCCTTTCCTGGTCCATGGTTGCTAACAGAACTGCCATATCATAGGCTGGGTCTTCTGATGGCCGGCTAGATGCTTTCTGTGACCTCCTCTTTGTTCTCTGTTTTCTCTCAAGTTCTACATGTCTCAGGTCTAGAACAGCCTCAACTCCCTTCAATTTTGTAGTGCCTTATGCTTTAGGTTGCTTTCAAGTGCTTTTACAGATCCAGAACGATCACTTAGGGAAATAGGCAGGGTAGGTTACCCCTGCCTCTTTTAGGATGAGGGAACAGGTGTTAAGAGTGGACAAGTGATGTACCCTATGAATAAGTGTCAAAGATGAGCATCACACTAGATATCTGCCAGTCCCCTACCCTATCTCATCCACCCACCTTTTGACTCTGGTCATGGCTGAGTTAATCACCTGCTGAGCACAGGTGCTCTTGACAATGCTGCATCTCAGCTATAGTGTGTGTGTGTGTGTGTGTGTGTATGTGTGTGTGTGTGTGCACGTGTGTGTGTATGTGTGTGTGTGTGTCTTGTTTGTTTCAGGTGTTCTCTGCTTCCCAGTGAGAATCCTGAAGGAGAGAAAATTAACACCCTCCAGTGTTAATAGTGGCCTATAAAGTTTGGGTTGTTCCTCTCTCCTGTGTCTATGATTGACAGTTCTGAAGGGTCTTCCCACGAGAACTAAGCCTCAGTTGCCCACAGGGATAGCCAACTCAAGCACAACACACTTGGGTCAGCTCTTCTTTCTCCCTTGTTTCATTCTTCTCAACAACCCCCCGCCCCCGCCCCCACCGCATTCCCTGGGCTCACTTTCTAAAGTCATCCACTTGCATAAAAAACTTATCTCAGATTCTGCTCCCCAGAATAACCTAAGTTAGAACACGCTGCAAACACATTGTTTTGATTTTCTAGTTCATTCTTCTTATTATCCTATTAATCACCAGACCTAAAGTTCAATACTCATCTTTTTTTCTACTTGCAAACAATGACTATAGATTTAATATTTGAATACCATGTATAACCTCTTGAAGTGGAGACTTGCATACATTAGGTGCTTAGAAATAGGATACTGTGATTACCTTGAAGGCAGTGATTGTTAAAGAAGAAAGATGCATATGTAAATATAAAGAGAAATACATAAGTTGCTCTTCTACAAATGACTTAAAAGAGCTGGAAATAGCTATCTTTACTTAGTGACATTTCTAGGATCAGTTTATAAGGGTTCCACGTCTAAAGCTTCCTGGCTGGCTTCTTTTCATGCTATGTTTTTTATTAGAAATAAAATTTTTATTTTTATGGTTTCTTCTTTTAGATATATTGATGGCTTATTTTAAATAGTCTCACTGAATGGAGACTTTATAACTTCGAGCTATAAAGCAATAATATTGGTATTTACCAGTTTTAATTATATACACATATATGTGTTAATGGGAGTTTGCCTCTCATGAATTTTGTAAAGATGGAACATTATTATTCATATTTGTTTATTTCTGGTACAAAAAAAGCATCACATACCAGCACAGGATCAAGAAACACCAACTGCTGAATGTCAGACTATTTTTGATTTGGAAAGGACAAATTTAAGTATAAATAATATTACAAAAGGTACTATTTGTACTATTTGTACTACAAAATAGTACAAAAAATAGTACAAAATTCTATTCAGCTTGTGCAGATCAACTGGTCACAGTGAGTTTTTTTTAAATTCAATTAGCCAGCATATAGTACACCATTAATTTCAGATGTAGAGTTTAGTGATTCATCAGTTGCACATAACACCCAGTGCTCATCACATCCTGTGCCCTCCTTAATGCCCATGACCCAGTTACCCCAACCCCCCACCCATCTCCCCTCCAGGAACCCTCAGTTTGTTTCCTAGAGTTAAGAGTCTTTCATAGTCTTTTCACTTAAGAGCCAACAAAGGTCATTTTATAATATTTGGCAGATGCCAGAAATCAAGCATCCTGAATATAAACATTGCTCTGATTCCAGATACCAAAGACATAGATGCAGTGTGTTAAGATATAAACATGAAGAAAAGAATCCAAAACACAGTTTCTGGAACTTAGATCTATCGATTGAAATATCTGTCAGTGCAGAACAACCGATGGAGGTTTTGTCATGCCCTTCCAAAAGCACATATATACAGTCTACATAGAGTGGCCAAGAAATGCATTTCTTTCAAGGCTTAAAATAGAATTACATATAAGAAATTATCAGTCAGAGGAGCAAGATGGTGGAGAAGTAGGAGGCTGAGATAGCATCGGATCCCAGAAGTTCAGCTAGATATTTATCAAACCATTCTAAATGCCTGCAAACTGAACAGGAGATAGAAGAGAGGAAGAGCAGCAATTCTAGGAGCAGGAAATCGACCACTTTCTGGAAGGTAGGAAGTGTGGAAAAGTGAATCCAAAGCGATGGGAGGAGAGACCCCAGGGGGGGAGGGGCCAGCTCCCGGCAGCTGCAGAGCAGCAGAGCATGAAACCGGAACTTTTAGAAGTCTGCTCTGTTGAGGGACTATTCTCCAGAGGCTAAGTGGGGGGTGGAGCCCTCACGGGAACAGTGTGGTTTCAGGACCCATGGGGTCACGAAGGGACCGGAGGTGTCCGAGTGTGGCAGAGCTCCCAGGTGTCAGACCAGGGAAGCCAATGGCAGAGATGAAGCTGTGCAGTGGGCTCTCAGCTTGGGCTTACCTTAGACCTTGATCTGAAGTACAGTCGGGCCACTGCTCTTTGAGCAGAGACCCCACAACGGGCAGCTCCGGGAAGACCCCTTCCTTCCTCCTCCGGGAGGAGCGCACGGGAGCATGCAGCAGAAATCAGCTGGGTTTAGAGACTACAAATGCGGCCGTGCGCCAGAGACAGAAACACTCAGTCACAGGCCCAGTGAGCTAGGACCGTGGCTGGAGACCAGGGAAACAGGAGTGATTGTCTGCTTTTCTTTGAGGGCGCACTGAGGAGCAGGGCCCCAATTGCTCCGCTCCTCCAGGCCAGAGACTGGGAGGCCACCATTTTCATTCTTAGCCTTCAGGGTGGTGTGGAAAGCATTCAGGGAACAAAGGCTCCTGAGAATGAACCCCAGAAAATTGCTTGGCCCGGCCCCTGGCAAGGGTGGTGCAATTCTGCCTCAGGCAAAAACATTTGAGAATCACAACAACAGGCCTCTCCCGGAGAAAATCAGCGAGAATATCCAGCCTAGACCAAGTTCATCAATCAGTGAAAACTGCGGAACTCCAGAGTTAGGGAAAAAAAAAAACAAAACACACTTAAAATTCATGGCTTTTTTCACCATGATCCTTTAGTTTTTCAGAGTTGAATTTTTAAATTTTTTTTCCTTGTTTTACTTTTATATTTTATTTTTCCTCTTTCCTATTTTGGTATTTTCTTAAATTAGTATCTTATCAATACCTTTTTAAAAATCTTTTCTAATTTTCACTGTTACATTCACATTTTATCCCCTCATTGTATTTAATCTTATTTTTTGTATATATATAGAGGTTTTTTTCTTTAAAATTTTGGTATACAATTTCTTCTAATAGATCAAAATATACCATAAATCTAGCATACACCTTGGATCCAGTCTCCACCCTGATCACATTCTCTCCTCTTTTAATCTTTTTTTCTCTCTTTTTTCAACCAACTTCTTATCAATCTCTTTTTTAGAATTTTTTAAAATTTTCATCTTTACACCCATATTCCATCCCTTCATAGTGTTTATCCTTATTTTAGTATAAGTTTTTTCTTTCTTTAAAATTTTGGGAGGTAGCTTCTTCTAACTGACCAAAAACACCCAAAATCAGGTGTGGGGCTCTGTTCAAATCATAAGTGTAATATATATATATTTTTTTTCTTTTTCTATTTTATTTTATTTTATTTTTTCTCTTTTTTCTCCCCCCGCCCCCCCTCCCCGCTTTTTTCTTCAACCCCTGGTTTCGACTCTTTTCTGATTTTTCTGGGGTCCTTGCTACCCTTTTAGTATTTTGCTCTCTCATCATCTATTCTTATCTTGATAAAATGACAAGGTGGAAAAACTCACCACAAAAAATAAAGAACAAGAGGCAGTATCGACGGCTAGGGACCTAATCAATACAGACATTAGTAATATGTCAGAAATAGAGTGCAAAATGACAATTATCAAAGTGCTAGCTGGGCTCGAAAAAATCATGGAAGACATTAGAGAATTTCTTTCTGGAGAAATAAAATCCCTTTCTAGAGAAATAAAAGAACTAAAATCTAATCAAGTCAAAATTTTAAAAAGCTATTAATGAAGTACAATAAAAAATGAGGTACAATATTAATGAGGTACAATAAAAAATCATGGAAGACATTAGAGAATTCCTTTCTGGAGAAATAAAATCCCTTTCTAGAGAAATAAAAGAACTAAAATCTAATCAAGTCAAAATTTTAAAAAGCTATTAATGAGGTACAATTAAAAAAATGGAGGTTCTGACTGCTAGGATAAATGAGGCAGAAGAGAGAATTAGTGATATAGAAGACCAAATAACGGAGAATAAAGAAGCTGAGAAAAAGAGAGAAAAACAACTACTGGACCACGAAGGGAGAATTTGAGAGATAAGTGATACCATAAGATGCAACAATATTAGAATAATTGGGATCCCAGAGGAAGAAGAAAGAGAGAGAGGGGAGGAAGGTATATTGGAGAAAATTATTGTAGAGAATTTCCCTAGTATGGTGAAGGGAACAAGCATCAAAATCTAGGAGGCACAGAGAACCTCCCCCAAAATCAATAAAAATAGGTCTACACCCCGTCATCTAGTAGTAAAACTTACAAGTCTTAGTGACAAAGAGAAAATCCTGAAAGCAGCTCAGGACAAGAAGTCTGTAACATACAAAGGCAGAAATGTTAGATTGGCAGCAGACCTAGCCACAGAACCTGGCAGGCCAGAAAGGACAAGCATGATATATTCAGAGCACTAAATGAGAAAAATAT
>CM053603.1:138990800-139010053 GCA_028646535.1 Procyon lotor
CCTCCAGATTTAAAGTGAGGGAGTGGAAAAAAATTTACCATACTAATGGACATCAAAAGAAAGCAGGAGTGACAATCCTTATATCAGATAAATTAGATTGTAAGTCAAAGACTATAATGAGAGATGAGGAAGGACACTATATCATACTTCAAGGGACTGTCCAACAAGAAGATCTAACAATTGTAAATATTTATGCCCCTAACATGGGAGCAGTCAACTATATAAACCAATTAATAACAAAGTCAAAGAAACACATCAACAATAATACAATAATAGTAGGGGACTTTAATACTCCCCTCACCAAAATGGACAGATCATCTAAGCAAAAGATCAACAAGGAAATAAAGGCTCTTAATGATGCACTGGACCAGATGGACATTACAGATATATTCAGAACATTCCATCCCAAAGCAACAGAATACACATTCTTCTCCAGTGCACATGGAACATTCACAAATCAGGTCTCAATCGGTACCAAAAGACTGGATCATTCCCTGCATATTTTCAGACCACAATGCCATGAAACTAGAACTCAATCACAAGAGGAATGTTGGGAAGAACTCAAATACATGGAGGCTAAAAAGCATCCTACTAAAGCATAAATGGGTTAACCAGGAAATTAAAGAAGAATTTAAAAAATTCATGGAAACAAATGAAAATTAAAAAAAGAAAAAAAACTGTTCAAAATCTTTGGGACACAATAAAGGCGATCCTGAGAGGAAAGTATATAGAAACACAAGCCTTTCTCAAGAAACAAGAAAGATCACAAATACACAACCTAACCCTACACCTAAAGGAGCTGGAGAAAGAACAGCAAAGAAAGCCTAAACCCAGCAGAAGAAGAGAAATAATAAAGATCATAGCAGAAATCAATGAAATAGAAACCAAAAGAATACTAGAACAAATCAACAAAACTAGGAGGTGGTTCCTTGAAAGAATTAATAAAATTGATAAACCCCTGGCCAGACTCATTAAAAAGAAAAGAGAAAGGACCCAAATTAATAAAATCATGAATGAAAGAGGAGAAATCAAACCAACACCAAAGAAATACAAACAATTATAAGACATATTACAAGCAACTATACGCCAGCAAATTAGACAACCTGGAAGAAATGGATGTATTCCTAGAGACACATAAACTACCAAAACTGAACCAGGAAGAAATAGAAAACCTGAACAGACCCATAACCAGTAAGGAGATTGAAATAGTCATCAAAAATCCCCAAAAAACAAGAGCCCAGGGCCAGATGGCTTCCCAGGTGAATTCTACCAAACATTTAAAGAAGAATTAATACCTATTCTCCTGACATTGTTTCAAAAAATAGAAATGGAAGGGAAACTTCCAAACTCATTTTATGAGCCCAGCATTACCTTGATCCAAAAACCAGACAAAGACTCCATCAAAAAGTATTACAGACCAATATCCTTGATGAACACGGATGTAAAAATTCTTATCAAAATACTAGCCAATAGGATCCAGCAGTACATTAAAAGGATTATTCACCACGACTAAGTGGGATTTATGCCTGGGCTGCAAGATTGGTTCCACATCCGCAAATCATTATGTGTGATACAATACATTAATAAAAGAAAGAACAAGAGCCATATGATACTCTCAATTGATGCAGAAAAAGCATTTGACAAAGTACAATATCCTTCCTGATCAAAACTCTTCACAGTGTAGGCATAGAGGGTACATTCCTCAACAACATCAAAGCCATCTATGAAAAACCCACAGCGAATATCATTCTCAATGGGGAAAAACAGAACTTTTCCCCTAAGGTCAGGAACATGGTAGAGATGCCCACTATCTCCACTGCTATTCAACATAGTACTAGAAGTCCTAGCTTCACCAATCAGACAGCAGAAAGAAATCAAAGGCATCCAAATTGGCAAAGAAGAAGTCAAACTTTCACTCTTTGCAAATGATATGATACTTTATGTGGAAAACCCAAAAGACTCCATTCCAAGACTGCTAGAACTCATACAGGAATTCAGTAAAATATCAGGATATAAAATAAATGCACAGAAATCAGTTGCATTTCTATACACCAACAGCAAGACAGAAGAAAGAGAAATTAAGGAGTCGATCCCATTTACCATTGCACCCAAAACCATAAGATACCTAGGAATAAACCTAACCAAAGAGGCAAAGAATCTGTACTCAGAAAACTACAAAGTGCTCATGAAAGAAATTGAGGAAGATACCAAAAAATGGAAAAACGTTCCATGCTCATGAACTGGAAGAACAAATATTGTGAAAATGTCTATTCTACCTAAAGCAATCTACACATTTAATGCAATCCCTATCAAAATACCACCAATTTATTTCAAAGAAATGGAACAAATAATCCTGAAATTTATATGGAACTGGAAAAGACCATGAATAGCCAGAGGAATGTTGAAAAAGAAAACCAAAATTGGTGGCATCACAATTCCAGACTTCAAGCTCTATTACAAAGCTGTAATCATCAAGACAGCATGGTACTGTCACAAAAACAGACACATAGATCAATGGAGCAGAATAGAGAGCCCAGAAAGGGACCCCCAACCCTATGGTCTACTAATCTTTGACAAGGCAGGAAAGAATATCAAATGGAAAAAAGATAGTCTCTTCAACAAATGGTGTTGGGAAAACTAGACATCCATATGCAGAAGAATGAAACTGGACCATTTCCTTACACCGCACACAAAAATAGACTCAAAATGGATGAAAGACCTCAATGTGAGACAGGACTCCATCAAAATCCTTGAGGAGAACACAGGCAGCAACCTCTTCGACCTCAGCCACAGCAACTTCTTCCTAGAAACATCTCCAAAGGCAAGGGAAGCAAGGGCTAAAATGAACCATTGGGACTTCATCAAGATCAAAAGCTTTTGCCCAGCAAAGGAAACAGTCAACAAAACCAAAACACGACTGACAGAATGGGAGAAGATATTCACAAATGACATATCAGATAAAGGGCTAGTATCCAAAATCTATAAAGAACTTCTCAAACTCAATACCCAAAGAACAAATAATCCAATCAAGAAATGGGCAGAAGATATGAACAGACATTTCTTCAAAGAGGACATCCAAATGGCCAACAGACACATGAAAAAGTGCTCAACATTACTTGGCATCAGAGAAATACAAATCAAAACCACAGTGAGATACCACCTCACACCAGTCAGAATGGCTAAAATTAGCAAGTCAGGAAATGAGAGCTGTTGGTGAGGATGCAGAGAAAGGGGAACCCTCCTACTCTATTAGTGGGAATGCAAGGTGGTACAGCCATCTGGAAAACAGTATAGAGGTTCCTCAAAAGTTGAAAATAGAGCTACCCTATGACCCAGCAATCGCACTACTGCGTATTTACCCTAAAGATACAAATGTAGTGATCCAAAGGGGCACATGCACTCAAATATTTATAGCAGCAATGTCCACAATAGCTAAACTATGGAAAGAACCTAGATGTCCATCAACAGATGAATGGATAAAGAATATGTGGTATACACACACACACATACACACACGTGCACGCACGTGCACACACACACAATGGAATACTATGCAGCCATCAAGAGAAACAAAATCTTGCCATTTGCAATGACGTGGAGGGAACTAGAGGGTGTTATGCTAAACGAAATAAGTCAGTCAGAGAAAGACAATTATCATATGATCTCTCTGATACGAAGAATTTCAGAGGCAGGTTGGGGGGTCGTGGGAGGGTTAGGGGAGGGAAGTGAAACAAGATGGGATCTGGAAGGAGACAAACCATAAGAAACTCCTAAACTCAGGAAACAAGCTGAGGATGGCTTGGGGGTAGGGGAAGTAGGGATAGGGTGGCTGGGTTATGGACATTGGGGAGGGTATGTGCCATGGTAAGTGCTGTGACATGTGTAAGGCTGATGATTCACAGACATGTACCCTGCAGCAAATAATACAGTACATGTTTTTGTTTGTTTGTTTGTTTGTTTTAAAGATTTTATTTATTTGACAGAGAGAAACACAGCGAGAGAGGGAACACAAGCAGAGGGAATGGTAGTGGGAGAAGCAGGCTTCCCACAGAGCAGGGAGCCCGATGCGGGGCTCGATCCCAGGACTCCAGGATCATGACCTGAGCCGAAGGAAGCTGCTTAACGACTGAGCCACCCAGACGCCCCAATACAGTATATGTTAATAAAAAAAAATTATCAGTCACTATTCTATGGGCTAAATACCAGAGTTATCAATATGATAAATAACTTTATGAAAATATTAAAGAACTTTTATTTTATTTTAAGATTTTATTTATTTATTTGACAGAAAAAAAGAGATCACAAGTAGACAGAGAGGTAGGCAGAGGGAGGGGAGGAAGCAGGCTTCCTGCTGAGCAGAGAATCTGATATGGGGCTTGATTCCAGGACCCTGAGATCATGACTTGAGTCAAAGGCAGAGGCTTAACCCACTGAGCCACCCAGGTGCCCCAGTATTAAAGAACTTTTAAACTATAGTTTAAAAGAAATACCAAACTTGTAAACTTTCGAACTGTAGTTTGAGCACAAAAAACAACAATAAGTCATATCAGTTGAAAAATAATGACGTGAAATCTGTTTCCATAATTGCTCTTAATGCTTTAGGGAAAAAATATGTATATTCAATTTTTAAAAATTTTTCTGGAAGCTCTGAGAAATTTACTTTTTAATCAGAAAGTAAAATATCTTTGTTTCCATAAGCCCATCCTTTGACTTCCTATTTCACTAGAAAAGAAGTTCTCTTAAGTATATTATCATGGCTTTCCCTATTCTCTAATATTATTATCAAAATTAAATTCATATTTACATGACTATCTTGGTAAAAAAAAAAAAGCATGTGATGAAAGTACTTTAAGTAATTTTGCTTAAAATTCTAGATTTGACTTGGCAATAACCACTTACATTATAACCACTTGTAGTCAGAAAAGAGCTAGGAAGTCATTAAAGATCAGCAATGAGTGAAGAATAGTAGACTTTACAAATGGTGGCTACTGGTGGCCACATTTTAACAGTGCAGAGGGCTAATGAGACTAAATAAGCTCCAATAGGATCCATGACAGAAAAAGCTCTTTCAAGCCCGTGGTAAGACTAAGGCATCAACTACTAGCAGACAGGATGGACTTTATTGGATATGCATCACAAAGTCTTCACTCTGCAGGAAATTATATACTTGCTCTGGAAATGGGGCAATTATGCGAAATGTTAATGAATGCTTTCAGACAAAAGAAGTGTCAAAATAGCAAAGTGGGATTGGATTTTAGGAGGAGGTTAATTTCTAAAGACAGCATATAAAGCAAAACACTCACAAAGTCAAAATTACCTCTGAAATTTACTTATGAAAATCCCTTACCACATAAGAAACAGACAGAGACAATCCTGAGTTCAAAGTTTCTGCCTTTTGGATTTTTATTATTTAAATATGGAAATGGACTATTATATCTTTAGTTCAGATTACTATTTTTCAGTTGAGGACCCAACATAGCTGGCTTGCATTTATTGCCTATGTGTACCAAAAATATCTATTTAAAAGTAATTTTTTCCTAATCACTATGAAATAGTTGCACTCAAAATTATGCAGTATGACAATTTTCGAAAGTCACAGAACACTGGATGGAATCAATTACCTCTAACGTTTGGCAAGGTAGTTTTTACTCACATATGAAAGCAATAATACTTGAGGTTACTCCCTACTCTAAGCTCTGGGTCCATGAAATATGGTCATTACTAAAAGGAAGAAAGTAGTCAGGAATATTACACCACAATAAAGAAAATCAGAAAAACTCATGGTAAAATGCTACATATTGACTTACTGCTACTAAGATTCTAGGTCAACACTCATGCCAATCACCCAAATTTGAATTCATAGTTTGAATTTTTAACTCTGCCTTGGAACTGATGGTCCTCTGACATAGAACTGAGTCAAAAGTTTGAGTCAGTTTTGAGTATAAACTTTAGCAACAGGGAGATCTATATTTGAACCTCAGAACCACTCTTCTTTAAAAAAACAACTTTTTACTTTGAGATAATCATAAAACAGCACACAGTTGTAAGAAATAATACAGAAAGATCCCATGTACCTTTTACCCAGTTTCCCTGGAACATCTTGTGAAACTGAAGTACAATATCATAACCAGTGTATTGGTTTGCTAGGGCTGCCATAACGAAGTACCACAGGTTTGATGGTTTAAAGCAACAGAAATTTATTTCCTCACAGTTGCAGAAGGTAGAAGTCTGAGAACAAGTTTTCCACAGGGTTGGTTTCTTCTAAGCCTCTTAGCCTCAGAAGCTGACGTTCAGGTGAGCAGAACACCTCAAGGTGTTGGCAGCGATGGTTTCTGTTTGCTTGTAGATGGCTATCCTCTCCCTGTGGCTCCATCGTGTCTTCCTTCTGTATCTGTCTATGTTGAAAAGGAATTTTCATAAGAAACTAATTTTTCTTCATAAGTTTCTTTCATAAGAAACTAAAAAGGAATTTTAATAAGAAAACTAGTCATATTAGATTAGGACCCACCCTAATGACCTCATTTCAACATTAGTACCTCCTTAAAGACTCGATCTCCAAATATGGTTACATTCTGAGGTACTGGGGTTAGAACTTTAACATGTGAATTTGGTGGGTTGGTGGGAGGACACAGTTCGGCCCTAGTACAGGTAAGATATTGACGTTCATACAATCAGGATACAGAACATTGCTATCACCACAAGAATTTCTCATACTGACTTTTTATAGCTAGACGCACCTCCCTCTCTCACCCTACCTAACTCCTGGCATTCATTAATCCATTCTCCATCTCTATAATTTATAAGACTCTAGATCTTATTTTTACACTGGATTTTAGCTGGCCTTTCCTGACACAGATCCAGCAAGGGAAGGCAGGGGATGCCATGTCATTACAACCAAGTGGAGGCAGAAGTCCAGCCTCCCACATAGTCTCAAGTGCCCTGGGTGAGGACAAATTTCTCCTTATTGCCTAGAAGAGATGCAAGTCTGTTTCCTGTTTAGCTTTCCCTGACACAACCCCAGTGGTAGGGTGTGGCATTTTCTTACAGCCTCTTGAAAGTGGAAGTGCAGGCTTTCCTCTAGTTTTTCTGTGATGTTTGGCATGAATAGAAAGGTTGTTGTCTAAAAGCTGTCTATCTTGCCAGATTTCTTCTTTCCCGGTCTTTTTAGTAGAGAGAAAAGGGTTTTGTTTGGGCCTTTTTGGTCTATGCCTGTTGGCATTTCTGGGTTGCCAGCCTCTTCAGCTTCAAGTGTAGAATATATGAGGCTAAAAGAAAACCAGGGAATTTTCCACACTGTTGGTCCTTGGGTCCTGGGGTTTCTAGTCTGTTGTCCTTCTTCTTTCTATTTCTCAGAGCCTAGTATTTATTTGTTTTATAGAAAGTGTTCCAGGGTTTTCTGTGCTTCGTGGGAGGAAAAGAGACAAGTCTTTCATTTGATCTTCCTGGAAGCAGAAGTCCCTCACTGTCACTCTGGCTATTTGATCTTTTTACCATGGTTTCCTTATCTCTGAGATCTGGACAACATCTACCTCATAGGGTGGTGCAGGAGAGTAAACAAGACCATTTATAAGGTGCTTGACTCATTGCAGACACTGCTTCTCTTTGAAATGAAACTGTGCCACCAGTCACCTGATCTTTCAAGTGCATTACAAGACTTCCTCTGAATCTTCTAGTTCCAGAGTGACTCAATATCTGCCAGACCCTTTTACTCTCTTAATTATCATTTCTGACTCTTCTCCTGGAGTTGGTAATTTTGCCCTGTAAAGACATTTGATCTTGTTAGCAAAGCTACTAGCACATAGACACTCAAATGACAACTCAAATTCAAGTTCCTCCTACATTTTGTGATTTTACAGTGTGTCTTTGGGCCAATCCTCAGCAACAAGGCCATTTCCTCAGTAACAGAATAGGGGTAACACTTGATAGAGTGGATACACATACAAACATTCACATCTAAATGATACCTTCACCTGGTACCAAAAAATTGGGGAGCACACTACTGCAATAATACAATAATATCCTGTCATCACCAATGTTGCCTTGTCTTTATCCCTAATTTCCCTATTGTTCCACAGCTGTTCTACAGCTGCCAGCAGAGCCAAGGATGATAGCATAAATGAGTTTCAGCCACCTCAAGGGGAAACTCAGGAGTCTAGTAGTCACAAATCAGGTTTTCCTTTTCTATAAGATAGCAATATAGGTACACAGCTAGGGTAATGTACAGACATAGTCTTATTTTCCTACATTAAATTCTTGGATGAGAGCTATGCTTAAGCAAATCTCTACCATTCCAAAAGAACTCTAACTTTTAATTAATTTTGGTCCTTTATAACAGTGGAGTACACAGTGATAGTTTCACTAAGTTATTAAATAGTTTGCAGTTTTAGAGCTGGAGATAATTGCAAGGTGAACAGTCAAGACCCTGAGGTTGATTTGTTCAGCTTTGACTAAGAAGTCATCTGAAGATAAAGATTTTCTCATACATTTTGAGGAATTTCAGATATGGTGACTTGATTACCACACCAGCGACCTGTTTAAAATATTTACATTTCCTGGGTTGCCTGGGTGGCTCAGTCATTAAGCGTCTGCCTTCGGCCCAGGTCATGATCCCAGGATCCTGGGATCAAGCCTCGCATCTGGCTCTCTCCTCTGCAGGAAGCCTGCTTCTCCCGCTACCATTCCCTCTGCTTGTGTTCCATCTCACTGTATTTCTCTCTGTCAAATAAATAAAATCTTTTAAAAAAATGAAATAAAATAAAAAATTTTAAAAACATATTTACATTTCCTTAAACAGTATATGAGCCCATCTGACTTGCATATATCTATTTTTCTGGAAGATAGAAATTTGTCAGAATCTCCTTCCCCACCTTGAAAAGGAATTGAAGGATAAGATTCTTTAAAAGCAACTTATTTCATATGAAGATCAGAGGTCTTCCTCATTGCAAATGCCTTTTGATTTTGCATGTTGTGGAAGGAACTTCCATGGCCAGAAACATAGGTTTATCTCCAGATGAATCAGATACACCCTCATTTATTCTTTTCTCTTATCATTTGTAGAGCTCAAGTTTACTCAAACCTGGATTATGTTACTTTAGTTACCAGGGAATGTGAAGAATGTCTCAAATGACATAGGAACTATTTACTTCTCTGTTAAAAACAAAACAAAACAAAATGAAACAAAAATTTCCTTGAGGACAGGAGTCCTATTTATTCACCTTGTTACCCTAACACCACGGATACTCATTGCCTGGTAACTAAAAGCATTTATGTGTGGAGTTCAGTTTTAAGTAATTAATTCTAACCGTAAGTTAGTATAGATTACCGTTCCTCCATGACAGGCTTCATTTTAAGCCAGAAAAAGACAGCCCTAAGGGTACGGGCGTGAAACTATTCCTGAAATTTAGATTCTTCCACTTCCCTGTGTGACGCCTAGCCCCTGAGTTGTTCAAATGCACCAATGAAATGCAGAGATTTAGGTTAAGAATAAGGAACTCGCCTACGTGTGTAGTGATGTATGTGCTTGTTTACTTGAGTGCATAAAAATGCTGGGAAGGGGAGAGGCGGGGCTTCTCACCTTAGCACTGCACTGCGTCGTATGTGCCGGTGAGAGTCCCAGCTAGCTGGAAATAAATCCTCTTGCTGTTGCATCCAGCCTGCCTTTTGTTGGTTCTTTTGGGAGGGTCTCAATCCAGACATGACATATGGAACAAAAGGGGTGTGAAAGAAGGAAAACAAACAAAAGGAGCAACTCAGGCAATTACTTTAAAAGTTACAATGACTCTGCCATTGTACTAGTGGGTATTTACCCCCAAAGATAGAGATGCAGTGAAAAGAAGGGCCATATGTACCCCAATGTCCATAGCAGCAATGGCCATAATCACCAAACTGTGGAAAGAGCCAAGATGCCCTTCAACAGACTAATGGATAAAGAAGATATAGTCCATATATACAATGGAATATTATGCCTCCATCAGAAAGGATGAATACCCAACTTTTGTATCAACATGGACGGGACTGGAAGAGATTATGCTTAGTGAAATAAGTCAAGCAGAGAGAATCAATTATATGGTTTCACTTACATGTGGAGCATAAGGAAACACATGGAGAACATTGGGAGAAGGAAAGGAAGTGTGAATTGGGGGAAATTGGAGGGGGAGACAAAGCATGAGAGACTGTGGACTCTGAGAAACAAACTGAGGGTTTTGGAGGGGAGGGGTATGGGGGGTTGGGTGAACCTGGTGCACTAGGTGTGGTGCATGAAAAATGAATCTTGGAACACTGAAAAAATAAAATAAAATTTAAAAAAGGTACAATGTGATCAGTGCTCAAGTTCAGTGCTCTAGGCAAGCAAGACACGTAAAGATTTTATAGACTATATTAAGGAAGATCATATTTTATTGTTCAACCCTTGAAAAATATGGGAAAATGAGGCTGTCTTAAACACAGGACAAGATGCAAGGATAACAAGACTGGGGTTGTGGTTTACCAGCCATTGGTAGAACTATCAAGTGAAGGGGGAGAGTTGATGCTAAAGTCTTGCAAGGGTTAGTAGAAAATTTTTTGTCCTTCAGCATTTTTCACAGGAAAAATAATGTAAATGGGAACCTTAGAAATGCATGTTTCTATTTTCCAATGGATTGAATGCTGCCCTAATAAAAGAGCATTAAAGACAGAGCTTGGAATTTTGACTCTGGAGGGACTGAGTGGAACAGATCAGAAAAGATCAATAGAAAGAAACACAGAGCTGAGAAGATCAGATATGTATAAACCAGAAAGAGATAAACATTTTGTTAACATCAAGATTGTAGGGGGTAGGTGCGCCTGGGTGGCTCAGTGGGTTAAGCCTCTGCCTTTGTCTCAGGTCATGATCTCAGAGTCCTGGGATCAAGCCCCTGTATCAGGCTCTCTGCTCAGCAGGGAGCCTGCTTCCCCCACTCTCTCTTCCTGCCTCTCTGTCTACTTGTGATCTCGCTCTGTCAAATAAATAAAATCTTAAAAAAAAAAAGATTGTAGGAGGTAACAAAGGAAAGGAGCAAGTTGACTTAAAAACAAAATACACAAAAAACCCATTCGTGACAAGTTCTTGTTGGCATATGTTTCCTTCTTTCCTTCTCCTCAACAGGAAGCTTTCTCCTCAAGAATATTTTTGGGTAAGTTAGAGTTTTATTAAAATTGATTTTATTTAAAGTATCCAGTTACCAAAATATGCAAGGTTGCTTTCCGGTGAGAAACAGTTGGGAAAAAAAATCGAGATTCCATGAAAAACATAATAGATAAAGAGTTATCAGTAGTTATATTCCAGCAGTATGGCAGATTAAATATTCTAAACAATCCTTCCCTAAGGAGGGGATATTTAATCCAATAGAATAAATAAAAATATAAAAATATATTTTATAAAGTGTCAATAAATTGATACAAAATTGAGGAATATGAAAAATTCCCCAAATAATTTAAAACCAGGAACGCTGGATAAGCAGGCACCAAATGAATCTTTTGATTCATCAGTTTCTGTGGAACGCCGGAGTCCTGAGCTGTTTCTGTGTGAGCTAATATGAGAAAGAAATAAATGCATGGCCCATCTGCTTAGGAAATCTAATAATATATCCCTGCACAAAATTCACTTCTTTGGGATCTAAGAAACAAAACAAAATAAAACATTGCCAGAAAAGATGATGTCAAGGAAATATGCCTCCTCAAACTTGGTGCTTAGTGAAGAGGAAAGAAGATAAATTCTTCCCTGAGAATACATAGTCTATCCTCAAGTTTACTGTCTATATTCAAGTTACTTGTGTGGTCCAAGGAACCCCCAAGCATGACAGAATTTAAACTGCCATTGAGATTAATCATACTTCCAGGATACGAGAAGAAAACTTCATCTTCTCAAAGGAACTTAACAACCCAGAATTCTAAGAGCCACAGAAAATTGAGTATCTCCATACACACTCCAAAATACGAACCATAAAATCATAATGAAAACATATTATGAGTAAGATGTGGCAGAAGTAGACTCACAAACATTTTAGATATCAGAATTATCAATCAGATTAAAAAGCAAGTATTTTTAAAGAAATGAGATCTTTGAAAGTGTGCTAGAAATAACAGATTTTACAGAGCAACCAAGAGATTAACACATAACCAAATAGAATATGCAAAAAAGGATACAGTACATAAAATGTAAAATTCAGAATATGAGTTAAAAATCTGATTAATTTTTTTCTCCCTCTATACTGGAAGTATAATTTGAAGAAAATTTCCAAAATGCATCCCAGAAGGATTAATATATAAATATAATAGAGAAGAGACATGGAGAATAGAATGAAAAGTCTAACATTTGTCTGATTGGAGTTCTAGAAGGACTTGAGAGCATGAAAAAGAGATTAAGAGTAGCTGATAATTTTTTGTAATTATTAAAAAGCCAAGACTGCCAAGAAGTCCTAAGCTATAAAAATAAAAATAAAACCACACCTGGACACATCATAAATTTTGAAGAAAGATAGATTGTATAGGTACTTAGAAATGAAAGATAGTCTACAAAACAAAAGCAATTAGAATGATGGTTAAAGATAGTAAAATAATATATTTAATGTGGGGAGAAAAGATAACACATCATCCTATATGTAAAGACATGCTCGAGAAAAAGAGTATTAAAAACTGTTGTACAATCAGAATACTGTCACTAAGTAAATTTTAATAAATGTTATTCAAACAGGAAGGAAATGATCCCAGATAAAGAGTCTAAAATGTAAAAAGTAATGCCTAGCCTCTAGTCCATACCTAATTCGGCAGCAGGAAAGTATAAAAGTGCATTGCTCAGATCTCCCTTTAAGAGATAACCTATAATGACAGGTACAGGTCTCTGACAACAAGTCAGAAACTTGAAGCATCTTCAGAATCTGCTGCTATTTGAGCCAAAGACAGCCCTTCTCAGACAGCTTCCGATGATGACACAGAGAACCAGGGAGAGGGGAGTGTGGTTATTTTACCCAGTGCAAGCCTCCTGTGATGGGCAATCTTTGCTCTGGAGCTCTCTGTCAGGCTCCTGGGACTTACAAAGCTGCACCTCAGTTGCCTGCTATTCCTATCCAATCCCCAAAACCTTATATCATTAAGTGTCACACCTGAGTTATAGTCTGAAAGCTTTCCCTATTCCTGTTTACTTTCTCCTTTATGTCTCATACCCATTACCAGCAATAAAATTAATGCATTTCTATGTCTGTCTTAGTGATATTACTGGACACAGAACCATTTCCAAACTTAGATTTGGCTGCCTGCCACTCAAAAATTTATACTTGGGAGACAAGTGAGGTAGGAAAGGAAAAGTTTGCTTTATTCAGAAAGGCAGCAACCTGGGAAGATGGTAGACTAACATCTCAAAGACCATGTTCCCCATTCTGGCAAATCCAGAGGATTTTAAAGGGGGAAGGCATGGGCAAAAGGAGGGGGCCACATGCGGGAGCAGCAGGTGCCCAGGCAGTTAGACCTATATCCATGACCTGAACAGAATTGCAAGCATCTGTGGTGGCTGTTTTCAAGTGTAATCAGCTCTTATCTTCTGGGAAAGTTGTCCTTTATTCCTTGAGACCAATAGTCTGCAAGTCTCAAGGAAATTAAGTCAGTTCTGCTACAGATGATAGGGCTTAGGTCAGTAAGCAAAGAGTCCATAAGCTTCAAACAACTAACCCTTAAGACCCATTAGAATGCTGTGAGTGACTGCTTCCTAGAAGACATAGCCTGACACAATTGGTATCAGGAGTGACCCAAGAAAGCAGGTGGTGAAATCGGGTTCAGGAACTGGTTCACTGACCAGCTGGGTGGTAAGAAGGACTTCATTCTTAGTGGTATGCAAGGCAAGACAAAAGGAAGCCCAGCTGCTAAAAATATTCACTAGTTAGGACAAGAAAAACATCTCAGTGGATAGATACATTCCCAGTGGGATTATTCAGCATTTATAAGATAATAAGGCTAACAGTACATACAAGGAAAGTAGAATGGGCTGGTTATTGCTGTTTAGTTGATGAACTACAGAGGGAAACTGATACACTGTAGGGTAGTTTAAAAGTTCAAAACTAAGCGTGAGAACCAGAGGGCCTGTTTAGTAGTTTACAAAGAGGCTCCTATATTCTTCAGAAGGAGAGCAGATACAACTGAGAAACAAACACCTAATCTGACAGTTAAGATTAGGAGGGTTCAAAGGCCTTTGAAATCTCATCCCACATAAGGTCTACTATGTTAAGGATAAGGCCATATTGGGAAAACATGAGGGGCGGGGTGGGTGGGTATCCCTGAGGACAGTGTCTCTGTCGATACCCTGAAGCAGAGCCTCAAAAGGTGCCCCCATCCTCTCTTTTGAAGTCTAACACTGACTTCAAATGGCAAGGCAAGACACTGAGAAGGCTTCTTCCTCACAAAGCATGCAGTGCTCACCTCAAGAAATACCTCCATTTTGTCCTGTTGGGAGGAAGAATTTTCTATACTCTTCAAGGTCCTTCTAGGTGGGCTAAGAATCAAATTGACATGAGACAGGAGAAAATCAAATTTAGTAGCATACATATGGGGAATCCACACAGATCTGGAAATTCCGAGGATAGTGAAGCAACAGGACACGGGAGCTAAAGAGAGGGGTAGAGTCTGAGGATACAAAGGGGAGGAAGACCATTAGCAGGAAGGTGAAAGGTGATGTTTGGAAAACAAACACCCTGATATGCAGATACGTTTCTTAGTAAAGAGGATGTCTGTTAATAGCTCTTTTCCTGGTATAGGCAGGCGGTTGGAGGGGGAGGTGAAGAGAAAGTAAATTTGCTGATTTCTTATTGCCTTCAACTCAAAATGATGTTCATGCCAAAGTAACCCATCTTCAGGCTACCGGCCCTTGGCCCATATAGCCCTGGCTTTAAGGTTGATAACTAGGGTTAAATGCCAGCATCTGCCATCTGGGGTTATGCTAGTTTTGTTAAGACAGGGTAAAGATTAGATCCCAAAGGAACTACAAGAATTACCTAGCTTGTATTAACAAGAACAAGGGATGCATCCATTGTAATAGATTTTGAGAGTTTGATCAAGGATGCCAGATTGGATAAATGAGAAGTTTATTTACTTGGGGCCTCTTAATGGAGTATACCAAGGACCCTGTGGTTGCAGTGAGCATGCTGCTGGATGGTTCTTAGAAACCTAGGGAAGTGCTGGTCCATGCTGTACCAAGTAAAAAGGCCTGCATTGCTGAAACAGACAGTGGCTCAGGGAAGTAGGCTTGCTGGCCAGAATATGAGGACAGAATACTCACCACAGGATTATGTTCCACAGAAGGGCCCAGAATGCACTACCATTTAATAAGGCCATTAGGAATGTGCTGGAGAGATGAATGCCAGCATCTCTAAAAAGTGTTTGCTTAAAAAGAAAAAAAAAGTGTTTGCTTTCCTCTCAAGTCAGGGCTAAGAGTAGGAAACCTGGTCTCAGGATTTGGTTCATTAATAACAATGGGGTTAATGAGGGATAATAGGAGAGAGGTGAGAGTGCTTAAATACCACAAACTATACCTTAACAATCAAACAATACCATACAATACCTTAACATCCAGCAAGTCTGAAGGGGCAGCTAAGGGGGCTTAGCCTGCAAGGAATTGCAGTGTCTCTATGGACAAATTATCTATGGCAATTAGTGAGGGTGCTACTGCACCCAAAAGCAGTCAAGAATAAAGGCGGGCAGCTGAAGGTGGTCATCTCATTTTAAAGTCACATTATTTTGCTCAGTTCCTGGTCCTGAATAGTTTTAAGATCTGGAAGTCATTGACTGAAGAGGTGACTGGGTCCTCAGGAAGAAGGACTTTGCAAAACTATGGTTGGTATCTACTAATGGTTCCACTAGTCCTTTCCCAACAAGATTGATGGCCATTTACTTGAATATATGGAAAAGAGGAAGACCCAGGCACTTCAAGGACTTTTGGACATGGGTTCTTCATTGATACTGATACCCACAGAACAGAATAAAGGCTCCACTGCTAAGGTGGGGTATGCAAAGCCCATGTAATTAGTAGATTCCACTGACTTACAGTACATCCGTGCAATTTGTTCTATATCTGTTCTGCATGCGGTCATCATTTCCCTAGTCTCAAATGTACAGTTGACATACTTGCCAGTTGGCATAACCTTCACATTGGAACCTTGTCCTATTGATAAGAGCTATTGTAGAGAGGAAGGCCAAGTGGAAGGCTCTGAAGTACCCCCACCCCAAGTATGATGGTAAATATAAAACAATATCACATTCCCAAAAGGGATACAAGGAAAAGTGGTCCTTTCCCTAGAGAAACTGAGTGGACACCAATGAATGACTATAGACCATAGACTGTAGAACACTACTGCAAACTCAACCAACTAGTGTCATAGTCACCGTGCTGGATGTGGTAGCATTGCTAGCAGATTAATAAGGCCTCAGGTACCAGATATACAACCATAGATTTAACAATGCTTTCTTTTTTGTCCCAATCAGAAATGAGAATCAGAAAACTTGCATTCACATGTGCATTTTGTAAAAACAAAATTCCTTTACAATTTTGCCTTAGGGACAGTTAACAATCTGGTCCTCTGTCAACTGGTACACAGCATGTCAGTTATTGCCCCCAGACCAACTCTTATGGCAAAGTTGTGGTTATTCTAACCAACCTCCCACCTGAGTCCCTACTCAGTAAGAAAGATTTAAAGGAACCCTGGAGAAGCTGCTTCCATTGTGTTCAGTGGATCTGCAGAGAACAAGTATAGACTGTGACACCAGTATAATGTTTCACTAGGATCTCCTCTAAAGAGAAAACTTGCCACAAAGACTGTGGTTAGCTGACAGCCTCCAAGGACTGTGCTTTTGAGATTTGCCACAGTGTTCAAGTCAAGAACACAATCTTCCATCATAGAGAAAATCTTTGGACATGTCCATTCCCGATTCTGACTTTCTTGTTATTGATAGATTTTATCTTAAAAGTGAAAAGTAGTAATACCAGGATGAACATGTAATAACTACTCTAGATTCTCTTACAGAACCCTATTCCTTAACAGAAGCCAAATTGGTTCAAGTGGTTGAACTTGTGGTCATACAAAAGGCATGTTAAGTTGCCAATAAATAAAATATACACACACATTGATCACTGATATGCTTTTGAAATAGTTCATCAGTAGTTTAGTAGTTTGTGATTTTGAAATGCTATAGAAACATGAAGGTTTTCTACACAAGAAAGTTGCTGTCATAGAGATAGAGGCCTAAAGGAGATTGCAATAGCAGATCACCCTGCTCAACAGACTCTTGCAATAAAAACACTGTTTACAAAACAGAAAGGAAGAATCCATGAAGAAGTTTAAAGAGTCCATAAACAGGAACATAAAATTAGACCCCAAATTCTGGGGAAAAAATGGAAATCACCAAATTTTAAAATTTATGAGGATAAGATCTGTCAAATCCAAGAAAGATATGTAGTGTTACCAGACCTCAAATGGACCTTGTTAAAATCCTCCATGATACAGTGCATTCCAATTGGGATAAATTGCCTCTGATATTAAATAGTAATAAGAAAACTTTTCTAGAATAAGAGAGGATATGCCCAGTTCATGCTTCACTATAATTAACATAATACAGAAAAAACTATAATGGTGATACACACCAAAATATGAATGACAGGATTAGTTGAGCATCTCTAAACAAATTTTATAAAATTGGTTGCCTGGACAGTGAATATATAGTAGTAATAAAATATTTATTTTCTGGAAGCATTGAAGCCATAGCAATAACAATGGCACAATTTAAAAAGAGAGGCTCTAAGACTTCACTATTTCTACCTAAGCAATCCTAATATATCTACTGTATTCACTGATAGAGAAAGTCATTTTGTGGAGACAATTTTTCATGGTTTATGAAAGGCTTTATCCTTTTCTCAGAAACTTGACTGTTCTTATTAATCCCCAAGCCTCTGGAAAAGTGAAAAAATTCTTAACAGAATTAGGAAGTTACAACCATTAGAGACCTTAAAGTAACATTCAATTGCAGGGCAATTGCTGATTCAAGATCTTCAGAGAAAGCAGACAATGGAATGAAGTAGACATTTCAGCCCCAAATCATCTGAACAATATATCCAGAACCATTAATTGCCATACTCTCCATTGCCTAAGGATTGGGCAAAGGATAACTGGATATACCAGGACAAAAATTGTTCCCAGATGCACCTTCAATAGGTGGAGATCCTGCTAAGACAATAACTCAATAACTCACCTCTGAGAAATGGTTGACTCAAATCTTTCTGAATACTCACATCATTCCAGGAATACAGTCTTGCTGGACATTAAACTAAGAGATAAAATGTAAGTCCAATCTTCTTAAATCTCTTTATATCCAGTTTTTAAGGTACTACAAAGGTAAGATAGAACTGGGCAAAGGGACCTGAGCTGCCTCAGAATTAAAGACAGCAAAAGCATGAAGTCATCAAGAAGTTGATGTAAACACACTCTCTAGAGAGTCGTACATCAGCCTTGGAGTTCTTGTCTGTCTTGGCCCTGAGGATCTTATGAAACCTAACTTGCTTTATACCACCATATACCAGCCTGACTCAAACCCTGTACAACTCTTTTCTGACATGTGCCTTCCAGTAGAATGAAAGAACTTCAAAAGGAGAGATGTAAAGACCAAAGGCACATGGACTAGATTTTCTCAAAATCATGAGGCCTTTTCCTGGGATTACAACACAACTGATGAAGAGTTTAACTGCCCCAAAGGGGAGCATGATTGCTGCTAAGGCATTAAGAGAGCCAAATAACTCTTTCTAGATATCAGCTCAAGATTTCAGGACTTCTTTGTTTGTCCTATAGGTCTTCCAATTAGGAATCACAAAGAACAACTGTAGGCATCATTTTGAAATTTACTTTTATAATTGAACTTTCAATACTTTAAAAACCTAAATGTCTCCAATAATTACAATAATATTCTCAATTTTTTCTTGTAGCCTAGATAGTGTTAATTTTTTTCTCTAATCAAGTAAACTTTGATCATATCTTGGTGGATTTGGTGTTGCCAGAGTTGGTTTGAAAAGTACCCAATTTTCAAAGTCTAGAAAATTTCTCAAAGAAATAAGGTACTTAAAAATTACATTTTACCTCCTTTGTACAAAGTGGTTAAAAATAATTGGGGATTCCAAGATAAATAACTTTATCTTTTATCAGAGGTTTAGATATACATAGAGGGGAAGGAGCACAAAAGCTGTATTCAGACAAAAAGAGGTCTGAAAT
>CM053603.1:139010553-139045361 GCA_028646535.1 Procyon lotor
AAAAAAAAAGCCACAAAATTATGTCACCGCTCCCATTTAAAGGTGGGGTGGTTTTGTCCCCTTCCATGGCACTGGGTAGGTTTGTGACTACTTTGACTAATACCATACAGCTGAGGTTGGATTCTAAAGTGTTTTTTGTTTGCTAGAATGCTTACACTTAGAGCCCCAAGCTTCCCTATAAGAAGTCTGACTACTCTAAGGTCATCATGTTATGAGGAAGCCAAGCCACATGGAGAGGCCCTGTGTAGACCCCCTAGTTGGCAGTCCTAATCTTCACACCCTCCCAGCCCAGCTGCCCCGATTAGTGAGCAAGCATTTAGAGGAATCCAGCTCCCAACCATGAAGTCACCCCAGCCTTGGAGCTGTTACTGGATTTCTTTTCCTTCAGTGCCTGCGGTGCTTGGTCATACAGCTTAGAAGAATGAAGAGGTAGACCAGATGAAGAGTGGTGGGAAGCAAAGTGAAGTTTAGTCAGCTACAGTAAAGTTTATTGAGTGATAGCACAAAGTTCCCAAAGAGGGAAGGGACCAAAGAAGGATGCCACCAGAGTTTCTAAGTCTAGGGGTTTTTATGGGTTTGTTGGCAGGCTGTTTTAATCTGATTAACCCTCCCTGTGCCTGTCATCCGATCAGGTTTTTGTCATCTATCTATCATGTGGGAAAGTGTGGATAGGGGCCCTGCTCTTTCCTCTTAGGGCAGGGCCCCTGTCCCTGACTGCCTTTTTTCCAACTATCCTCCATCACAGTCTTCCTGCCTGAGTCCCTAAGTGTTACAAAGACAAGCCATGCCTAATACGCTGTATTTGAGTTCCTGGCTCATAGAATCTACTATCAAAAGAAAATTCAAAGAGTTTTACTTTATAAGAATATTTTATTGAGGGTGCCTGGGTGGCTCAGTGGGTTAAAGCCTCTGCCTTCAGCTCAGGTCATGATCTCAGGGTCCTGGGATCGAGTCCCACATCGGGGGAGGGGGGGGTCTCTGCTCAGCAGGGAGCCTGCTTCCTCCTCTCTCTCTGCCTGCCTCTCTGCCTACTTGTGATCTCTCTGTGTCAAATAAATAAATAAAATCTTTAAAAAAAAAAAAAAGAATTATTTTATTGAGTGAGAAGCAAACTGTTTGCAAACAGGGAGACTATAAAACTCAGAGTGGTGGGGTGCCTGGGTGGCTCAGTGGGTTAAAGCCTCTGCCTTAGGCTCAGGTCATGATCTCAGTGTCCTGGGATTGAGCCCCGCATTGGGCTCTCTGCTCAGCGGGGAGCCTGCTTCCCCCTCTCTCTCTGTCTGCCTCTCGCCTACTTGTGATCTCTCTCTCTCTGTGTCAAATAAATAAATAAAATCTTTAAAAAAAAAACTCAGAGTGGTATTGTTAGGTAGACACTAGATCTGAGCCATAGAAGGAACGCCTTAAGGAACTTCATTCGTTGACCCAAAAGATTAGAGAGCCCCAAGTCCTTGAGGGGAGAATGATTAGAGTAGGCAGTTGGTTAGACAGGAGCTGGGGGCAAGGACAGAGATAAACAGGTTACACATTAGAAGCCTGGGGCACAACATCCTGACCTTACAGCTGCCCAGACCTTGGAGCTAACAGATCAAGAGCTACTTGTGCAAAGCATGTGCTCTCCCCTTCCACCTCTGTTCCAGACTCATTATGATACAGTTACTGTGTGGTTGCAGCCCACTCCCCCACCCCATGCAAAAAGGCTGCCATGACAGTTCTGGTACAAACCTTATAGGGTCGAAAACTACCCCCCCCAACCTGTGGTTGCTCCTGATTGGAAGCAGCCTCCATTAGAAACAACCCCCCCCCCCAACCGCCGTCCATGATGCAAGACCACACTCACATAAAAGAAGAGGAACATTGCCTCAGGACAGTTGCCACCTCTGAGCCTACCCTCTTTATCCTACCTGGAGAGTGTGCTGTCCTTAATAAACTGCTTTGTGCTTGCTACTTACTTTCTGGTTGTCTTTATTTGAACGTGGATCTTCATGTAAATCTTTCCTGGCAAATCCAAGAACTGAGACCTCCATTCACACAATGCAGACTCTCCCACTAGTAACAGTATGAAGCTCACGTCTCAGAGGTATAGCTCAGTTTACAAAGCATGAATGAGAAAGTACATTGTTTTCTGTTGTGACTGGTTACTAGCAACTTACATTCCATTTAGGGTAGAAGCACTGATGATCTTATTTGTAGCTCATTGGAAACTGAAGAAAGCTTAAGATCTGTAAGAAAGCTTAAGGTCAGAGTCAGTGATGTGGGAAAAAAAGGCAGAAGGAAATGTACTTAAATGTCCTTATAACCTGCAGCCCACTGACAAATACTTGAGATGGCAGATTTTAACATTCTTGCAGGATCCTGTGAGTCTTACTTAGGATGCAAAAGTCTTTTTGGAACTTCCCTTTAATAAAACCACCATTTTGCACCGAAGACGTCTCAAGAACTTTCTCTTGGCCATTGGCTCCAGACCCTACCAACTTCACCAACACACTGGCATTCAAAAACTACATCTTTTGGCGCCATGTTGGGTGCCAAATGATGTCATTTTGAATGTCAGTGTGCTGGTGAGGTTGGTAGAGTCTGGAGCCAGTGGCCAAGAGAAAGTTCTTGAGACGTCTTCGGTGCAAAATGGTGGTTTTATTAAAGCACGAGGGACAGAACCTGCAGGCAGAAAGAGCTGATACCTGCTGTTCCTTGCTGCCTGGGATTGTGAGGAACAGGTGATTATATACCTTGGGGTTGGGAGAAGTAATATTAAGGGCCACACCTGCTACCTTTCTTGTTTGTCAGGACAACAATTAGCATTAAATCTCAGCTTAACACAGCTGGAGATGTGCTGAGCCTTATAAGGGAGCCTTAAAAGAGACTATACCTTAAAGAAGTATATGAATGAACTGGCATATAATAGGAAGAATCAGGAAGTTACTCCTGAAGTGGATTTTTGAAAGTTTTTTTTTTAAAGATTTATATATTTGAGGGGCACCTAGGTGGCTCAGTGGGTTAATGCCTCTGCCTTCGGCTCAGGTCATGATCTCAGGGTCCTGGGATCGAGCCCCACATTGGGCTCTCTGCTCAGCAGGGAGCCTGCTTCTCCCTCTCTCTCTGCCTGCCTCTCTGCCTATTTGTGATCTCTCTCCCTCTGTCAAATAAATAAATAAAATATTTAAAGATTTATGTATTTGAGAGAAAGAGGGAGTGTGTGTATGTGTGTGTGTGTGTGTGTGTGTGCGCACGCGCCATTGTGGGGTGGGGAAGTAGAAGAAGTAGGGAGGAAGAAGAAGAGGGAAAGAATCCCAAGCAGACTCCATGCTGAGCACAGAGCCCAACACAGGGTTTGATCCCACAACCCATGAGATCATGACCTTGGCCAACCAAGAGTTGGATGCTCAATGGATTAAGCCACCCAGGCGCCCTGATTTTAAAAGTTCTTGATCAGTGGGGACAGTGTACAACTGAATTCATTGACTTGGGGACACTTTATTATGACTTAGGATTTAAAAGCCCAGCAAGGACCCAGAGGATAGGTAAACTCACCACTGGTGTAGCTCCTAGAAACTTGGGTAACTCTCAGTCAAGTGGAAATGTCCAAATTTTCCTAGCAGAAAACAAATGAAGGAATTAAGTACCTGAAGGAAGTGAACATGTGGTATGGAAACATAAGGCCAGCAGATCCACCATAAGATTATGTTCCACAGGAGGGCCCAGATAGTACACAGTTGGTTCACTAAGGCCATCAAGAAGGCACTGGTAAGAAGGGAACCAACACCACTGAGAAATTCTGTGATGACTTTCCTCTATAGGCCAGCAATGCTGGTACTAGAAACAGTTGCATAACTGGGCTGGTTAGCATCCCTAGAGATGATGGGGCCTTGAAGTAATAGAGGCCAGATGGCAGCACTTGTCCATCAGGAGCTAGGAGTCTGTAATTACCATAATGACTGGCAAGACCGCGGGGCAGCCAAGGCTGCTTGACCCACAGGGAGTTACAGTGATGGTTAATAGAGCACAGTGTCTCTCGGGGCAAAACAGATGGACAGCTAACAAGGGTGTTGCTTAACATTACAACCAAATAAGAACAGAGGAGCAAAATGCTGAGAGTTGTTGCCCAACAAAGCACAGTCACTTGCTCAGTTCCCAGATCAGGACAAATTTTCACATTTATAACCAATTTGCTAAAGAAGGGGCTAAGTTCCCAAGAGAAAGGACTCTGCCACACCACAGCAAATTAGTACCATGACAATACAGTGCCTGTATGTATGATTTGAATTGATACATTTGGTAGTTGGAGTAATCCCCACATCATGTTGCTGGCCTCTGGAATAAGAGTTATCATAGCAGGAGAGTCAAATGGAAACCTGTCAAACCAGCCCCCAGCCAACACAGTAAATTTAAAACATAGTAATATCCCATGAATAGGTTTTGCAAAGATAAGCATCAAGATCATATGCTTGAAGGATGCAGGAATAGTTGCTTTAATCATATCTCCATTTAATTTGGAGTCAGATAGATCCTGGAGAATAACTATAGACTATCACAATGTCTACCAAGATCCTAAATTATAGCTACTATGCCGAACCTGGAATGGTTGATAGAAAAAATCAATGTGGGGTCAGGGACACCAAATATAGTCATTAATCTAGCGAATATATGTATGTTATTCAATCCCAATCAGGAAAAAGGGTCAGGAACAATTTGCATTTACATGCATGGACACAACCGTCACTTAAATTTTCCCCTCAGAGCTATGTTAATTCTCCTGCCCTTGGTCATAGTGCAAAGAGATGTAGGTATCACGCCTGTCCATGATATCCATGATATGATGGTGACTGAGCAGGAGGAAGAGGTGATCAGTATGCCGGAGACCTTGGTGAGATGTATGCACTCTAGAGGATAAAAGATCAAAGATTCAGGTGCCAGTCTTTTCAGTGAAGTTTTGAGATCCCAGTGATCAGGGGCATTCTGGGACATGCTCCAAAGTAAAAGACAAATTAGACAAATTACTGTATCTTGCATTTCCTAAACAAAGGAAGGAAGGAAAGCATTTCGAAGGCCTCCTTGGCTTCTGGAGGCAACATATTCCAAACTTGGGAATATTCATCCTGCCCATACTGTGGGATGTTACAAAAGGCTGCCAGCTTTCTGGGGCACCTGGGTGGCTCAGTTTGTTAAGCAACTGCCATCAGCACAGGTCACAATCCTAGCGTCCTGGGATTGCGCTTGCATCCTGCTCTCTGCTCAGCGGGGAGCCCGCTGCTCCCCCTGCTGCGCTCTCCTGGTTTCTCTCTGTCAAATTAAAAAAGAAAAACAACTTAAAAAAAAAAAAAAAAAAAAGGCTTCCGGCTTTAAGTGGGGCTCTTCGACTGCATGGCAGTGTAGAATGAGTGTTTCCACACAACCTTCCTTCTCTTTATTCTTTACCTGGGGTTAGCCTTGCACCAAGATCTAACTGCCAGCCCAGCTTTTGCCTAGCTCCCTTCCTATTTTCAATCCCAGATGTGTAGCCTAGTGAAATTCTGTCATGTCTACTCCCATTCAGTTCTCTTCAGTCCACCCTCAACTGAAGAGAAACCAGACCATGGTCTGGTGTGAAGAGGAGTTAATAATAAAGAGGTGTCATTAGCACGACTTTGGTGGTGTCGACTACAAAGCCAGACAAAGGTACGAGATAGAGAACCCAATAAGCCCTTAGTAAAATATCATTAACAATTGTGACCCTTGGGGCGCCTGGGTGGCTCAGTCGTTGAGCGTCTGTCTTTGGCCCAGGTCAGATCCCAGGGGCCTGGGATCGAGCCCCGCATCGGGCTCTCTGCTCTGCAGAGGGCCTGCTTCTCCCGCTACCAGTCCCTCTGCTTGTGTTCCCTCTCTCACTGTGTTTCTCTCTGTCAAATAAATAAAATTAAAAAAAAAAAAAATTGTGACCCAGCCAGACAGCAATACTATTAAATAGATGTTTCAACCAGGTAGTTAGGGATTAGTGAAGGAAGTTAGTTATTGCCAGGTCAAGAGGTACAATCTCAAATCACAGGGAAGTAATTTAATTAACTTTATTTAATTTAGTAATTTAAGACTCAAACCTGAACCTAATCATAAACAACCTAGTCTGAAAACTATGGGCTTAATGTTCTCCTTATTGTGATGACTATAAGGCTCACTATGTCTGTCTCATGTTAGGAAGAACCATCATGGCCACATGCAGCCAACCTAGTTTTGAGTTCTATTCAGAAATCTGTAGGCTGTAGGTGATCAGAATATGACAAATAAAAATATGCAACTTTGTCATAAGGATTATTTTGAACTGAAGACAATTGAGAAATAGCAGATGCTAAAAAAAAAAAAAGCTCTACCTTCCCCCACATTTGCCTAAAATCAAATTGAGACTTTGAATTGATGATGACTCTTAAAGGTCCAGAAACAGCACTGAGAGAAATCTGTATGACACGACTTACCAAAACAACTCTTGTCTTTCATTACTTTCCCCCATATATTTACTTTAGAAGCCTAAAACCCTTTTCCTTTGTTTTGTAACTTCTCTACAAATTTGTTGTTCATTAGGATGCTATGTAAGCCCAAATTCTAATCACCTCTGAGTTACTCATTACTGAGTTTCTCTTGCGTGTATCCTAATGCCACATGTTAATAAATTGTTTTTCTCTTGTTAATCTGCCTTTTGTCAGTCTAATTTGTAGGGTCACAGCCAAAGAATCTAGAAGGGTAGATGAAAAAGTTTTATTCAACTTCAACTTGTTAGATGCTTTATTTTGGTCATTATTTATTGAGCCAGTAACCTCAACTTGTTTGGGATGATAAAATAATTCCCTTAGTAGAGGCAGATATACCAGGAAATGAGTGAAATTTATGCTTAGGGAACCTCACTCACATTGCCCCTTTTAAGGTCCCATAGCTGATTTCGAATTCAAAATTTCATTATTTTTCAATTAAAAGGAACCCTCACTCCCCACCAATTGCATAAACTTCAGGCCCCACGAAACCTGGATCTGTCCCTGGAGGCTTATACAGCAAGCTGAGAAATTTGGATACTGTCACGAATAGGGATCCATATACAGATATCTGGTAAGACGGTGACATGTCCATATTTGCATTTTAGAAAGATTACTCTGAGAACAATGTAGACAAAAGTGTGAAAAAGGATCAGATCTGCAGGGAAAACTCTAAGGAAGCCATCATTGTATTCCAGGCAAGAATAAAGACCTTTTTCTTTTTACTTTATAAAAGGACTTCGTGTTTCCTTTGAAAGAACAAGATCCTCTGGGGCATTTCTAATTTTACTTATAAAAGCTCTGCCTCCCATTTCAGAAGTATTATTCTTCTTCCAAGAAGCTGTGGAGATTCAAATCTTTTGCCGTGTAACAGTCTGTCTTTGCCTTCAGAAAGTAAAATATGGAATTTTCTTATTCAACAGTGCTAAATTACTAACAAGGAAAATAGCAAGAATTTGTGTTTTAAAATTGACTGTCAGTTTAAAAATTGAAAATAGAACAGTTTTTCAGAAACCTGTTTAATCTAATAAGAGATTCAAATAGAGCATATACTATGTCCCTGGATGGTAAACTCAATATTATAAAAGAAATCCTAAGAGTACATATTTTAACATTAAACAAGTTTAGTGTTCATCCAGAAGAATAAATACATGATATCAAGACTGAGAAAGGCAAGTTATTCTGTTACAAAGTAAATCTTATTTTAAAGCCATGAAAACAAAAAGTTTTAGAGGCATGAGAATAAGCAAAGAGAAGTCTGTTCAAAGTTTGGAGTCTGGAAAAGGACTAATGAAGTATAAACGTGTCACATTAATAGGGAAAAATGGGCTGGTAAGTGGGCAGTCATTTTTTTCACAGCATTATGGAATGAAATGAAATCATTAAGTCCACTCCATGGGGGAACTGTGGGAAAGATCTCCCCTTTTTCCTGGGGGCCAGACAACCACACAGTCTATGTACCATCAATTGTCTACTTTTCCTCAGAAAGATTCTATGAAAAATATTACTCTACCTTGGAGTACTAGGGAGAAGGAAGTAAAGTTTTACACTAACTTTATGAGTATTCCTTTGAATTCTGCAGCTATACACACACACACACACACACACTAGGCGTGTAGATCAAGCACAAAGACTTACTGAAAATTATAAGCTGTTAAAAAGTCATAGAAATAGTCTTTAGTATATGCTCTTGATTCAGGACTATTTTGGGATGATTTCTTTGGAATTTGCTTAAACACATTCCAATTTGAATTCTTAGCAAATGGGCCCCAGGTGCATAGTCTTCTCCAGATTCTGAAAATATCTGATTATATATGACAGACCCCTTGCAAAAGTTCCTAGGCAGAGAGAGTTAGCTCACACTCCTGCACATGTAAGCAAAAGGCCAAAAGGCATCAGCCCCTATATTAGACACAAAGGAGAAGGGTCATTACATTTGCTCTGCAGTTTGTCTCCCCAGGCCAGAGATCTCTCATAGTCATATTGGTTTTTCTACTAGTGTCCCCTTACTAATTCTTCCCAACCCTTCAGATCATAGGAGAAAAGTGGTATTAGAGAGAGAAGGTAGCATAGGCTATGGGAGTACAAAGGAGGCCCACCCAATTCTGTCTCGTGAAGGGGTAGAATGAAAGAAGTCTGGAGAGCCTTTTTTGAAAGCGCACGCCTCTATATCGTAGGTTGCACTTGTCAATTGACATGTGTATCCTGCATTAGGGTATGAAACATTTCAGCACAGACACCAGGCTTGTAAGCCTGTGTATCACTACACCCACACACAGTGCCTAACACATTATATGTACTCAAATATTTGCCATGCAAAAAATTCTAGAAAATACTCTCTTGTGGCTGTCAAAAGCAAAACACTGATCTCTGGATCTATTAGTTTGGGCTTTCACATTCACACCTCCAGAAAGAAAGAAAAAAATATTCTCTTATTGTCAAAATCTTCCTAGATGCAAAGACAGAATGGATTACTTGTTATACTCATGAAGCAAAACATGTAGACACAGAGTAGAAATCATCTCTACTAAATAGCTAGGCATCAAAATAAGGCAATTGGATTTAATGTTTCATTACCATGTAATGGTTTCAGCACCAGATTCCAAAAACCCACAACAAGGTGCCAATAACCATTTCAGAAACTGGTTGTCAGAGAGACTGGTGTACCATGCATCGAGAGGCTGAGTTGTACCGTGAAGGTGTAGCATCTAGCATATTTTGCTTTTATTAGGCTCTAGAGAGCCCCATTAAGAAAGCTTGTTGTTAGGACATTTATTGTTTACTCTCCGCTTGAAATTAATTTTTCCTTGGGGGAAAATGCCATCTTAGCCTGTAAAATAAATTGAATTTTCTTAATTTAGCCTTTAAAGAATAAACATTCCTATTTAACCTTCAAAATTCAGTCCTTCTTGTTAGTACCTAGTATGGATCAAATCAAAATGTTATTATCATATGTGATGGAATAGAATTCTTTTTTAAAAACTAGACTGTTCCAATATTTTCAATTACTTATCTGCTATTTTCCCACCTGACAGTTTATACTCTAGCTGGTCAGTAAGTTACACCTTTAGCAGCCTTACTTTTTTGAAAACCTTAGCTTAACACCATCTTTACTACTTCAGTTCATGGGTCACATAAAGAAATTCTGAAGTGTTGCATTTTAATGTCAACTATTGTAGTAAAAGCTGCTGATGCCTACCCAGATCTGTTTTCACCAGGCTGATGTTCTCATCCCCCAGTGGCTATAAATATTGGCCACTCAGTATTCATATCTGTATCCTTCCCCAGAAAACTACCCGTGGCCAATAGAAGCTCCTCATCCAGAGATGTCTAGGAGAGCTCATAGCCAATGACCCAGTGACACAGGGATATAAAGGCCAGTTTTCTTGCCTTAAAGTGGAGCATCTTTGTAGTGTCATTCATGCCCTAGAGAACATCTCATTGTACCTGATACAAAGTTCTGTTGAATTTCTTTTCTAATATCAAAGTATCATTTTTTCACTATTTCAATTATCTCTCGTCTCAGTTCAGGACCATCTCTCACCTGATTATTCAAATTGCCTTCCGAATCAATATTCATCTTCTTATAGTCCTTTTTCTACAATATTGCTGGAACACTCCAAGATATGAATCTAATCTTCTGCCCTCCCTCCTTCAACACATACACTCCTACTTATACCCTTCATTAACTATCCCCATCACTTACACAGAGGCAATAAACTGAACTCAGTTCACACATGCACTACGTTTCTCTCCCAAACCAGTGAGACCATGAACCAAAGCAAAGCCTTGAAATATATATAAAATTGTACGGCATTTTTGTACTTTGAGAACCTAAGTTAGCTAACTATAGCAGTTAACTATAATCTTAATGGACTTAGAAGACTTCCATTCGTAGAAAAGAACCAGAAAATGAAGTAAACCCAGAGGAATGGGTTACAAAACCACTTCCCTTTATAAGTTAGGGAGTCTATTATAGCAACTTAAGACTTAGTGTATCCCACTGGTATTTTGGACAAGAATCTCTTCTACCGTTGGCCCAGGGATCTCTTGGTACAATGCATGGGAAACTTCACAGGTTCTGGTTGAGATGATAATTGGTTCCCAGGTGGGTGAGTATATTTTAATCCTGGAAAATTGCAAAACTAAATACACTAAGGATGAAAGTCAAACCCACAATAGTAATAATTATGCTAAAGAATAATTTGTACATATTTGATGCTTAAGTATCTAATGTTTGAAAATTTGGCACATCAGAGCAACAGACTGATTTGTGATCCCAGTTTATAATATGCAATTGTGTGACTGATTTAGAATTGGTTTTACATTGAAATCTGTTTATAAACAGTATTAGAATACTTGACAGAATATATTTCCCTCCCCTCCCACAATTTTTTTGAAACCTTAAATTTAGGAGATTTTATGGTATCTGGAATGGTTTGTCAGATAATGTTAAAACAAATATCATAAGTTTATGAGCAGTTTAAAAACCTCTATAGAAATTTAAGTTGTGGGATGGCTGGGTGGCTCAGTTGGTTGGGCGACTGCCTTTGGCTCAGGTCATGATCCCGGAGTCCGAGGATCAAGTCCCGCATCGGGCTCCCAGCTCCATAGCGAGTCTGCTTCCCACTCTGACCTTCTCCCCTCTCATGCTCATATGCTCTCTCTCTCTAATAAATAAATAAAATCTTAAAAAGAAAAATGAAATTTAAGTTGTAAATGATCCCCCTTTACTTGCTTATATTTTCCACATTTACAAATTGAGTAAGATTTAAAATCAAAATAAAATTTAAGAATGAGGCTTCTCAATTTTGAACTTTGATGCATTAATATCTTTAACAACTAAAGTATCCCCTTAAATAATATTCTGTGTGTAGAGAGGTCATCCTCAAGAGGACCTCACATTGACATACAAATCCAGATTTAGACCATTGCAACATAATACATGACAAAATTGGGTCAAATTCCTCAGTGACAAAAATGCCCCCTCCTTGCGATGATACATGAGTTCTCTAGTTCACCACAGTCTTCTCCACTGCTCCCCACCCCACCTCACCCCCCACATTGCTTAGTCACTCATTTATGCTTACATTCTTGGTCTTTATAAAGGCATTTCCTATTTCAACCCAAGCATCTAGAGAAGTGGTTCTCAACCAAGCCCAGTTGGCAAAGTCTGGAGACTTTTTTTTTTAAAGATTTATTTATTTAGTTGAGAGAGCGAGCGAGCACACAAGTGGGGGAGAGGGGAGAAGTAGAGGGAAAGAGGGAGAGAGAATTCTTAGGAACACTCCCCACTGAGCATGGAGCCCAACGTGGGGCTCGATCCCAGGACCCTGAGATCATGACCTGAGCCAAAACCAAGAGTCAGATGCTTAACCAACTAAGCCCCTGAGGCACCCCCGGAGACATTTTTGCTACAACTATGCTGTGAAACATCCTACAATATATAGAACAGTACCCAGCAACAAAGAATTATCCAACCTAAAATGTCAATAGTGTTAAAGGTGGAGAAATTCTGACCTAGAAGAAAATATCTAAAATCTTTCAACATGGTCCAGAGGCTTTGTGATGACCTTTGTATATTCTAGAGACAAATCCATTGACATTATATGGGTCACAACTATCTTTTTCCTCATTGTTTATATAGTTCCTTTTCAAATCTAAGTTCTTAAATTTTAATGAATTTCTCTTTCCTTTAAAATTTGTTTATTTCCTTCAAGAAATCCTTCCCTACATTGAGGTTAAAGATACTCTTTTATTCTTTTCTAAATACCCTATAAGTATTCCACATTTATGTCTTCAATCCAACTGGAATTTATGTTTGGAATTCAGAGAATTTTGTTCCCATATGGATAACTCATAATTCCAAAAGCATTTACTGAGTAGTTCATCTTTCTTCACTAATTGGTAACACCAATTTTGTCATATATTGAATTTACAAATATACTCTCACCTATTTCCAGACTTTCTATTTTCTATTTATTCCTATCATGTCATTATTTTAAGTTACACCTTGATTAGGAAACCACCATCTGATATCATGATTCCCTCCCCATTCTTCTTTAAATTTACTTTTATAGGGGTGCCTGGGTGGATCAGTCGTTAAGCATCTGCCTTTGGCTCAGGTCATGATCTCGGAGTCCTGAGATCAAGCCCTGCATCGGGATCCCTGCTCAGTGGGGAAGTCTGATTCTCCTGCTCCCTCTGCTTGTATTCCCTGTCTTGCTGTCTCTCTCTTGTCAAATAAGTAAATAAAATCTTTTAAAAAATAAAATTTAAAAAAATTTACTTTTACATATGATTTTCAGTATCAGCCCTCTTATAATTTTATTCAAAACTGCATTGAATTTAAAGATTGGGCAAAGATCATTAAATTTTCTCATTCATGGACATCATATCCCTATTTGGATTTTTCTATGACCTTCAGTAAAGTATAACAATTTCTCCATAATGATAATGATACACTTATTCCTGCGTGCTATATATGGTTTATTTTTGAGGTTTCTGTTTTTCTAGTAACCTTTCTTTAGTTTGGATCTTGTTGTATAAGGCAAACTTGCTGAGCTGTCTTAATACCTTGTCAGTAGATTCTCTTGGAATTTTTAAATCATATCACCTGCAAGTTTCTTCTCTGCAATACTTACTAATTTTTATCCAGCGTTCTGGCTCTGATCTCTGGTACAGTTTAGAAAAGTGTCTTCATTTTGGGCTTAACTTTAAAAGGCATTAGCTCTAATGCTTCACATTTAAACATGACCTTTTTCTTTTGAGATTTTTGGCAGATACTTTTTTTTAGGCAGAGAAAGTTTTATTCAATTAGTGGTTTTCTAAGTTTTTAACATCTTGAAGCCATTTATAATGCAAAGCGGGTCTGTTCTTTAAGCATGCCCGCCCAGTCTTGAAGGACTTGTCCTTATATTTGGAGATGCAGCTGGAAAGCCTTCCTCCATCTTTGAACCTGCCTCATTTTTACTGCCAGCCTTGCTCAGCATCTTTCGGGAAATCCATTTCGTTTAAATCTCCCTTTGATCACAGTACCGTTCAGTTTCCAGAGATTAGCCCATTCACTCACAAAAAGATCTTAAGGGCCTTAAAAATTACCTCCAACCATTTCACGGTTTGCAAGAGATAAAAGTCCATATCAGAAGCCAGGCTATTAATTTATATTTATAATATATTATAAATATTTAAAAACCTTATATTAAATATATATAATATATTAAATATTTAATATATTTAATTTCATATATTTATATATTTTATATATTTATAATATATAGACAGGGGTCAACACATAAAGCCAGAGATAAATCTCTTACGATTCTTGAAAGGAAGAACACACATGCCTCAACATTCCTTTCTCTTCAAGTCCTGCTCTAACTCCCTGGTCAATATAGGAGCTAGTCTAGCAAAACTATGAATAAAAATGTACCCCAAAGCTTCCAAGTGGCTGAAATAGCTGGAAGGGGATTTCAGTGTGCATTCTCACACATGTGAAGGAAATACATCCAGCAGGGAAAGAGAAGTGTTATCAACTATGATGGGTAACAGAGATTCAGCAAAACTCATTCCAGGGCCTTATAAAAATGAAATGACATTTCAGTGTTGTTTCCCATCTTTTTTTCTATGGAAAAACACAAAATGTTGAATAGTTGGCTTTTCCTTTGTTTCTTTCATTCTTTCTGTGTCACAGTTACTGCGGCACACTTTATCTTTTAGTCTTTTTTCTTCTTCACAACAATGAAGGGGAGATATAATTCTTCATCCTGCTTTCAAACCAGGATACATCAGTATTGTACCGGAGAAGAAAATGGCTAGGTTCTGGTCCAGGTGGCTTTTTTTTCCCCCTAGTCAAAATACATATGTTGTTGGAGAGTTTCTCAGCCAAAATATAATGTTTGGCTATTTCATCTTGAGTGCTATATATAACTTTCTGAAAATGTCAGAACATCTTATGCAGGCAGCATGCCTGAGTGAACATCTACCTCCCTGGGTGGAGCCAGTTTACCTGTAAAGTCTGAAACCTTTTTGGGTGTCATTTAAACAGCCACAGGTCGCTTGCTGACTAACCAAGCATCTCAAAGCATGTATCTGAGCTTTCATCTTTCTTTTCCAATTGTAAAAAGCTATGCATCTATCTTGTACTCTGAAAGTTAGACAGACTTACCACAATATCTCTCACCCCCAAATGTGGTGGCTGGGATGAGATGTATGGGTGAGAAACACTCTTCTGAGGAAGCAAAGAAAAAGGCCCAATCTGCCGTAGGGTGCAGTCAAAGCCAATTTTCCAGCCTATCTTTATTAAAAGCAGCTGGCTAATAACTTGCAGTAGGAAAGCAACATATTTATTTAAAAAGCAATTCTCTGTGGCCCTTCCCTTTGGTTATCTTCTAAATTATTTTACGTATTTCCTTTTTCTGGTAAATGGAAAAGTATTTGTCTTTCTGATTTTTCGCTTTAATTACTAGTATCAGAAAGAAGTTAGGCCTAGACTGACAGTAAAATGAAAAGTGCTCCTCCACCCATTTTCTAACAGAAACAAAAATATATTAGTTAAATTTCAAAACTTAAGTTACGACCAAAAAAATGTGACTCTTCTGTTCTCTAGCAGCAGGTATAACACATCAGAGATCTCCCCCAAATCACATCATAAACACAAATACATTTCCAACCTCTTCTCACATATTCTCCCCAAAACCTTCACACACCTACCACTTACCTCATATTTTACGCAGCGTTTTGGTTAACTGCTTGACACACAAGCCTGTTTTGAGAACTTGAAAGCTGTGGTCAGTTATTGTTACCTTTCTTGTTTTCCTGATAGCTGCAGAGTACAGTAGTACCTCTCTGTAGCCACACAGCTGTCATGCAGATAAATTCAAGATAATTGCCTTTATTTTGTCGATTTTAACTAGCAGCCCCCAAATTTTATGCAACATGTAATGTGTTTGAAATAGATTAACCAGCAGGATGTGAATTTAGAATTCTTTCAGAGGTGGAACAAATGCTTCCCAGTGCCTTTTTTTAAATTTATGATATTCTTTATTAACATATAATGTATTATTTGCCCCAGGGTACATGTCTGTGAATCGTCAGGCTTACACATTTCACTGCACTTAACATAGCACATACCCTCCCAGTGCCTCCTTTTTGCTCATCTTCTTTCCTTCTTTTTCCCACCTCTTCCCTTTTCCAGCGCCCCAGTAACAGAGGGGAATTATACTTCGAGATTTATCATATTCTGTTAAATCAAATACAGCAAATACAGAAACCTCTTGTAGGAAAGTTCCCGAGCTAAAGGGAAACCTACGAAATAGACTATTTTTGCAACTGTGAAAACTTTCAATTTTGAGAACAGTGAAAACAAAGCAGTGGGCTAGAGTAGCCTTCGAGACTGCGCGTCTTCCTTCCCCCTAACTTTTTTCAGCGCTACCCGCTGACTCAGATACCCGCTCAGACTGAGTGGTAACCAGGCCCAGCCCGCCCCAAACCAGCTAACAGCCTCCAGAGAGCGCTCGGCAGAAACGCCTTCGGTCCCTCCTCTGCCCGGAGGCGTGGCCCCACGTGGAGGCGGAGCGCCACGCCCCCAAGTAGGGGCGGGACTACTTCCCAGCCACCTCCTCCCCAGGGGCGAGGGAGGGGTGCGGCCCTGCGTGACGTCATTCAGAAAGCCCGCCCTGGTTGGAGGGAATTTAGAAGAAACGTGGGAGGGAAGGGGGCGGAGTCTAGTTTCCTTGGTGACGGGTTGCCCGGCGGTCGCCTGGTAACCGGTCGCGGGGGTCCTGGCTGCGGCAGTTCAGGCGGCGGAGGCCGCTGAGGACTGTGGGCCGAAGCCCACGCCGGGCGCCTTTTGCTTGTTCTGTGATGGCGGCCGCCGCGGCAGTGGTCACGCCGTCAGGTTTGGAAGATGGAGTGTCTCGGTCCCGCGGCGAAGGGGCAGGGGAGGTGGTCGTGGAGCGGGGGCCCGGCGCGGCCTACCACATGTTCGTGGTGATGGAGGACCTGGTGGAGAAGCTGAAGCTGCTCCACTACGAGGAGGAACTCCTCCGGAAGAACAACCTGAAGCCCCCGTCCAGGTGGGTGCCCTCCTACTCCAGCGCCTGGGTGCCGGCCGGACCCCGGGGAGAGGCCTCCTCCGGCCTTCTGGGGAACCTTGAACGCGAGTTAGAGCTTGCCTCCATCTTCGTAGCCAGGAAGGGGGGCACTTCACCCCAAACTTGGCGACAGAGGCCTCGGAGCTCACAGAGTTTAGCTTTGGTATTTTTTGAGCGAGAGTAAAGTTTCAGAATCGCTGAAAGGACCAAAAGACGGCTTGGCTTTCTTAGTCTTTAAAGCACACACACACCTCCACAAAACAAAAACTTGTTTTTTTTTTTCATTATAGAAGTTATAAAGGTATATATTGTTGAGGGCTCAGAAAAACACGAGTGTATAAAATACTGACATTACCCATAATCTCATTCCCAAAGATGAATTCTGTTACCATTTTACCTCTGTTTCTAGTTTTTGTTTTCTTCTGCGATAATTTGTCCCTACAACTGGTAACTGTGGGTACCTAGGACCTTGCTTGACTTTATATGAAGTTAGTAAACTTGTTGAGTAATTGCTCTGGTTTAAAAGACTTCTACCTTTGTGATAACAGTACTTTCAGAAACTAAGAAGTGGTAAAGACAAATGAAATGACAACTAAGGGAACTGTGTCTATCATCCAGCCTAAAATTCTGCCCTTGTTCTGGTGAGGAAAACTCCATCGTATCCTGAAGTCAGTGCCATTATGTTGTCGAGAGTTATGCACAGCTAACACTTTTTCTCACAATCAGCGTAGCTTAGTGACAGATAAATAATACTTAACATTTGTTTACTGTGTAAAATGCAATTTAGATTAAAAATCTGTAATACTTTCTTTTAATGGCTATACCTTGGCTTAAATAATTTCCCTCGACAGTTTCGATTTCATTCCTTGCTCTGTTCCAATAATTTTAAGATATGTAGGCTCTTTGTAAACTGCCCATACTGCTAAATCAGTCCAGAATAGGAAAAAAGTTAGAGGAAAAGGTGTTTCTTGGTCTATGATAGAAATTTTGGGACTGGGGGTTATTACTTCAGTGAATCAATCAGGATAATATAAACAACCAGCATTTTCTATGATAAAAATTCATTTTTGTCCCCAAGTATATTTTTCAAGCTAAAGGAAAATGGCCTTAAGATTCTAGTGATATAACCTCTCTGCTATAATACAGGATATTTTGAGTCATGGATTTGCGTGGCAAAATCCTAATTTAGTGGTTCCCAGACTGTGGTTGTCAGACGAGCAGCAGCATGGCTTGGGAATTTATTAGAAATGCAATGCCACAGGCCCTTTTCCAAGTCTACTGCATCAGAAATTCTAGGGGTGGAGCCTACGAGCCTGTTTAACAAGCAGATTTCCGGTGATTCTGATGCATGCTCAAGTTTGAGAACACTGTCCTATATCTGGAGGATCTGTCAGTATTCAGTCCTCTGTTCTGGAGTTGGTATCAGCCTGAAAGAAAAGATGAGTTTTCAGCAGTGGGTACTTTGGAAGCGTTGTGAACATATGCCTGGAAGGACTTCCTGACCTTTTTCTTCCCAGCTATCTGTTATCTTTCAGAACATTTGCACTACCCTGCAGGAAAAAGTTTGGGAAACATGAAAGAATAGACTGCTGAATTTATGAAAAATAGTATAATAGCCATAAATACAATTATAAATGGCAAATAAAATTAATAACTGCACATAAAACGAATTAAGATCTCTGATCAAACTGACTTGAATATTGTTAGCAAGTTTTATTCTTAACCTATTTAAGTATAAATCATATATTGATCTTCCTAGGACTGTTTTTAGTAGCCTAGGGGATTTAGCAAAAGTCAACAAATGTTTGTTAGACTGTGGGTGTGATACTCAGTGGTTCTTAATCCTGGTATTTTAATACCATCTAGGAAGCTTTTGAAACATACTTGTACTGGGGCTTTACTCCCAGAAATTCTGATTTAATTCATAAGGGAAAAGCAATGTTTGGTCCAGTAGCAACAGTTTGACGAGCTCCTCAGGTGCTTCAAATAAGCAGCCAACATGAGAACAACTGTTAACATACCTGATGGGTTAGGAACAGTATATAAAGATACCAGTGACATTGTAAAAATGCATAGCGATTAATCATTAGAGTCTTTTTTCAAACTCTGAAATTCTCTTAATTCCCAATTACCATTTTCAAGAGGTACTCTATTCATTATTCTTGACATATAAATGATATTGGCAAAAGTTGTATATGATCAGTTTTTTAACATGCCCTGCATTTACTGGGTGTAAGATCTTTGATCTAATATTTTGTGTATAGTAGTAATTGCTCTAGTCCTATTGATTAAAAACTTTAATATGAGTGTTGTGGATTACCAGAAAATTCAGAGTGAATTATAAATGTCTTTTGATTTTAAAACCATTATAGAGAAAAAAAGTTCTTTAGCAATTTTGGACTTAGTCTCTTTAGTTGCTATAGACTTGTTCGCAATATTTCATGTTCCATCCTCCCCACCTTGTTTTGAAACAGACACTATTTCGCACTGCCTACCAATCCTGGTGAACAGTTCTACATGTTTTGCACTCTTGCTGCTTGGTTGATTAACAAAGCAGGACGCCCCTTTGAGCAACCTCAAGAATATGATGACCCTAATGCAACTATATCTAACATATTATCTGAGCTTCGATCATTTGTAAGTGTAAACAACTGTCTTCTTTAAGAATGTTGTCAAGTTATGAATTTTAATATTGGTTATTCAATGTAGATGCTACCCTTTTAGGTGAATTTTCTGTGAATAAGTATGTCTATTCACACATATACATATATAAAATTATATCTGGATTTTTCAGATAAAATCTCAGAAGGTTTGATATTATAATATTAATGCTACTTCTAAAAATGTTCAATGTACTCTTTATAGCCCAAAATAATAATATTTTTTCTTAATCTTGTTATGTCTCAGAGGTAAATTTATGGATACTTCGTTCTCCTTCTAAAAAATGCTAGTAGGAAGCTGAAACACTGTATTTTGAAAGGGAGCTTTGATTTAATAGACCATGATAGCAATTGTACTTTTCATTTCTGACTTTTCCTGAAAGACAGGCAGTGAGAATTTTTGGCTCACATGTTATTAACTTCTGACAAGTGATTCACTCTGTCCTTCCTGTGGTTGTTTAACGGTGGGATACCAAGCTAGTGGTTTTACTGGTTTTTTTTCACCCTAACAAGATCAGTTACTTGTTCTGTCATGAGGTTATTGCCTTTCAATTTGATACCTTTGACAATAAAACATCTTCATTTTCCTTTAGTTTTTTATGTATCAATGGATTGAAAAGATGGATTTCTAAGAAGCAATATAATTACAGTTATTTTAAATCCTATTTGAAAAGTAGAGAAGTGATACATTTATTCAGCGGTACTTTGCTCAAAATATTTTGACATTTGGAATATAAATAACAAGTGATACTCTGTTTATCTTTTGTATTTCAGGGCAGAACTGCAGATTTTCCTCCCTCAAAATTAAAGTCAGGTTATGGAGAACATGTATGCTATGTTCTTGACTGTTTAGCAGAAGAAGCATTGAAATATATTGGTTTCACCTGGAAAAGGTAAACATTACCCAGCCTGGAAATAGTAATTTTATGTGGATAGCTTTTTTTCCCTATGGGTTCAGAGCTATTTGATTGAACTGACAAGAAGTATTTCCTCTTGACTATTCTAAACTGAAAATGCCACAGGTGATTAGAAATGCCTGCATAGACAAAATTGGAATATCTGGTATATTCACAACCAGTTCTGATTTTATCATGCCCCTTCGCAGTTTATATATATAATTATTAAAGGTTTAACTGAATATCTTCATCACCTAAGGAAATTTTTTCAATGTTTATTTATACTCAAAGATAGTTATACATGGGGGTAGTTGATAGCTGCAGATTTAAGGAAAAAGTGGAAATTAATATACTTTAAATGGGATTTTTCTCTTTTGCTTATAGGTACTGGACAAGAATAATAGCCACGTGACTTTCTCTTAGGCATTGTACATTGCTTCTTTCTCTGACCTGAAAGTGATTTGTTTATATTTCTGTGATTGTATTTATCCCTTGGTATTAAAAACATTTTTTACAGGTTTGGCTTTCTTGCAAGAAACATGAACTCTTCTTATGTACTGTATGGCAGTTAGCATAGCACTTTGTATATCATAGATGCTCAATAAATGTTGATCACAGGGCTAAGAGACTAAAATATTCAGAAACTGTCAATTTATGTAAGATTTGGTTAGGAAATACATAAATTTGGTTCTTTGGAGATTGGAATTATTGACCAGTTAGAGATTGTGGAAAGCATTATTTAGGTAAAGCCTGAGTAAGCAGTACTTTGGGATGAGAAAAAATTTCTTTGGAAACATGCATATATTTTTCCCTGTTAATATCTTAATGTATATTCAATCATATTCTCATGTAAATATTCCCTTTTTAATAAGTACTTTTAAAAAAGGTACTTATCTTAGGTCATCATCAACTTGAACCATATGAAATTACTGATATTCACCTATGATTGAACTAAAAAATGGCAATTTCATATGCTTCACCTAAATATTACCAGTTAGTGCAGTGTAAGGAATAATTATGGATTCACATTACTTCCTTATTAGACTCCAAGAACAGTTATGAGATGTGCTACTACATTTTGGCATTTTTAAATATTATTAAATTTATTGCCCAGTGTGTTCTAAATTCATGTGAAGTGATTAATGTCTCAACCAATGTTCAATTTTGTACTTCCTTTGTTTCTAGGCATATCTAATTCTTGACCATGTATTGTGATTTGGATAATTTATAAGGACCGTTAAAATACATGGGGAAGAATAAGAGAGAAAATATTGAAAGTAGGCATCAGATAATATATCAACTATGTAATACGTAAATTACATAGAAGTTACATATTTATAGATGATTTTATATATTAAATATGTCAAAGCAAATCCTAGAAGAACATAGCTTTTGAGATATTCTCTAATTCTAATTAATAAAATAGAAAACTTATTCCTTAAGAAGATTGATTTGGTTCCCAGTACTTTTTTCCTTAATATTAAATGTTAATTTTTATATTTTGTTAATATGTCTTAGGTATGGACTTTTAAATGAGTTTCTAGAAATAAACCTAAATATCTTGAGGTATTTTTAATATGGGAAATACATATCGTTAATCTTGTTGGAGAAATGATTGTTCAATACTTAGTGTTAGGACCACTGATTAGATTTAGAAGTAAGAAAGCTGGAACCCTTCTTATTCTATCAAAATAAATTTCAGATTGATCAAAGATCTAAATGTGAAAAATGAAACTATAGGAGTACTAAAAGGTCAAAGAGGAGTGGGATGTGTCATGTGAAGGAAAAGCCTTGTATGTATGATGTTAAAACTGCTAGGATTCACGCAAGGAAAAGTTGCCAAGTCTATGTAATAAGAATTGTAACAGTCCTGAATAGCCAAGATTATAAGTGATAAACTAGGAATATTTTTTTATTAAAGATTTTATTTATTTTTTTGACAGAGAGAGATCACAAGTAGGCAAAGAGGCAGGCAGAGAGAGAGGGGGAAGCAGGCTCCCCACTGAGTAGAGAGCCTGATGTGGGACTCGATCCCAGGACCCTGAGATCATGACCTGAGCTGAAGGCAGAGGCTTTAACTCACTGAGCCACCCAGGTGCCCCAAACTAGGAATATTTTTAACACAAGTTAGGCAAAGCATTAATTTTCTTAATATACAAAAGGGCAAAGGCCATAAATAGACATTTCATTGAAAAAGAAACACCAATAACCAATTAAAACATGAAAACATGTTCACTCACTCTCTTAAAGAAATGCAATTAAAACAGGAGATTTTTCACTTACATGATTGGCAAAGATTAAAGTTTGCAGTATTTGTGAACATATGGAAATGGAGTCACTGTTGTTGGGGGTGTAAATTAGGGTAACATTTTGGAAATTTACTTTTGGTAACATATAGAAAAACAATAAAATGTACAAAGTTGTTGACCTGGCTATTATATACGTTTATTCTAAGTGATGGACATGATGAATGTACAAGGATGATTTTTTGTTTAATAAAAAAAACTAGAAACCACCTCAATGTTCAGGCCAAGTTGCTAGTTAAATTAGTTATGGTACTACTGTTCGATGGAATACAGTGCAGGTGTAGGGAGAAAAAAGAGAAAAATGTGTATGTACTTAAATTTGGTAACTTAGTAAGTGAAAAAGTATGTTGGATAACAGTATGCATTATATCATCCCACTTGTGTATATTTATTCTTTAAATTTGGAGATAAACATTTTTGCTTCCTTACATAGAAAGTTTCAAACATATACATCAAACATGTAATAGTGATTATGGAAGGGGTGTAAAAAAGAACAAGATCTGGCATAGAGGGGATTCTTAAAATTCACATTAAACCTTTCTGTCTTGCTAAAATGTTTTTAACTAAAAACATTTTGTTTTTTGAGAGTTTTTAACTCTCATCACATACTAAGCCTTATTATTTTAGACCAACATACCCAGTGGAAGAATTAGAAGAAGAAACTGTCCCAGAAGATGATGCGGAATTAACATTAAATAAAGTGGATGAAGAATTTGTGGTATGTGTGCTACTGAACTTTTTCTTTTTTTTACCTTTGAATCCCTTTCCCTTCTCTTAATTCCCCCAGACTTCTATTTTTAGGAATATATTTCATTTCATTGTTTCTAAAGAAGAAATGCTTTTAAATAGAGTACCAAGTATCAGTTGTTTAGACCTTTAGTTAAGTTAATGCTCATGTTTCCTAAAGATTGAAGTCTGAATTATAGCAGAGCTTCTTTTTTTTTTTTTTTTTTTATTTGACAGAAACACAGCGAGAGAGGGAGCACAAGCAGAGGGAATGGTAGCGGGAGAAGCAGGCTTCCCGCCGAGCAGGGAGCCCGATGTGGGGCTCAATCCCAGGACGCTGGGATCGTGACCTGAGCCGAAGGCAGACGCTTAACAACTGAGCCACCCAGGCGCCCCTATAGCAGAGCTTCTTAAACCTAGACAGGAAATAGTGGACTGCTAGTTATATGAGTAATAAGTTTATTAGCAACCATTCATGATTTGAAGTAGGCCATAAATAATAAAGAACTTAAAAATGAATAGTAGGGCTTAGGATTAATATATTCTACTTTGTAAGAACACTGTTCATTTCTCAGGAACTCCTATATGCTTCTAAAATTAGGTTAAGTACTACCTTTTAGGAATTTTTAAAAACACTTCTAAATATCAACATTATTTAAGTTGTTTGGCAGCATCTGGGCCTTTACCATTGTTAACATTCTATTAATATTATGAAACTAAATGATCAAGTCTCTATAACAGATTAAACTAGTAAAATGGTAGAGAAAAAGAGCACTTTCTCAGACCCAGAGATGGATTGACCCTGGTGTTTTAGGAAGTATACCTATAATCTGAAATTGAAATAGTAGGGAGAAAAACTCTTTTAAAGTTATTTTATTGCTATAAACCAATTACATTTTCCAAGTGAATTTTTAAATCATTAGATAAGGGTGCCTGGATGGCTCAGTCTGTTAAGCATCTGCCTTCAGCTCAGGTTGTGATCTCAGGGCCCTGGGATTGAGCCCCACGTCGGGCTTCTTGCTCAGCCAGGAGCCTGCTTCTCTCTCTCCATCTGCCACTCCCCCTGCTTGTACTCTGTCTCTCAAATAAATAAATAAATAAATAAAATCTTTAAAAAGTAAATTAATAAATCACTAGATAATAAGTGTATTCTATATTTCAGCTTAATTTATTAAGCTATTATATGCTACAAAGAATCACTACATTGTTTTCTAGCAAATGCTGAAACTATTAAATAAATTAAACTATATCCAAATAGTAGAATATTGTGTAGCCATTAAAATTGTTTACAAAGAAATGTTAGTGATTCAGAGATGATCATTTCTGCTCTATGCATAAACCCAAGTATGTAAAATATACAAAAAATAAAAAATAATAATATGTTAACAGTTGTATATGGGTAGAAAGATTATGGTTGATTATTTGGGGTTTTTTTTGTTTGTTTTTTTATTATTTTGTTTTTTAAGATTTTACTTATTGGAGAGAGAGAGCGAGAGCACAAGTGGAAGAGGGAGCAGTAGACTCCCCACTGACCATGAAGCCTGACGAGGGGCTCAATCCCAAAACTCTGAGATTATGACCTAAGCTGAAGGCAGACACTTAACCTACTGAGCCACCCAGGCGCCCTGATTATTTCCATTTCCATGCGTCTTTGTATTGTCAAAGTTTTAAACATATATTTTATTAGCAGTATAAATATTTTAAACCATAAATAGGAAAGAGCTGATTCTATTTACAGAAGGAAAAAGACCATTGAAAACTAGTCAATTTAAAAGATATCTTTTAAAAATATGATACATTTTAAAGGTTAAGGTAAGTATATATATATGTTCATTCATTCACATGTGTTTTATTGAGCCCTTGTTGGGCAAGACCCCGGTGGAACTGCATGTATATAAGCTCTGAGGCAGGAATGAGCTTATCTTGATCAAGGAACTGAGAGAAAACCACTGGGGCCAGATTTCCTAAGGTGGCGGTTGTATGCATATGTGTGATTTGAGATTCACAGGAAAGATAGACCAGGACCACATCATTCTGTCCATTTTAAGAAGTTTCACCTTCATTCTTTGTGTAATAGATCTTTCCATTCAGGCTCAGGAAATGTTAAGTTCTCACATATTCCCATTCGTTGATCTCATTTATTTTACTCAGATATTTTCCTCATCTTCTCTTTTTAGTAACTACTTATTCGTTAACTATAGAAACCTAGTCCCAGTGCATCAACATTTGGCTTCAGAGACATAACTCAAAACTGCCAATCAGGGGGAAAAAAGTACAAAAACCTACTAGTCAGAAAGAAGACTCTATAGGGATGGAAACCATCTTTGCATTTTTTTGTATCTCCACGTAACTAGTGCAGAGTTAAAGTCCAAAGCAGCATCATTAGGTGTGTAAATTAGAACAACAAACTAGAAAGCAGCCTCTTTGCACATTTCTTCCCAACTTTAAGGTAAAGACCTTCTACTATCATTAGACCAAAATGAAGGTCCTCCTCAAAGCTTTGCCTCTGCTGGCTCCCTTATACCTAGTCTCTTGAATTTTTCTTTTTCTTTCTTTCTTATGTTATTCTGAGTAGCCCTCCGTTACCTCTCCCACCCCTCTTGCTAAGGTGATGAGTGCCAAAAAGTGTTTGGATGGTGGGATGTTACATTATTTTGTTGCCAGAGTTTGTGCGGTGGCTCAAGGGTAGAAAAAAATTATTTCTGACAGAGTAAAGTTCTGCTATAATCTAGAAATTAGAATCCTTCACTTTTAGACTTGTCAAGATAGGACACATTGATAACTCTTAAAAAAAAGATAAAAGAAGTATTGGTCACAAAACAGTATTTTCACCTGCTGTATATAATCATATACTTAGTAATTGGCAATTAGAGAAATGAAAGGGTACATAGTACTCATTAGGAGAAGAAATGGTAGGAAATTGTTGAGTGTCTTCTATATTACTGAAATCAGAATCCTCTTAGTTTATTTTAAAACTTTTTTCTAAATATGTTTATATTTGAATCCTTTTGAATGCTCTCAGTAATATTTAGTAACGTAAATCCTTTTTTTGACTGCCTACTACTAAAGCTTTTTACCTGTTAGCATTTAGTCCAGTATTAATTCAAGAAGTATTTATTGATTCCCTATGTAAACAGTACTGATTAGGTTATTGTAAAAGCATAATAAACTTGTCTCTTCTCCCATGGGCATTGAGTCATTGGCAGTTCAGTCATTTACTATGGTTGTTAAGTAGGTCATCAGCAGTGCAAACACAGAATACACTGAGCTGGATCTAAAAGGTGTGCATCTGCATTTATGGTTAAGATTTAAGATGTAAACAATCACATTAATTTTGTCTACGCCTCTGTGCTCCACTGCCCTTCCTCCCTGAAAAAAAGTAATGTAAAAAAATGTAAACATAAAAAGAAGTCACTTGAGTGTATTTATACTCTGCATTTATATTGCTTCATATTTTATAAAATCTTTCCAATCCCCCTAAAGATTAGCATAGTTCTCATAGCTTACCTTAGTGTCCCCATCCCCAGAGTTTCAGAGTAGATCCAGGATGGAACCTTAGAATCTGCATCCTAACAGGCTCCCAGGGAAAGCTGATACTGAAGCTGATGCTGCAGGTCTCAGAACCACATTTTGAGAACCACTGTCTTAGATCCTTCTAAGTTCTTTTTTTTTTTTAAGATTTTATTTATTTACTTGACAGAGAGAGATCACAGGTAGGCAGAGAGGCAGGCAGAGGGAGAGGGGGAAGCAGGCTCCCCACTGAGCAGAGAACCCGATGCGGGGCTCGATTCCAGGACCCTGAGATCATGACCTGAGCCGAAGGCAGAGGCTTTAACCCACTGAGCCACCCAGGTGCCCCACATCCTATAGATAAGGATTATCTTTGAAATCTCCCACTGCGGCTTTGTAGAACTGTAAATGTGGAAGAGTCCACCAAACACACACGCACTGTTTTTTTTTTTTCTTTGAGGACCAAGTTCCATTCACTGTCTTACTGTGTCCTTAAGTTTCTTGTTAGATTGTTTCACCCACCAAGTCACTTGTCACCATGAAGACCTTTGAAGAGAAAGGGGAGCTATTTTTTTTTGTTCTACATGCTTTAGAACCTGCTTAGACTCCATTTTGCTGTATACTGGGAAAGGGATTGCCTCTCACAGGGTCACTTCTGACCCTACCCCCCATACCAATTGGCCCAGGGTTCAGGATCAGCTTGGAATCCACTGGAACTATCCTTTAAGATAGTTAATATCTAAGATACAAGGTTAGTATCGTAAATATATATCTCATATCTTTAGATAGATTTAATATTTTAATATCTTTAAATAGTTTTAGGGGCTGTGGGCCAAGCAGTACTAATGACTAATATTATTAATTTATTAAACTTGAGCGTGTAAGAGATAAGATGTCAAAAATATGCATTAATGGGACTGGAGCAGGTGAAAATATTCTGGGTCTGTCAACCTCATTTTTGTCCATTTTAGTCATGTTCTCAAAATTGCCATTCACTCCTTCCATTATCTCTTCTCTTTTAGATAGGCCACTCTGCAGTGTTTCTTATTTTATTCTTATGTTTATTTATACCTAGTTTTACAGCAATAGTCCTTCCTTCTGTTTTTTTCTTTTTTCAGTGACTATAAAAAGGCTCTATTTTAAAAGGTACCATCAAAACTTCAAAAAACAGATGAGCTGCTAATAACATTATGCCCTACTTTATTCACACCACTAGGCTTTTAAATACCCTTTCCTACATTAGTCTTTGTGTTGAGCTTAGTGTATTATGCATGAAAAAACTGGAAGTACATACTTTAAATTATAACTTTTTATAATTATTAACTTTTTTTTTCCTAAGGAAGAGGAGACAGACAATGAAGAAAACTTTATTGATCTCAACGTCTTAAAGGCCCAGACATATCGCTTGGTAAGTAACATGGAATACACACAGAACCAACAAGCCATCAGTACACTTGTTCTGCTGGACATTGAAACAAGTAGAAACCATGTTTGCGATTATTTTGTGTGTCATGTGAAAAGTAGCTCTCAAAAAATTGTTTCACTATACATAAAATGTTATAATTATAGCACATATAAAAATCCGGAGGGCCAAGTGGGGCAGTCTCCTGTCTGCACCCTGAAGAATCAACACAGTACTTCTCACGTAAGCTGAAAATAATTTGTTATTTTTTATTATAGAAATTATTGGATTTCAAGTTATTTTCCATTATAAGTGGCTAGTACTCAATGGTCTTGATTACAGGAAAATATTTAACTGGTAATTATTTGAAATAAAATGAATTATTTTAAGACTATTGTATGGATAGAAGTCAGACATTGCTTTAAGTCAATGTTTGCTCTGTTTTAATTAGGAAATAAATCTAGTTTATAAACATGAACCCACTCAATAAGATATTTCAAAAGTACATATGGGATTTTTATATTTTCCTGTATATATATTTCAATAAAGTGATACCTATTGCTTGCTCAAAAAGGTTTATATATAGAATATAATAGCCTCAATTGCCCTTTATTTTTCTTGTCTAAATTCTACAAATAAGTTTGGATATAGCTTTGGGCGCATATCATGAAGACTTCGGTGGCCATCCTATCCCAGGATGATCTCTTCATTTATCATTACTGCCTTAGTAATGTTAGTCAACATTATTTATTACTGTTAATGATACATGTGTTGTTTTCTGCCTAACTTGAGATGCAATAAAACATAACGAGTAACGTTGTAGCTAACTTGCCTGAATGTGTGAGTTGACTTTAATACATTTAATGCTAGATGTCTGACCTTGGGGAGGTTTCCAAAAATTCTCCTGCTTTATCTTCTTCATCTGTAAAATTGAGGATAAAAATGGTACGTTTTTCATAGGGTTTTTAAAGATTAAAAGAGTTACTACATATAAAGCACTTATAATGATGTCTGGGATGTAGAAAGTGCTCGATAAATGTTGGCAAAAACCAAAACCACATCTTCCCACATTCCCCTTCTCAAATCTGATTTGTATAAGCTCCTTGATTATAGGAGATAACTATCATTTTTTATATTCTCCATAGTGTAACACAGAAGTTGCCCAATAAATGAATGTATTTTTATTGCTCAATTGAAAATTGAGAATGTAATATAATCTGATACAGTATATCAGAATAATGTGTTAACATTTTAATCCAAACACATAAACTCCAGTTGTAACAGTACATTTGCAAATAACTCTGTAGTTTTCAAAGTACAGTTGACCCTTGAACAACGTGGGTTTGAACTGCATCAGTGCACTTAAACATTAACATTTTCCCAATAAATACAGTACAATGCTGGAAATGTGTTTTCCTTATGATTTTTTTCAGTAACATTTTCTTTTGTCTTATTATTATTATGTATTATTTATTTATTAATAACAATTATTATGTATTATTATGTATTATTTAATCAGTAAGGCTTCCAGTTAATGGTAGGCTATTAGAAGTTAAGTTTTTGGAGGGCACCTGGGTAGATCAGTCGGTTGAGCATCTGACTCTTGATTTTGGCTCAGGTTATGATCTCAGGGTCATGAGATCCAGCCCCGCATTGAGCTCTGTGCGCAGTGGGGAATCTTCTTGAGATTTTCTCTCTCCTCCTTCCTCTGCCCACCCCCAACTTGCACACACGCACTCTCTCTCTCTCAAAAAAAGTTTTGTGTTTTTTTTAACTTAAAAAGAACAAAGAAGTTAATGGGGCACCTGGGTGGCTCAGTAGATTAAAGCCTCTGCCTTCAGCTCAGGTCATGATCTCAGGGTCCTAGGATCGAGCCCTGCATCGGGCTCTCTGCTCACCAGGGAGCCTGCTTCCTCCTCTCTCTGCCTGCCTCTCTGCCTATTTGTGATCCTTCTCTCTGTGTCAAGTAAGTAAATAAAATCTTTTAAAAAAAATTAAAAAAGTTAAATTTTGAGCAAGTCAAAAGTTATATCCAGGTTTTCGGTTATTGGGGTTCTGCACCCCTAATTCCCACATTGCTCAAAGGTCAATTTTACTTTAAAACACGTCCTTTTATTGACCTTGTGAAGTAATTGGGTAGGTGTTGTTATCTTCCTTTTACAGATACAAAAACTGAAATTTATAACCTTGGGACAGTATACTCTTAAAAAACTTAATAAAACTACAATAGCTGAATTAAGTTTTCTCTAAACTTCCCTTTCCCTCATAAAAAGTTCAGCAGGGTAGGTTAGGTTTGATTCTTTTTTTTTGTTTTGTTTTTTTAAGATTTATTTATTTATTTGACAGAGAGAGAGAGAGGGAGAGAGAGAGATCGAGAGTAGACAGAGAGGCAGGTAGAGAGAGAGGGGGAAGTAGGCTCCCCGCTGAGCAGAGAACCCGATGCAGGGCTTGATCCCAGGACCCTGAAATCATGACCTGAGCCAAAAGCAGAGGCTTTAACCCACTGAGCCACCCAGGCGCCCCAAGGTTTGATCCTTACATTAAGGAAGGACACTGTGGTGCTCAGTGTTCCTATATGTGTTGAAGATGACAGCAAAGTACTCCTAAAGTATAAGGGAAGAAAACAAAAGGGATGAAAATACAGTTATTCTCAGAACAAAATTGTCGTTTGTGTTATTTATTCTTCCATTGATGGTGCAAATAGAGACCTCTAAAGGCCACCTGGTATTCCCTCTGGACAATGTACTTTGAGAATTGGGAAGGACTTAAAGTAATTTAATTTGCCTCTATCACTACTCTTTAGTTCTTGTAGGTTCTGATTTCAATTTTTCACCTTAATTGAACTGTGTAAGTTTTCCTCTGCCTGTGCCTCTATAAATTATCTAGGTATTAGATTCTTTAGACAAAGATTATATAACATAAACCCCTTCGAGCTAAGACTGTATATGGTTGCATTTTCAGAAGAGGAAGAAGTCTGAACACCAGGTGTTTGTGGATGGTCAGCCATGAAGTACTAATGAGGCAGAAAACCCTTTCATATTTTAAAAAATCTGGCAGGCTTATGATGTTACCCACTAAAGCCATCTGCCCGAGACAGCTGTATCTGACTCTAGCTTACGATGGCTTAGGCTGCTCTTTCCCCAAGACAGAACTGCTATATAGGTTAGTAACATAGATTTAAGACTTTGTTTCACGCAGCAGGTGGACTCACAATGCAGAGGAAATATTATTTTAGCGAAGTTGCATGCAATGAGTTTTGCACTAGAACAAAAATGTTATGTACTGTCTAGAAAATTGATCTACAAAATGTAGATGTGACTATGCCACCCTAGCCATTTATGGATCGCATAAATGTGGTTTTGAAACGACAGATGCTTCCCCAGTCATTCTCTATTCTCTCACCTTGCTTTATTTTTCTTTCCAGACCCTGGCAATGTATTCATTAATATCTATTGCCTATCTCAATCACTAGAATGCACTCTCCTCTAGAGTGGGAGCTTTCTTCAGTATTTTTTCACCTGTGCCTGGCGTGTAGAAAGTGCTCAGTATTGAATAATATTAAATGAATACATGCTTGAATGAATGCTGTTTTATATTTGTTCTTTTATGGGCAGAGTATCGTTTAATCTTCATAGAGAAAAGAATTGCTCAACAATAATTATGACCTCTTCTATGTACCAAGTAGGATGATGCAGGGAGGAATCTACTTGTATTCCTTGCTTTCATTAAATAAAGTGAAGTCTAGATCCTAAAACTGGTGCCTGCTCTTGAGTTTCATGATAATGCAAGAAGATGAGCATACACAGCATTTTCTTGAGATTTGTGGTAAGTGGAGCGAGAGAGAATGGACACAGAAAAGATTTGCTGCAGATTACGTTCTCTGGAAGTGGACAGTGAGACCAGAATTTGGGCTGCAGGATGTTCATTGTGAAAGGAAGGGGGAAGAAGTTGGGGTGAGGGAGAAGTCTAGCTGTGATTCGGACCTGACAAAGCTTTGGGCAACCTACTAAAGAGCTCAGAAGCCAGCGTTGCCCGCTTGGCTCAGGCACTGAAGGCAGACTGCCCTGGGGAGGACATACTGCCAGGGGTAGGTGGCCTCTGCAGGTGAGACAGCCTGAGGGAGCCGACAGGAGCTGTCTGCTGGCCACGCTGCCTGCAGTGAGGCAGCGCGTCTTTCCCTGGAAGGAGATCTGGTGGTCCATCTTCCTGACTACCACAAGTATTTGAATCCTCTAACTGCGAATCTGAAGAATTTGTAAAGAGCGAACGGTGCCCCCTGACTAAACTTTGAAGCGTCTGCCTACTCGGATCATGAGCAGTAGTGTTGCATGAACACTAAAAATGGCGTTGTAAGAAAATGGTTCCTCCAGTCAATGGTGCATGCTTACAGGGATGAAATTGGTTTGTTTTAGAAGCTGTTGTTTTTCAGAGCATTTGTTTACTCTGAGGTTTAAAAAGTACATTTTAATGCCCTTTTATTGTGTGACTTCACCCTCTAATTCTCTTACTGCAGTTACGGTTTTGCCAAATATAACATTTACAAGAAAATAATTTTTGCAGTTAGTGAGGGCTTGCTTTATCTTCCAAAATTTTATCTGTAGGTTAATTATTTGAATTCTGACCAAACTTTTCTTAGGAGAAAAAAAATGGGTAAATATCAGTCTTCAAGACTAGCCCACAAAATTCCACATTGTCTTGGTCCCTCTCTGATTCCTGATTATTCTTGAAATCCAAAATTTAGCCAAAGACTCCTTGAGAATGGTCGTGGGAGAAGACACTGGCACTGTGTAAAAGCTCTCACGGGTTGGGCAGAGCTCCTGATGGGAAGGGGTGCAGCACAATTTCAGAGATGTGAGGGGTGGGAGCAGAAAAGGAAAGTGCTGGCGGTGAGGTGTACAGCAGGTGTTCAGGCCATTTCTGGTTCTATCTCGAGTATGTTAATTGGAAACTGCCTGCATGGTTGTGGCAGCTACACTGTAATTACAAGTGGTCTTTGTAGCTCCCCTCCATTCTGAAGCTCAGTAGAATCACAGCAGCAGCGTTGTGGCAGCATAACGCAGATGTGTCATTCTCCTCCCCCAGTGGAAAAAAGATGGGAGGGAAGCTGTGCGCTCTGAGTTCTATTTTTAAATGTCCATCACTTCATTTCAAAACATTTTTTTTCAAACATGCCATAGATACCATTCTTCCTTGAGATGCTAAATTTGAGGTTTTAGAAACCAAATTCTGAGTTAGACAGCATAAAACCAACTATCTCAAAAGGTTTAAACACAATTGGTTTTTAATTACTTAGCAAAAAATTCATTGTACCAAGAATGAGAGAATTTTTAGCTTAAAAAGCAAAAGCTGTAAGGAAGCAAAAATCTGGGCTTAGGAAAAAAAAGTCATCTCAGTTTTAGAGTGTCATTGTGGCAAGTCTGCAAGATTATAATCAAAAAAGGGAAGAAGACGGATTTACTTTGGCTAATATGTTAAATATTTTAAATTTTCCTCATTTTACATTTGATTTACATTTCACTTCTTGACAAAATGTCATCTCTGAGTAAGATAGGAAAAAAAAAGTACTGTTCTGCAATGTAGCTTGCCCCCTAGGTTATCACTGGTTCTGATTCCCGCTTGAGCAAAATGGTTTTCCTCTCCTTTCCTAAAACATTTGTTTGCCCTCCTGTGTTGTGACTGAGAAGTCTGGGGTTCGTATTTCACAGGAGAAACAATTAAAGCACCACATGTCTGAGCAGGATGGAACACATTATGACTGGGTAAATGCTTTTATTTCTTTGGTAACTAACCTGTACCACCCCATCAGTTTTACATCTGGAGGTGAATCGAAAATGTAGGTTAGAGGAAAAAAAGCTGTACTCTGCATTGCTCAGAAGAAGCTCAAATGGCAGTTCTTGCTGGGTGTCAAAGAGAGTTTTGCTTGATCTTTAGTGAAGCTTTTGAATCCACACTTGGAACAGGAAAGATCCTTATTTCCATCCTGGTTTTATTGTGAGCCTAAAAAGAAGTGTGAAGCAAGGACTTTTCAAGGTCCTTTCCAGATCTGAGTCCATACCTTCGATGTTGATACCATGGTGGAAAATAGTCCTTGGGTCATATTGGGACTGCACATCACTAGACACTTAACCTTAGTAAATTAACCTGTGACTCTGCTTATTCTGTACAATGGTGACACAATTCTTCCCAGTGTTGCTTTGAGATTAATATATCCTAACTTGTGGACAGCACATAGCTTGATGCATTTCTTATTTTGCATAAGTTTTCACCTTTCCTAGAGTTTGGAACTAAGAGACTGAAATGTTACCAACATTCTTATGTGCTATAAGAGAGTAAAAAAGCCCCAGTCTCTCAATGTAAATAAGTTTCTAGATTGCCATGAGTATTATTGACTAAGAAGCTTACATAGGATATAAGTTATCAAGAAGGCTTGCATTTTTTTATAAATTAGGAAGTCTTGGTGATGTCATGTCTTTATTTTCATAATATGTCACATGGATTCACATTGAAGGCCCACTGGACTAAATCTGCTGTCACTTAAGGTCTCCCCTACAGAAATGACTAAGGGGAATTTGATGAAAAGTAATATGATCTTTTTCAGAATTCATTTGAGAGCTGTCATTTTATAAATGGATAGATTGTATTTCCTGAATCAATGCCAATACGTAATTCCATATATTCGGTGGGTACCCAGAATGTGCACTTTTCTCAGTCCTATATAAA
>CM053603.1:139045461-139075497 GCA_028646535.1 Procyon lotor
TATGGGTCAATTTATGTAGATTATAAAACAATAATATTTTGGTCTGAATTTCCATACTCTTAGCAATTTGACAACTTGTCCGTATAGTCAACCTTATTTTCTTCTGCTGGAATAACTTTATTGCAGATAAATGGATCCTCTCATAGGTTTTCAAACACCTTATGAGTATATTTGTTCTCATCTTTGTCTCCTATCTAAAATGTCTTCTCATCATCTCTCTACCTGACTCTTAAGCCTTCAAAGTTCAGCTCAAATTCTGCCTTTTTAGCAACACCTTCCCAGCCACCTCATTCAGTTCTATTAACTCACAAATCTATAGCCCATTAGTCTTCATAAAACCCTTTCATGAGGATTTTTATCATTTATTAAGTGTCCCTGGTATTGAATAGTACCTGGCATGCAGTAGGTGCTAAATAAAGATTTCTTGGATAAATAAATTCATTTTACCTTGCTTGTAATTCTTCTTGACTTTCCTTCTGGCTTAGAGGACAAAATTCATATTCCTCACCTTAGCTTCTGAGGTCTTTCACAAAGTATTTAACTCTTCTTGCTACTCTGTATCTGCCTTTCTAAGCCCCTAGTCACTCTTGATATGATCTTCACAAGCCATGTGCATTTCTATTTCAGTATCTTGGCTTATGGTGCTTTCCTGACTATAAACACTTGGCTTGTCTCTTTTCTGCCTATTAGCATTCCATACATCCTTATAAGGTTAAACTTAGATCTCACCATCTCCATTAAAACACACTTCTTTCTCTCATTCAAATTCCTAAAGCATTTACACCCATACCAGCTAGTTTCTGGAAGTTAATCAAACTTATTATTTTTACCTGGTTTTTTTGAAAATACTTTATTCTTTTTTAAAGTGAAATATATCCTTTTTTTTTAAACAAAGGCACAAAAAAGTACAAGAAAAATTTGAAAACATCTCCAAATCTCAGCACTGTACTAGAAACACTGTATCACTTTATACATAATTGCCCTGAGGTTATGTAAGATGCTAACGTTTGGTGAATCTGGATGAGGGCATGTGGGAATTCTTTGTACTCTTTGTGTAATTTTTTTGTGAGTCTGAAAAAAAGTTATACTGACACAGAAATAGGTTGATGAGGTAGTGCAGAGTTTATAAAATAATCCAAATATATAGTGGTTTTAATACTGTAGGAAGCAACGCAAATAAGTGGAGAAAACTGGACTCTTCAATTAAAGGGTGATGGAATAACAGGCTGTCCATCTGGAAAAAAAGATAGGCTCTTCCCTCACATTGTACACCTAAATAAACCCCACATGGATCAACAAATTAGAAAATGACGAGGTACAAAAAGAAAAACATGAGTGACAAGCGTTATATGCATGGGTTGAATTTGACATGATAAAGCCTGGCAGGAAAACTAAAAACCACAAAAGAAAAGCACTGATAAATCTGAATGCATAAAAATTAAAGCCTATATATGAAAGGATGGGATGGGGAACACCATAAAGTTAAAAAGACAAATGGTAAACTGGGGGAACGTAGTTGTAACCTATATAACAAAAGATCGATAGGCATTTGGTATGGTATCTAAGAGCTTGTGTTCTAGAGTAACGTCACCTGGGCCCTGAACTCTACTAATGATGCAACAAAAGGAAAATTAGCTATCTGCTCTATACCTCACTTTTCTCATTTGCAAAATGGGAATAAGGCTCCTTTGATTCATGGTGCTATTATGGGCATTTAACATAGGTGAAAGCATCTAGTACCATGCTTGGCATATAATAATAGTAAATGTAACTGCATGTCAGGCACCGTGCAAGCCTTTTAAAATACATCATATAACTTAATCCTCACCGCATCCCTTCCAACAAGTAGAGCACCATTATCCCCATCTTACAGATGGCAACCCTGAGATTTAGAGAGGTTATGTAATTTGCAATGGTTAATAAGTGATAGAGGTAGGATTTGCACAGAGATGGGATTCCAGACCCATCCTTTTGTCATTTTACAGCACAGTGGCAGTTCCCGACAATTTAGTTCTCTTTTCCTTGAGTCTTAGGACTATATAATCTTGACAGTTAATTGGATTTTCATGTCTTTCTCAGTAGGTATATGAATTGAGCTCTTCAAATGTATTTGGGCACTGGTATATCCGTAAGGTTGCCATCTCAGAGAAAAGAAGCCTTATAGAAATTCATTCCACAAAAAATTAAACTTCCTTTGGCATACTCTGTCACACCAACTATAGTGCCTATGGTAGTTTTTCCATACATACTTCTTAGGGTGCTTTCTTTTGGTTTTTATCTTGAGAAAATTAAAAATCAGGGATGATTTTACCTTAGCACTTACTGTACATTAAAATAACTGAAATAGTAGCAAAGACAGGTGTTTGAGATATTAAACAGAAATAATTACTGGAAGTTGAATTCTCATTCAAAAATAATTTCAGATTTCTTATTAGAAAATTAAATTAATTTTGTGTTTAGGCAGCTTTTTAACTTTTTTGATTTGTGAGCATAATTTATTTAAATCTTAGTCCACATTATAACAATAAAATTTCTTTTGATAGTCTTAAAATTGAATTGAAAACTTTTATGAACTTCATATATTTAAAGACAGAGGCTATCATCTTATCTATTTCTTTTGATGGATTATAGCTGGGGTTTAATTTAGTTATTCAGAAGAAATCTGAAAATACTTTTTGTATGGTATTAAACATTTTTCTTCATAGTAATATAGTGTTAAATCATTTAAAACCTAATTTGAAAAGAAAATAGTGAATCAGACTCATGATTTATGCTTCTTTAATCATGAAGAAGAATTGACTTGTAGGGACATGAAAGGTTTTAACTCTGTGCCTTCAATATGATTTGTTAAAGTCACTGGATTTCAAGGGAACACTTTTCTTGATTGAAATACCTTATTTATCCCTCTAGCTTTTTGTTGATCAATGACAAAGAAAGAGGGACACTAGATACCCTTAGGAGAAACCCTGGTTTAATACATAGTAATGCCAGGGGCATCTCGGTGGTTCAGTCGGTTGAGCACCTGACTCTTGATTTTGGCTCAGGTCATGATCTCAGGGTCCTGGGATTGAACCCTGAGTTGGGCTCCTCACTCAGCACAGAGTCTGCTCGAAATTCTCTCCCTCTCTCTCCCTCTGCCCTCCCCCTCCCGTGCTCACTCTGGCTTTTAAATAAATAAATAAATCTTTAAAAATAATACTAATGCCATATATATTTAGTACGTAACTTGTTGGCCACCTATCCTATTTCCTATGTGGAACAAAGCATCAAATTAGGAAGATTCCAGAAAGGCCTCTGAACAAGCAAAATAAGTATAACCACTTCCACTACAAAAATGTCTTTGAAGAGGCACTTGGGTGGCTCAGTCTCTTGAGCATTGGGCTCTTGGTATAGGGTCAGATCTTGATCTCAAGGTGATGAGATAGAGCCCCAGGATTGGGGTCTGCATTCAGTGTGGAGTCTGTTTGTCCCTCTCCATCCTCCTCTGCCCATCCTCTGCCCCCACTCACCTCTGCATGCCCTTTCTCTCTCTCAAATAAATAAAATCTTTAAAAAAATATATGAAGAGTCCCACCCTCATCACCACCACCACCACTCTCACCAGCTCACATTTTCCCCCGTATTCTCACTTTGCCTAAATTCTCTCACATTAGGTTTCTAATATCCACAGAAGTTTAGGAGGAGGAAGAGGTGCTACAGTCAAGCAGACAACCAGAGGTGATCACTGGCATCTGATACCAACAGAGGCTACAGGAAAACTTTAAAAGCATACATAAGAGTGCAAAAATTATAGCTATCTGGGAACATTTATTTTTTTAAAAGACTTTATTTATTTATTTGACAGAGAGATCACAAGTAAGCAGAGAGGCAGGCAGAGAGAAAGGGAGAAACAGGCTCCCCGCTGAGCAGAGAGCCTGATGCGGGGCTCGATCCCAGGTCCCTGAGATCATGACCTGAGCTGAAGGCAGAGGCTTTAACCCACTGAGCCACCCAGGTGCCCCTATCTGGGAACATTTAATGCAGGATCAGTCATACTTAGTTTTCTCAGTATTACAGAATTAGTATAATAAGAGACATCATAAAAAGATTTAATTATGGTTAGTAAATGTCAGCATTTACCAGTTTCCAGTATCCAGTCTGACAGTGGTATCTCATTCTTATAAAAGGTAGGGATTTGGCTTGGTAATTGAAGATTCAAGAGTCTCTACTTGCTCTTGCTTCGTTAGTTCAGTGTTAAAATCTCTGGTCCTCCCTTTATCTCCCATTTTCACCAGGAAATCTGTGAATCCAGTTTCTGCCCAGGACCTTATGATCTAGGCTTTCTTGGCCAGGTTCCCATCTGAACTTAAGATCCCTGTAACTTTCTGATGCAGGGTCCCCATTCCTGAGGAAACATCTTCTCATGGATGCCTGAGCCTTGAGCTTCACTCTTGGGTCTGCCCATGCAGCCATATATGTTCCCTTTACCAAACAATGTGTGTCTCTGTCAATAAGGGGAAGTACTGTAGGATATCCATGATTAGTCAAATTTTAGAAACTCTACTTCATCCTACTTTTAGCTTTCTTCCTTCTTCATTCCTAATGGAATATCTTAACCAGAGCTAAATGCCCAACCTGATTTGGACCTTTGGGATCAAAAGATCCTGTAGCACTAAATTTTTGTTATTATAGCAGAACTGAAATGAATGGGTAAGTGTTGCTGGTATCAGGAAGTCATAGTCAACATTGCTTTGTCCAGTAATGTTTAGTCCCCTTTCCCTTATGGAGTTTTCCAATAATGAGTATGTACTACATACTATAAATAGTTTTACTCCGAAGAGATATTTTTTTTAATTCTTTGCTTAAGATGGTAATTCATCAGGTATACCAAAAATGTGATCAGTGCTTCTACTATATCACTTATAACAGTTTTCTGTATTAATATTAATTAATATTTGTTAATGGTAGTTGCTTTTTTTTGATTGACTTATTTCGCTTAGCATGATACCCTCTAGTTCCATCCACATCATTGCAAATGGCAAGATTTCATTTTTTGATGGCTGAGTAATATCACATTATATATATATATATATATATATATATTTCACACACACACACACACACACACACACCCCACATCTTCTTTATCCATTCAGTTGTCATATGATTTCACTCATATGTGGAATTTAAGAAATAGAGGGAAGTGAGGGAAAAATAAAACAAGATGAAATCAAAGAGGGGTACAAACCATAAGAGACTCTTAATTATAGGAAACCCACTGCAGGTTGCTGGAGGGGAGGTGCGGAAGGGGGTAACTGGGTGATGGACATTAAGGAGGGCGCATGATGTAATGAGCAATGGGTGTTATATAAGACTGATGCATCACTGAATTCTATCTCTGAAACTAATAATACACTATATGTTAATTAATTGAATTTAAATTTAAAAAAAATATACTTGTTGGTGGGCCAGTCTCCCCTATTAATATCAAATCCATTACTTCCCCTGCTGGTAGTCATGGCCTACCTGAAGTCCCCAGTGTTAATTAAGAGGTAAAGATATTTTGAAGGTATATCCAATTTTGTACTACATTTAACCTAGTGTGACAGAACTATATAGGCTTCACAGCACTATATAGGCTACCCCAAAGCTCAGAGGCTGCAAAGGGCTTTATTTACCCTCCCTTGTTGATATATGAGGCCTTCCCTTATTCTACCCCTATAACCGTAAGACTAGCCACATCCAATTTTATAAATATGCACAGGTATATACATTTATACACACACATATCCAATTTTATGTGTTTATACATATAAACAGATATACAGAATATAGTATTTCTTCAGATGCTTAACCATCCCATTAGAATTTCCTGGAAATAGGGAGATTACTTCCTGGCACAGGATTCTGAGCAGGCTTTTAACATTGTATGTTTGATCCTTGAACTGACTTTGGTGGTATGCCCCACTGTTTGAGCCCAGGTTTATGTTATAGGATGATTTAGATTATCTTCAGTTCTTCCTTTGGCAATCTTAGGGTCAGTTTTCATAATTTTTTTTTCCTTGGGTCCATTTATTACCTCCATAAACTAGCCTGAAACTCTCCCTAATAGGCTATAAACTCTTTGTAGGGCAGGGATTAAATGCTTTTATCTTCCCACACCAAACACAGTGCCTGGATTCTTACCTTGCATGTTGTAGAAGCTTTACAAATGGCTTACTGGTAAATTAATTAATTATAAATGAGACTTCTGGATAGCCTGTGTCTTATTCAACTTCTAATTGTTTCTTCAATTTCTTCAGCAGCATTAGCTAGAAAACGCAATTTCCCAGGAGCTATGCTTTATCTTGGTTAATGTTGTTTCAGAGAGGGACTGGGACTTTGTCATGCTGATATAAAGTTTTGATTAAATGGAAAAGGAGTTTATTTCTCTTTTACTAATATCTCCACATAAAATACCATTTGTTAAATGGAGATACAATTGGGAAGGAAAGATTTTCTCAAGTTATTATAACCAAGACATGATATAGTTTTAAAGTGATTTCTAACTTCAAATGTAGGGCTTGCTCAGTTAATGTATCCACTTACTAGGCATTAGGAAATTTTGACTGAGGAACGAGGTTAGGAAATAGATGTGCAAACATGGAAACAGAAAGAGACCATATTGTTTGAATAAGTTAATGCTGCTCTGCCAAGCCTAATGTTCTCTTTTTGCCCTTCCTCATTTAGTAACTAGGCCGTTTCCCCATCAATATATTAACTGTGGCCTAGGAGTGAGTGAAGACATTGGAGCTGCTATATTAAATCACTAGAGGACATTGGGAATCGGAATTTGCAAATCATTACTTAAGGGAACCAAGTAAGAACTTAAGAAGAGTTCTTACTTACTAAAGGGCCAATATAAACCAAAGAGCAGCTTATGCACTGGGATATCTCAATGCAGTGTTTGATCTCCGCGTACCTTAGTAACTGTTAGATTCTCAGTCTGATTCAGAGAGGGCCACTGCTAACCCATTTGCCTTTAGGAAAATTAGAAAAATGTGCCCTTTCTTGAGGAAAATCTTTGAGGATGAAGAATCCTATGAGTTGAGGCCCAAAGGAAGTGGGACTGTGGATGAATAGCCTCTCTAGCCTTGTTTGGTGATTCTGGACTCCACCCTCCCATAGGGAAGGGAAAAAGAAGGTATGGGAATGAGGGGATGGAGTTGAGAATTGGTTCCAGGATTTAATCAGGAGTACCAACTTCAATTCACCCAAATGGTGGTTCCATAAATGAAACTTATTTGTAAATCAGGGACCAGAACATGTACATTCCATTAAGAATCACAAAATTGCTGCTAATTGGACATGCCCCTTCATCTCAGTGGCATGACAGAAAACTTTCTCCATGGTTTTAGGTTTCAACTGAGAGACTCAATACCACTTCTCTTTCTGTCACATTTGTCTCATGAAACTTCACAGGTGTCGGGGCACCTGGTGGCTCAGTAGGTTAAAACCTCTGCCTTCGGCTCAGGTCATGATCTCAGGGTCCTGGGATCAAGCCCCGCATCAGGCTCTCTGCTTGGCAGGGGGCCTGCTTCCCCCCTCTCTCTGCCTGCCTCTCTGCCTACTTGTGAACTCTCTGTCAAATAAATAAATAAAACCTTAAAAAAAAACTTCACAGGTGTCTACTTTGTGAATACTGCTCTCCCATCCCCCCACCCATGGTGTTCTTGAGCTACCCTGATTCACTTTATGATGTAGGTAGTGTTCTGTTAGTACTCAAAATAACACAGTGTTTCTTTATTAAAGTGAGCACCTAAATGTTTTACGCAGAATCTTGAGCATTTTTCACTTAGAGTTTCTGCAGTTTACTTATATTAATTAATACTTATATTTTTTATACTTCTGGTTTTTTAAGTAGAACTTACCTGAATAAATTCAGACCATATATTGTATAATGGAAAAGCATGTATTAGTTATCATCTGCTAATTGTGTAGGTAGAACGATATAGCCCCCTGAATTTCTGAAAAAGCAACATATGCTCCTTTTAGGGCTCTGAGTCTGTTCAGGACTTGTTAATATGAAGTAAGAGGTAGGAGAGAGAGGCTTTCTAATGCCAGCAGTGTTCTGGGACTCAGTTGGGAGTTTAAAGCCCCTAAAGACCTCAATCTCCCACCAAAATACAAATCCCGATATAAGGTTATTCTTATACTTAGCATTAGACTGGATTGGAAAGACTAGTCTAATGAGCTGTCATTTAAGAAATGTCTTTTAGGGGCGCCTGGGTGGCTCAGATGTTTAAACATCTGCCTACGGCTCAGGTCATAATCCCAGGGTCCTGGGATCGAGACCCACGTCGGGCTCCCTGCTCAGTGGGGAGCCTGCTTCTCCCTCTGCCTCTCTCTCTCTGTGTCTCTCTCTGTCTCCCACGAATAAATAAATAAAATCTTTAAAAAAAATGTCTTTTAGTGACATAAATTCACACAGAGAATGAAATTTCACCATGAACTTATTTATATTTTATTTTTAAGTTTTGTATTATGGGAAATTTCAAACATAAACAGAAGTGGAGAGAACAAGATAACTAGCTTCAGCAGTTAATAGTTTGTCAACCATGTTTCCTCTAGAGACCCCCTCTTTTTCCTTTGCCTTGTAGCATCTTAAACTTCAGACATCACGTCCATTTACCTGTTAATATTTCAGCATTTGTCTCTTAATTTATAAGGCCTTGTTTTTAAATGTAATCATCATGACAATACCTATAACATTAGTCATAATTCCTTATATCATTTAATACTCTTCCACATTCAAATTTCCCTGATTGTCTCAAAAACATCTTTTTACGGATTGTTCGTTCAAACTAGAATCCATGTACATATGTATTTGGCTGGTCTCTTTTTTTTCTCTATTAATAAATTTTTATATGTTTTCCCTACATTTTAATTTATCAAGGAAGCTTAAAGGAAAAATTGTTACTAAAATTAATATGTTAAGTTTTATCTTTAAATCATTAATTTGTATATTATTTACAGTTTCAGATCCATATATACTTAATGCCCAAATGTGAAAGGCTGGGAAAATAAAAAAAGAAAGGAAAGAAAATGTTTTCCTTTTGTAATTGAAAATCAGGCATGAATTGATTTTATTACTCAACAGCAGAAACCAGATGCAGAAATGTAGCCCCCACCCTATTTGAGTTCAAATAGGTCTGTATTAACTCACATTTTAAAGCTATGTTATGGTTTGACTTAACCAAATTATCACTTTAATTATGAATAAAAAATTTATAAATAGTGACCCCTTGGCTTCTGGGATCTTATCTTTTTTGTCTTTCAGTTTTGAGGTTTGTATTTCATTATAGGAAATTCAGACTGAGACAATATTTTCTTACCAAGTGTGTAAATGTTTGTACTCCTTTACTGTTACCAATTAACATAACTAAATGGTTGTTCATTTGATAGTATTCCCATTGAGTTCACTCTACTTTCTCAAAAGCATTGTTTTTTGTCAAAATGGTTGAATCATATATTTGCTTCTTTTTGAAAATGCTAATTTTGCTATTTTACCAGGTTTGTGCTTTGTTTTCTTTCAACATGGCTAGGAGGACAGATAAGAACTTCTTCTGCCACTGTAATTTTGACACTACCATGCTTGATATAAATTGTGCAGTCCTGCTAAAATGCCTCAAAATTTTACTGTTTCTTTTTATAAACTCTCAATCTTGTGATATCTTTCCTTTCCTAGGATATGAACGAGTCTGCCAAACAAGAAGATATTTTGGAATCCACAACAGATGCTGCAGAATGGAGTCTCGAAGTGGAACGTGTACTACCACAACTGAAAGTCACGATTAGGACTGACAATAAGGTATAGAGGACAGAACACATTTTGTTCAAATAGAGCTTCATAAGGCAATTTCAGGGTCAGGGGTACTGCCAATTATACGAATGATTTAAGGTGGTAGGATTCAGCTTCCAGTGTTCTGTCTAAGCAGAGATTTAGTAGATTGTTGTTGAATGAATCAATAGTGTAATATTAAAGGAAAAAGAACACAATAGTTCTTTAAAGTGGTTTGAAACACTTGTCATGTTTCCTTGGGGTTGAGGGGCATTTTCTCAATACATTTTGATGCATTTTCTTAGAAATCATATTTTGTTTAGGTGAATGGTGAACAAAATTGGAATTTCATGACTGTATACCAACTGATTGTAGTTAGAGAATGGTTTTGGAACCCTGCTGGATGGCAGAACAGATGACATCCTTGAAGTCGCCTTACATAATCTAATCTATTCAGTACATGTGATTTAAAGTCAAGCAGTAAGCAAATAATCAAAGCATTTGCATTAAGATTTGGTGATTGGGCCAGATGAATTGACCCATTTAATCAAGTTTCTGCTTCTTTTTTACCTACAATTCACAAGAACTTCAGAATAAACTAATAGGTGACTAGACAATACCATTCTCATTAATACTATTATAATGTCTACAGAAGGGACTAGAGAGACATCTAGGTAAAGAAACTAAAGGGTTTTTAGCCTTGGAGGCTGGGGAAAGCACCAGCATTAAGGAGCTAGGTTCTAAGGAAGCTTGTTACTCTGAAAATATGATTCTGTATCTACCCCCGAAAATCGCTGCTTTCAGAATGCCTTGGAAACGAATTCATTCTCAGAATGGCTGGATTTCAGCTTGTAAAACTGTGTCCTAGAGAGGGTAAGAAGCAGTCTAGACTCCTAGGGCAGTCCCAGATTAGGATGAGAGCAGCAAAGGTCTTACTAGACTGAATGTATGGAACAAACTTAAAGGTAAGTGGGCAAATCCTGCAGCCTGCTTACCGTGTATTTACCCAAACATTATAGATAGCCATTTTTTGACTGCATTGGGGGTGAATTCTTTGTTTGCATATCTCTTATATGTAAATACATGTTAATATGGATTTCTTCACTGATTTGATCTCTGCTGGACGTCATAATTTGCAAAAATGTGATTTTTTTTGTAAAAATGTGATTTTTAATTCTTTAATTTTATAAGAAATCTGATACATTTAAAAATCACTATTATTATTATTCTAGTTAGAATGACATGTAGAAATAACCATGTAGTGAGGAACTCTCAGATACATATTAATTTCACAAGGAAGCAAGTTTAATTTATTTACTTTCAAGCTAAGTAAACTCTTGAAATCCAACATCTCATTTAGAGCCTAATAGGATCATATCAGAGTGTTTTTTAAAGCATGATCATTGATTGCTATGTAATAGGAGTAACTGAATAAAGAATGAATATAAATGTAACTTCTAACACACTTTTACAAAACTAAGTACAGATCAAATTCTACTACAAACCAATATTATAGTAATCAGAATCCTGGGTTCTTAGAGAGTCAATGATTTCCCGATTTGGGGAAGAATTAACTAGGTAAAAGTTGGCCTGTTAGTCTTGTGCCATGTATTACCAGCCTTGGTCTTATGAAGATATACTGTTGCAAATTAAATATACAGGCAAATTTTACAAGTAACATTCTGAAATGTCAGACAAGGTTTTGGGGATTTTTTCTTTATATGAATAGCATTTGAATTTGGGTTTTTATGGTAAAATATACTGATGTAAAGTAATACCTGAGTGCTTTTTCAGAATTCTTTTCTAGGTCATTTGGACTTTGTGTCCAGTATTTCACAAACTCTAAGTATTTCAGAGGTATCAAATGGGAAATACAGGTTTTCGGTCAATTCTTTATTCAGCTTTACTTAAGAAAAATAAAATTATACATTGATTTGAGAAGGTAAGGGGCTAATGAATAAAGAGATGTTTTTCATGCCTCAGAAAGAAAAATAATCTGGTCACAGATGAGGTTTCTCATGGGCTCACTATCTTCCATCAGAAGAGGTTGACTCCCGCATCATGGTATATCCCGTTCTTCCTCAACTCCTGACTCGACCAAAACCAAACCGTCTCCTTTCTTCTTGGCCAAAACAATTATCTTTCACTCAATACATGCTATTTAGGACACTTAGAGAATTCGACTTTGTGTTTGAGGGAAAATGAGGGGTTTTTTTTCAAATCAATGTGTTTTACTGATCACTGTTAGATTAATTTTTAAGTAGCATAGTGATGTGGGAAATAAGTAATAAAGGGCCTCCATTTTTTAAATCCATTATAAAGTTCTTGAAGATGACCTTCATTAGGAGTAAATAAGTTCCATATTTATTTAGCACTGGATCTAATGTTTGTTTTGCTTTCTTTTCTCACAAATTCAGTTTATTCCTTGTATGCTTCCTGGTAGGTAATTGAAAAAAAAATTAAATCTCCTTGTATTTCTTTTTGCATATTATAGTATGTATGCTTTGATGAGATCCTCTCATATACTAGTATTTTATTTTATATTCTCCATAATGTTGTAATTAGGTTTTTATTGCTGGGCTAGCCTATCCTTTTTTCTGGCACCACTTGTTAATGTTGACAGTTTTCAAAGAATGCAAACAAATTTTAATATTAGCTTAAACAAATTACAATTAGGAAAATACATATGTTGCCAAAAATACAAATAATATGTTCCACAGCTGAAAGTGAAGGACTTTTGTCATAGGTTAGCTTGAATGGACCATATGGGCAGTTCCCTTTTTGGTTACAGAGAATGCTCCTGGTGATTACTTCTGGAATGTTACATACCCAGTGACCAACTCAGACCACATACCCAGTGACCAACTCAGATATTCAACTTGGAATAAATGTCTAAACACACAGGCAGAAGTTCTGCCAAGAAGTCAATAAATTCAGCCAAATCCTGGGTTATTCCATTCTAGTTAATGCCTCTGTTATGACCAAGTGCGTAAGGCTCTGGAGTCAATTCCTTAGAAGGGCAGTCTGAGGACAGCTAAATTAGAGTAGATAACAGTGCCACTGCATAAAATCATTTACGAGTATTGTTAGTACACTGTGACTATATAACTTGCACTTCTTGTTCTTTCCCTCATTTTTTTCTCTTTATATCTCTTTCCCTTTCTTCTTGTGTGTTTTTATGTCTTTTCTATTGTTTTTTGTTAGACTAGCAGTTGGTGCAAGTGTTACATAAGTACTCGTGAAATTTAAAACTAAGAGCAAACGTCTGTGATTATAATCAGAATAAACTTAAATCTATAACTGGTCAAGAATTATCCTAATCTCTGAGTCTTTTTTTTTTTTTTAAGATTTTATTTTATTTTTTGACGGAGAGGGAGAGAGCACACACAAGCAGGGGGAGCTGCAGGCAGAGGGAGGGGAAAAGCAGACTCCCCACTAAGCAGGGAGCTCAACCCTACAATCATGACTTGAGCCAAAGGCAGACACTTAGCCAAATGAGCCACCCAGGCACCTCTCTCTGAGTCTTTTTAAAATATACTTCTGTTTTTAATTATAAAAATAATATGGAAGCAATTCAAGGGGAAGAGGGATGAGCGGTGTGCTATGTATTAGAAGCTAGTGATCCCACATTTAGTTTCACTATCAATTCCTGATTTATTGGGCCAGAGTTCCAGAAACTTAGTGGAACTGTGGTAGCCACAAAGATCAAGGGAAGGTGGAGCCTATCTCACACATCTTCCCTTGGCACTCAGAATTCATATTTCTACCATTTATTAGTTGTGTGATCCAGAGCAAGCTACTAAACCTCTCTGTCCCTCCTTCTCCTAATCTGTAAAGTGGGACTAAGTGTATCACTTACCTTACACAGTTATTGTAAAGCACCAACAACAGTGTCAGAGACATAATTAATGCCTAATAAATAAATGTTAATTATTATTAAATTACAGTATTAATTTAACTGCTAAATATACAGTTATTATAATATTATTGTGTCCTATCATGGCCCTCTTATATTCAGTACCTGTATCAACATTCAGGAAAAATTTACTAAATTTCTGTACTAATACTTCCATCATTTAAAGGAATATTTTAAAACATCAGCCTTAAAGTCTTACATGCGGATATAATCGGACTCACATAAGTAATCAGGCTCAAAATATTCACTTTGGTAAATCTTTCCAGTTTTTTTTCCCTAGTAAAGGTATATATAATATATATAATATTATAATAATAATAACTGACATTTACCAAGTGTTTACTATGTGCCAAGTGCAGTTCTTAACACTTCACATATATATTTATTCACTTCATCCTTTCCACTGCCCTGTTAGATACAGGCGTGTTTTACTGTAGGGGAGGAGAATGAAACACAGTGAAGTGAAGTAACTTGCTTTTGCCTAGTAAGTGACAGATATTTGAACCTACAACCCAGGCTCTTACCTATTCTACTAGTGACAATATCGCTTACTGGTTAAAAGCACAAATTCTGAATCCAGGTTGCTTGAGTACAAATCCTGGCTCTAATACTTACTAGTTGTTGGACCCTGTGAGCATGTTTCAACTACTCTGTCTCAGTTTCCTCATCTGTACAATGGAGTTCATTATAAAACCTACCTCAAAGAGTCATTAAAGGGATTAAATAAATTAACATATCTTAAGCACTTAGAATGTTGCCAGGAAAATCACTTAATATATGTTGACTGCTATTTCTGTGTGCTTTTATGTGTATACAGTTGAGATTACACCTCTGTTTTTAAAAATATAGTAGTACATCATGAGCAGTTCCACCCATCCTTAAAACTTACAAGCCATAACTTTAGCTGAGTGGTAGGTAGCAGAGATGTCTTGGCCAAGACATCTTGGATCCTCAGCAGGCTGGGATCAAACCAGGAGGTCTAAGATCTTGGTGGAGAAATGGCCAGCTGGACAGAGTCATGCAACAGCTGATGGTTAGAACATGGGCAAGCATAAAGATCGTAAGATCTGAGAATACAGACCAATAGCAAGACATGAAACCTGCCAGTGAGTCATTTTAGAGAAACGGGTAGTTATTGATGGTGGAAGTACTTGGTGTCATTTTTTGAAAGGTAATATTTTCCTTCATGATTAAAATATCTTTAATTCCATAACAGTAATTTTTTAAAACCTTTAAGTGAATCAGTTGACAATTACTGGCTGGAATAATAATGGTAGTTGAGAATGAGCTGCCAAAGAATTCTGCATGTTCCATAATTTCTAAGGAAATAAAAGATGTGGTTGCATATTCATGTAGATTTCACTTTCTGTGTTTTTTATTAATTTTGAATCACTAAATAATGCTGTTTCTCAAAGGACATTATTCCATCTTTTTTAGTTTTCTTTTTATTATAAAAAAAAAAGCCTGTATTTGACTTTGTGGAAATAAAGGAGGCCACCTAAATGAGAACAAAGACTATGTATTTAGAACTTGCTGTAGCCAGGGAGTTAGCCATCATCACCTGCATTTGGCAGAGACTTAAAGGCAGGCAGGAGTATTTAAAAGATTTATTCTGGGAAAAAGGGAAGCCTTCAGCAATGTTCAGATATGACTGGAGATTTGGAGGCAGGCTAACTAGAAGCGGGGCCTCCTATGTGGTTCGAAGAGGACATGTGGCTTTGTCTGGTTGATCGTACATGGGAAGCAGGTGGGTGAGCAGAAAAACTGAGGAAGCCAGCAGTTACTAAGTCCTGACCATTTTGGCCTAATTTCACTCAGAGGTTATGGTTTGACTTCCTGGACTAGTTGCTACAGATTGTGGGTCAGAATTTTTTTTTTTAAGATTTTATTTATTTGTTTGTCAGAGCGCACAAGCAGGCGGAGAAGCAGACTCCCTGTTGAGCAAGGAGCCTGATGCAGGGCTCTATCCCAGGGTTCCTGGGATTGTGACCTGAGCCAAGGGAAGATGCTTAATGGACTGAGTGACCCAGGTGTCCCAATAGATCAGAATTCTATTTTCTATAATGGCCTGGACATTGTTCTCCATCTGTAAAATCAGTCTCAGCTTCATCCATTGAATCGAGGGAAAGTGGCTTCTTAAAATGATCAGTCTTTTCAGTCTTTATCAGGAGAATGACTTTTTTCTTCTCAAGTCAAGGGTTTTTACCATAATGGAAACCAAGTAAACATTAGTAATATTTATTCCTGCTCTCCAGAAATAAGGAAGAGCAGAAAGTGTGAAATCAGTTTCCAACTAAACCTTACACAGACCCTTTTCCTCAATTATAGAGTATTTATCCCTAAACAATTGTATATTATAATGATTCAATATGAGGTGTTTAATGCAATGAACAAATGTTCTATCATGCTTTAATGCCCTGTGGATATTGTAATTAAAATTCTGATTAATGACTTAAATTGATTTTTTTTCCAAATTATAATTAAATGTTTCCTGCTTTGTTGTTTTAAAAGATAGTTGGTTAAGTACCCCTTTCATTCCTCCAAAGTGTCTCCTACTCATTATGTAAATCTTCAGGTTCATTACAAAAATTTAGATAAAGAGATGATATATATATATATATTTTAAAGGCTTTGGAAGTACCATGGCATGTGTTTCTAATTATTTCAAGCCTTTGATTCACTGAACTGCTTTTTTACATCCTTACCTATTTTTCAGTGTCTGACTTTCTCAGGGTGCAGTTGTAAAAAGAACCTTAAACTTTAAATTTCAACTCCAAACAACTGGATTTTGTTTTAACGTAAATAAACCATACAGGTGATGCCTTGGGTAATTCACAGCAAGAAACCTTTCTGGAAGAGTCATTGTGCTAAGGACGGAATCATTGCAATAGTCTTAAGCCCTTGGGCTCTCTAGTCACTGAGAGCTAAAACCTAAGAGGGAGGAGAGAGGCCTTTATTAATCAGCAGATAGAATTCCATTTAAATGAACCTGGAGGGACCACAGAATTACTGTATTAGATTTAAGTCTCTTCAAATTGGAAGCCAGATCCTGCAGAAAATGTACAATAGTAGGCTTTCTCTTTTTACCATTATAGACAAATCTGTATCTGGAAGCAAGAGGAGGAGGGTATTTTTCTCATTCCAAAGCAGTGCAGAGAGTAACCTGCTTTGACCTTCTGCCATCGCTGTGTTTGGATGCAGTGTAAGAAGAATGTTAATAAAATTTAGCTTTCTAAATATTTCTGACCTGCAAGGATTTATGAATTGTTATAGTTTGAAAATAAAGAGCATTTCTTAAGACTTGTACTCTGGTTGTTGGATAGGCTGTATTGATAGGATTCTTGCATCCATAAGCAAAAAGGTATAATATATTCTGTGGGCTAGGGTACAAGAATGCAGTTTATGTATGCATTAGTCATTAAAGTAGGATTCTGCCAGTTATTTGAGTAATGAAGAAACTACATTAACAATTTTTAAAGATTTTCTGGTAGACCTTTTGTTGACAAATATTCACATAAATAAAAAATATAAGGCATCAAATTAAAAAAAATCAGCTTTTACAATTACTAGTAACAAATGTAAATACAGGTGGCAATAAGTTGGTCTCAGTGAGGCTCTACGCAGGAGTAATAGCTCCAATTACTGTCACAAATGTTTGTAATTGTATCTATTGCTGCCAGACAATAAATGCTTTTTAATATAGTAAGGCCATAAATGTACATGCTGCTGTTGTTTAAACAAAATACAATTTTCAGCAAATTTATCCTTGAAACACCTGCTATAATCAAAAAGAGGTGAATGCTATCAAAATAAACTGCCTAAATTAACAAGACACACATACATTTTTAGAGCAGCCTGCATGATTACTCAACTGCCACATTGTCTCAAAGAATGAGGGGAAATATTCACTGATGGACATTTATAGGCAAGCTTTCTTTAAAGGAGACTACAAGAAACAGAGTATTGGTTTGGATTTTTGTCTTATTTTAAAAACATGGTATTATTTTGTGGACTTAAAGTTTTATTCACTGATTTTTTTTTTCTTAAGCTGGTCAACTATGGTTTTGTAGTTGTTGTTGTTTTCTTTTCAGCATGTGGGTCATGGACAGATATCAGGATTGTAGAAAAGAATACTGTGCTTAAAATTATATGTAAAACTACTGCAAAGGGGTGGAGAAAACCCAGCCATCCCTAAGCGACTGAAAACGAATTTTAGCTGCTTCTGTCACAGTCTTGTTGAACATTCAGGATATTCTGTTTAAAGATAGTTGATGATGCTTTCCTTCCTATTTACCCTGAATGTGATAAATGTTTCAACTGGATCAGGGAAAGGTTTCATTTATCACAAGCTGAAATAGGAGAACAAGTGTTTTTGCTTTAGAGAGTACCATCAGCTCTAACTAAAGAGCATCAACAGTGGTAGCAGATTTTAAGGAAATAACCAATAAAGACTGCATGCTATATAAACACTACAGAGGGAAGTCAGTTACTAATGCCTTACAGCAGATATGCCTCAAATAGACACTTGTGATTGAGAGCAATGAATTAATATATATTGATTATAATTAAAATTTCTAGACTGCCTAAATATTTCATTATTATAAAGTATGATTTAATGTTTCCTTTAAATGACTTAATGTAAAAATATGAATTAAAACAGAAACCATTTGTCATATGGACCTCCCTATGAAATGTTCTTTTTAATTGGTTTGCTTCATTTCTCCAATCAATGATATTAGAGTAGTTCTCACTATCACTGTTTTATTATTAAATTTCTTAATATGTGGACATATTTTACTCCCATAGCCTTTATCCCATTACATTTGATTCTGTTTCCTTATGCCAAGGTAATGACTTATGTTTCTTGGTTCTTCAAATATGCAAATGGCTCTATTTTTTTTTCAGTTTTTTGGTTTTTTTAAGATTTTATTTATTTAGTTGACAGAGAGAAACACAGCCACAGAGGGAACACAAGCAAGGGGAGTGGAAGAGAGAGAAGCAGGCTTCCCACTGAGCAGGGAGCAGGGAGCAGGGGCTCGATCCCAGGACCCTGGGATCAAGACTTGAGCCAAAGGCAGAAGCTTAACAACTGAGCCACCCACGCGCCCCACAGTTTTTTGTTTTTTGAGTATTGTAGAGATCAATGTTTTGATTAGTAGATTCTTAAAGTTGAGAGGAACTGTCAAGGTTATCTCCTCCGGCTATGCCTCATGGTTACTCAGCATCCGGTGAAATAGTTACATTCTCATTTGTCCTAAGAGTGCCCCTGCATTCCCAGAAGGGCCCCCACTCACTCCCTGTCTGCCTTGCCAGGTCTCTTCTCTGGGCTTATAATTCCTTCTGAAGTCTAGAAACCCTCACTCTGGAGATTTTTGTGGCCATAAAAAAAAGGGGTGTGGATAGAGGAAGCATGAATAATAAGTCAGAGTCAACGTATGAATACACTTTCGAACAGATGGTAGTTGGTAAAGATCATCCCTGAGCACACAATTAGAAATGTAATTATTTAACTAACAAGGTTTAGAGATTATGGATCTCCAGTTTCAGTTCAATTACCGGTAGGTGTGAGAATACTAGTGATTGTTTTAATGGCCTTTGCTTGCCCTCTGTGCACACTATCATATTCTTCTCTACAACAAGAGGAATATCTACAAAGCAGGAACTTGCCTAAGGAAACTCACATTTCCAGCACTAGTGGATTCCCATACTCCCTGCAACAAATATATACATACAATGTATACCACACATACATGCTCAACTCTTCCTAAATTGTATGTTTAGTTCCTTAAACATTTACAAAGAAAAATCATGTTTTTACACAAGTGTGCACCATAGAAGACTTTAAGCTGCTGGCAATGAAAGAAAACTGTCCCATTAAAAAATCCAGAAAGCCACATTCTGTAATTACCTCACAACCTGGTGGGCATTTTTCATTCAGAAAGTAATTCAATCTCATGAAAAAAATATCTGATGGACAATCTCACTCTCTTCTCTTTCTTTCACACACACATACACAAGTAAGTACACAAATGTGAGCCATGGTGAAGCTGCAAATTAACAATTAGAACAAGAAGAAGAGATTGCAACTGCTTGTGCAAAGTGGCAAAAAGAGAATATAGATAATGTTCTGTTATGAGGGAAGAGAGTATTGTGGGTGGGGGAGGGAAATCTGTTGCTCTTTTCCTTGCATTGAAAGCATGATGAATTATCGACCTGGCCCAGCAACATTTGCCGCAGTGAACTTAGACATATGCAGCCACTTCTATCAAGCTCTCTTCTCTGCTTTTTTCACTTAACCTGATTCCCTGCCATCAGATTTCCAAAGAATTTCATCATTGACCATGGATGTGGTATTAAACATGTCACAGGAACATCAGTATTCCACACTGAAATCTTGAGCCTGATCGCTTTTGGACTGCTGCTCACACTTGGCCCTACCTCTCTACCACTGCAGCTACAGTTATAATCTTAATAACTGTGTCTCTCTCCCTGTGGCTGAAACAGAGATGAAATGTCGAGACCCCTTTACAAGCAAGGACTTGCTGCTCAGCCACAGAGTGTGGTCAAGAGACAACCCCTAGTTGTCTGCCCCTTTGATGGCAGAGAGCTTTAGGTCATGCCCTTCCAAAGGAACCCACATCTGGGCATATGTGAATTGTTTATAGTATAATAAATAATACTGCTTTGAAGATTCTTGTACATGTCTTTTGGTAAACATCTGTCCACATTTCTACTAGAATTTCTACTAGGTGTGGAATTGCTAGGTCCTGGGGTATGTACGTGTTCAGCCTTAGCAGACCCTGCCAAATAGTGTTTGAAGGTGGTTATACAAATTTATACGCGTCCCAGCAGGGTATGAAAGTTCCAGTGCTCCACATCTTTATCAACATTAAGTATTGAATCTTTTTCATTTTTGCCATCATAATAGCTTTTTCATTTTGTCATCATTTTTGCTATGGTCGCACTGCCATTTTAATTTGCATTTCCCTGATGACTGCTGAAGTTGAACCCCTTTCCATATATTTGACATTTTGGATATCCTCTTGTCTTTTGCTGTTGGGTTATCTGCTTTTCTTTTGATATATAGAAATTATTTTTATACTCTGGATATGAGTTCTTTGTCAGGTATATGTATTGCAAATATGTACTCTTTAGCTTTTCTTTTCACTCAATTTATTGGTATGTCAGAGAGAGAGAGCACAAGCAGGCAGAGAGGCAGAGGAAGGCTCCTCGCTGAGCAAGGAGCCCAGGGAGGGACTCGATCCCAGGACCCTGGGATCATGACCTGAGCCGAAGGCAGTGACTTAACCAACTGAGCCAACCAGGAGTCCCGTATTGGTATATTATGATAAACAGTGACCTAGTGTTAATATACTCAAAATGATCTTTTTTGGGGAGAAGGGAATATGGCTAATATTTATGTTTTATTTAAGAATCTTTGCTTACCCCAATGCTATGAAGTTATTCTCCTGAGTTTTCTTTTTGAAGCTTTATTGCTTTACTTTTTGCATTGAGTTCTGTGATCCATCTAATATTGATTCTTATGTATTGTGTGAAGTAGAACTCAAGACTTATTTGGGAGATACATATATATATATGTTTGTCTGACCCAGTTTAATGAAAAGGTTATTTTTTTCACCAGTGCACTGCTTTGTCATAAAAAGTAAGCATGTATGTGTGGGTCTGTATCTGAACACTCTGTTTTATTGCACTAGTCTATTCTTTCATACTACTGAAAATGGTATCTCTTTAGATTTTATTTTCTGTTTATTGCTGGTATATAAAAACAATTATGAGGTCATATGGGTGGCTCAATTGGTTGAGCATCTGACTCTTGATTTCAGCTCAGGTCTTGATCTCAGGGTCATAGGATCGAACCCTGTATTGGGTTCCGTGCTCAGCGTGGAGTCTGCTGGAGATTCTCTCTCTCTCCTGTCCCCCCCCCAATCTCTCTCTCTCTCTTTCTCTCTCCAAAATAAATAAAATCTTAAAAAATATACAATTCTGTGTATATACAAGCACACATCTCCAGCAAATGTGCTAAATTCATTTATCCATTCTAACAATAGGCCTATAGGTTGTTTTGCATTCTCAGTGTATATAACTATATCATTTGCAAATAACATCAATCTTATTTCTTTCTTTACAAGCCTTATCCCTTTTATTTCTTTTGTGTTGCCTTATATAGTGGTTAAGAATTCTTGTCTATGTTGGATATAAGTGGTATTAGCAGGGAGAAAGCTTTTAATATTTCAATTTTACCATTAAGTATGATGTTAACTTTATTACTTTTATAAATACCCTTTACTAGATTAAGGAGCTTCCCTTTTGTTCCTAGTTTGCTAAGAGTTATTATGAATGAATGTTACATTATTTTCAAATGATTTTTTTCCTTCATCTATAAGAGGATCATATGATTTATTTTCTCTTTTTTCCCCCCTCTCTTGCTATGGTGGATTATATTGATTGATTTTTGAATATTAAGCTAACCTTGCATTTTAGAATAAATGTAACTTAATCGTGATATATTATCCTTTTTATATGTTATTGGATTGATTTGCTAGTATTGAGAACTTTTATATCTATGTTTACAAAAGATACTGATTTGTAGTTTTCCTTATTTTTTAGGTGTCTTTTTCAGGTTTTAGTGTAATGCTATCTAGGCCTTATAAAACAAATTGGCAATTGCTCTCCTTTTTTTTTTTTTCCTGTTCTTTGGTATTTGTATAAAGTTGTTGTTATTCCTTAAATATTTGAAAAGATTCACCAGATGAAGCCATCTGGGTCTGGATATTCTTTGTGAGAAAATTTTTAATTGCGTGTGTTCATCCTAAAACTTTTTTATTCATTTTTTTATTATATAGTTGATATGTAAATACATTCTTGGTAATATTCAGATATTACAAATGAAACTAACATCTCCTTTAACTATTACACCCTTAAAATTTTTAGTTATACTTCACTACGTTTCATCAGGGAAATGATAAGTAATGATACCGTGGTCTCTGCAAATTTGTGCTCTACTGCTCACTTGCCTATAAGATTGGGCAGTCTACTTTAAAGAAGCTATGTCTCAATTTCCTCATCTTACGAGAGTTTTTAAAAAAATTGTATGTGATGATGTATGGATAGTGCTTAACATAGTGCCTGACACATACTAGACATTCCTTGAATGTTAGCATTGAAGCTATCATTAGATGTAAAAGGATCTCAGAATGGATGTGACTATTGGGGAACTCCTTTATACCAAGGAAGGAAATAGAAAAGGTTTCTAAGTAGCCAAAATAGAAATCACAAAAAAATATGTACTACAGCTCATACATTTTATTTATAGGAGAATCTGATAAATCCTTCTTTGGAACTTACATATAGTTGTTTCAGAGATTATTCAAACAAGGTTGGTTAAACAGACTGTTCATCCACAGCAGATTAGAAGCAGCAAACCTCCCATAGCATCTAAGCTTTAGCAAAACAACTGAACTAAGAAACATTTATTTAATGTGCAAACTTGAATGGAAAGTTGTCAGTTTCTTGTGCTCCTTATTGAAGTTGGGTGAAAAAGCAAGGAAATGAAAGAAGCAGGTCGGTGTATTGGAAAATCTGTAAGGGAGAGAAAGGACATTTGGCTTCCTATTCATTTTGTAATTGACATAGTAAAAATAATACCACCTCAATTTGTTACCCAATCAGTGAAATGGAGGGACAAAATTTCCTCCCTAGAGTGATCTTGAAAATCCACACAGAAAGTGAATTCAGGGATGAAACAGAGGCCCCTGAAACATGAGAAAAATGCAGCGAGGCCCTTTAAATGCAGGGAGCCCATAAAAACCCTCGTACGTATTGTCATGTTCACTGAAACACAACGGCAAAAATAGAATATTAAGATTCCATTAGTAATTACTCATGACACAGTTAGGGGAGAACCAGTAAGAACAGAGGGAAAAGAGAAGGTAGATGGCAAAAGTAGCATTTTTGTGATGGAGAGAAATTCAAAATACATCTGAGCCTTGGGGCCTTGCTCCCACCCTTGGGGGCTGAAGCAAAGGTGCCACTAGATCCATGGACTATGAGACTCAGCTGTGCTCTGGCATGGACAAAATTTCCTGAGCCCAGAAAAAAACATCCCAGGAGATCCCAGAAGAGTGCCTTCCTCAGCTTTGTTCTATCAGGAGTCCTTTGGCTCTCTGCCTCTCTACACATAAAGAAGCTCAAACTTGGGGGAAAAACTGACAGTTTGACATTTTATGAGTTGTAAATTAGTAAAAAGTATACACAGATAAAAGTTCCATTTGCCATCTCTATCTTGTGTTTCGGTCTCTCCCTCTGCAGCAGTGTCTGAGAGGAGCTTGAAGCATTGAGTTGGAGATCCAGACAGAGAAACCAAGTGCATCATATGTAAACTGAGTCATTCAGGGGTTGTGCTGTTGAAGTAAAACCCAGAGATCCATGTGGTCTTGCTGGTCACCTTAAGGGCTGCCGCTGGGTCTCCTCCATTTTGACTTTATGGTATGCTGTGAATCATCTGCAGACGTGGCATCTCAATTCTCCGGTTTTTGAAAGAGGGAGAGAGAATCATTTGGCACTCAAGAATTTGGAGTGGAGAGGAGGTTATGGTTAAAACAGTAGCTTTGCTGTCTACCTCAAAGGTGACAGAATTATATGAGATTTTGTATGAACAGATTTTTAAAAATAGTCTAAAGAAATTATATACTGCATCATTATTAGTCTCATTTCCTCGGAGAGAGGAAATGTGCTGGGTTAGTAAAAAACTCAACTTCAACAGAGAGCAGAAATAAGCTTGATGAACACACTTTGAGTAATTTGGAACAGGTGACCAGCAAACACCAGAGGCCCATGTGGTCTCACTTGATATATAACAAAGAAATTATTGGTTTCCCTTAGATACTCTGTGGTAGTTCGTTTTATCATAAAGAAAAGCAGTCTATGGTATGTAGAAAATGCACTGGTCTGGGAGTGCTTTCCATTTTCCAGACATGAAATTTCAGAAAGGTCATTTAACTTGCCTGATTCTTGGTTTTCCTCCTATACAATATGTATACATAGTCAGTTTTTCTGTATCGAAAGCAAGCCCAAATCATAATGGTTTATAATCATAATAAAAACACATATACTCTCACTCAAGATACATGTCTGCTGATGTGTGACTCAGCTGCGGTTCTAGTCCTGCTGTGTTCCATGTTTCTTATTCCCAGACCCAGACTGAAAGTATAACCCCTGTGTGGGGCATGCCTATTATCATGGCAGAAGGAAAGGGAAAGGGGGCTGATGGATACCTCTTACAGCATCTGCACGGTCTTGGCATAGGCCACACCCACCACTGTTCCACTGGCCAAAGAGCATCACATGGCAAGGCCAGCATCAATAGAGCAGGGAAGTATATTCCCCCCACAACTGGCCTGCAAATTACATAACCCTTTTACAGGGACTGGTGGAGGAGAAAAAGAGATGACAATCAACATAGCACTCCAAACCTTTGTGAGTCTCAAATAAGCAAAGGTATATAAAAGTGCATTGTAACCTAATGGATTCTCTACCAATATAAGGATGGCTAGCATTGTTGGACAGTTTCTTTCACTGTTTTGTTTTGGGGATCAAGTCCTTCATTACTTCTTCATTCTTACCACAAACCTTTGTAAACTTTTTAACCATCTCCATTGTAGTTTTTTAAAAGCTATGTATTTTGCCTTTTTATATTCATGTTTTTAAAATGTTACAAATGTGATCACTTATATTTTCTCCTGTAACTGTATTAAACCCCTTTCAAGAACTACTCGGGCTTCCAGAAGGTTTTTGACTTTTTTCCCCCTGATGACTAAAGTGATGACTAAAAATTCTCTGGCAGGAAATTTGGAAAATTTTGGAAGGATAAAGAAGAAATTCTAAACATCGATATCCAAATTCCTGGCTTAATATATGTATACACACACAAATATTAATTTTTACTAAATTGTACACCTAATAGTATATTCTTTGGGGAATGTTTTTCTACTTTATGTTGTTTGTGTGTATTTTGGCTGCATAAATTTTTATTGAAAACATGAATTTAACATTTTGATATGCAATACATATATATTTATGAAGCCGGTAATAAAACAAACACTTGTGAACCCACTACTCAGCTTGAGAACTAGACCATTACATGGCCTTGAAATTACCTGTGTTCTCCTCTGCTGCTGCCCTTTGCCTCCTGTAGGGAACCACTGTCCTCAAGTTTGTGTATTCTATATTGTCATTATCTGCTGCTTCTGCTTCCTCTTTCTCTTCCTTTTTTTTTTTTTTTTGTTTTCACATATGTGTATATCTCCAAACAATGTATCATTGAGCTTTGTTTCATCTTTATAAAAATGATATCATACTGCATTATTTTTAGTGGTGAAATGGATATTACAGAACTAGTTTAAACTGTCCTCTACAGTTAAATATTTAGAGAGTTAAATATTTAGAGACTGTTTTACAAAGAACTTGTACATTCATCTTTGTGTATATCCCCAAATATTTCCTTGGGAATAATTTTAGAGGTGAAATTGCTGGGTTAAAAGGTTAAAACATTTTTAAGGCTTTTTTTTTTATAACTTAGACATCAGGAAATGTGTCCATCTAGATTTTAATAAAACATTCAGATTTATGTGGCAGATAATTATAAATCATTATTAATTTTTCATTTAAAAGGCAATAAGAATACATAAATATGTCCCAGTGGGTTATCATATTAAAAAGTTCCAAACTAAATTCCTCAGTATTTCTGGCCACCTGAAATCTATTCTGTTCTTCTCACACTGTGATATTAATTAATATCTTAGTCCCTCCCTAAGGCTAGAAACCTTAAAGACACCTTCTCTCTGCTACCCCACCTCCACTTCGGCCACCCCACACTTGCCCTTAGTCCTCAAGTCCTGCTAGATCTGTCCCTACGATGTCACTTGAATCCATCCCTTCTTTCATTCTCACAGGCTCTGCTCTGCCGCAAACCCTTCTAATGTATTATGTGGACCATTACACAGCCTCTTAACTGGTTGCCTACCAGCCTTCAGTCTCTTGTCTTTCTAATTCTTCCATGCCTTCTAGTTCTTGCCTGTTACTCTCTCAAAACGCAAACTTGTCCTAAAACTAAGACCAAAAATCTTTAATAGCTCTCCACTGTCCGCATGATAAAATCCACATTCCTCAGTTAAAGCACTCGATCTAACTTAACCTACCTCTCTAGCTTTGCTTCATGATTCACCCTCTCCACCCAACCCCAGCCCAAGAACTTTGTGTTTTATATTCTAGCCAGCCTAGGCTCTTGTTCCCTATATATTTTCCTGTTTTTTCTTGTTCTTGTTACACCCTCAGCCTAAAATACCCTTCCTCTCCCACTCCTTTCCAGCCTGTTGAAATGCTACTCATGCTTCAAGCTTGTACTGAAATGCCAGCTCCTCCATCATTACATCAATGTAAGTTATCATAGTTATACATAGATGAGTCAGGCATGTTTAATTCTCTCAAAATACTTGATCAGAACATGAAAAAATATAATGGTAAGAGATGATGCTGAGTAGAAAAAGCAGAAGACAGGGATGCCTGGGTGGCTCAGCCGGTTAAGCGTCTGCCTTCAGCTCAGGTCATGATCCCGGGGTCCTGGATGGAGTCTCGCATCAGGCTCACTACTCAGCGGGGAGCCTGCTTCTCCCTCTGCCTGCTGCTCCCCCTGCTTGTGCTCTCTCTCACACACAAATAAATAAAATCTTAAAAAGAAAAAGCAGAACACAAACTATATTAAACACATCAATTACTATAAATAAAATAATAGATATAAAATATATGTATATATGTATGTGTTTATAGATGTATATATCTACAGACACAGAGACTGTAGAAATACTTACACTTGGTATTTATTAAGCTTATGAAATTTTTTTTGGAATCTGGACGAGTACTGTTTTGGAAAAATTACTAATATAATGATACTTATTAGGTTCATTTTCTTTCATAAGGATGCCTATGAAAAAAAGCAGTTTAAGTTTTCCATTGGAAAAGGAGTTTTCCATTTTGAGGCTTAGTAGCCATATGTGGTCCAGCTGCGGCAGGCAAGCCCGTCACCTCTCCTCCCTGTTCCAGTGTTGACTGGCTGAGCTGGAGAGGCCTGTTTCCTTGCCTGATCTGTCCACTCATAGTCACGGGTGATGAACAGTCCCTTCAACTGTAAAATGAAAACGTTGCACCAGGTGACTTAAATGAATGAGTAGATGATCTTTAAGGTCCTTCCCAGCTCTCAAATTCTGAGATATTTTTTTTCTCATGAGACAGTAAAATGTTTACAGACAAAGCCAAGTGCTGATTTGTTCTCTGCTCTAGTACCTTCACTGATGCCGAGTAGCCAATTACTCCTTTTATTAACTCTGATCTGCCAAAATATAGTCTGTGGGAATTAATACACTTGACTTCGGATCCAGGTGCACCACTACCCGTGTGGGTTTGGATGTGCCCCTTTCTGTCACTGGGCCTCTTCGCTATCTGTGAAATGATAAAGGTGAAACTAGATGCTCTTTGAGGTTCTTTAATATACTATAATTTTATCATTAGTATGTGTAAAGTAACCCAAGATTCCTTTTTCCCCCATAGTCACCAGCCCATGTTTCAAAGTTAAGAAATCGGTAGACTAGGACAATTCACAGTATATTTTTGTCTCACCAGAATAGTGTAGGGGCGCCTGGGTGGCTCAGTGGGTTAAAGCCTCTGCCTTCGGCTCAGGTCATGATCCCAGGGTTCTGGGATCGAGCCCCGCATCGGGCTCTCTGCTCAGCGGGGAGCCTACTTCCCCCTCTCTTTCTGCCTGCCTCTCTGCCTACTTGTGATCTCTCTCTCTCTGTCAAATAAACAAATAAAATCTTAAAAAAAAAAAAAGAATAGTGTAGATAGCAAAGTGGTATGTATAATTGAGGAATATCCTGGTTCCATTACTTCAATTTACCATAATAGTTTTTCTCATCATGAGTATTTCTCCAGTCTTAAAATTGTTATCTTTAGTAATGTAAACCAAAAGATTTTGAAGATACCCTGTCAGAATTTAAAATGTTAAAAAAAAAAGAAATTAAAATGTTGGCATTGATTTCAAATATGCACACTGATTTGGCTCAGCCTAGTAGAAATGCGATATATCTCAAAATATATGAACGCTAATAATCATTTTAGATTTCCTTTTTTAAGAAAGAAAAGTCTTCCTGAAGAAAAGGGCCCTATCTTAATTTTCAGGGGACAAACTAATAGTTGATATATGATACTTGATTTGAGAGTTGCTTCTGGCAATTGTTACTATTTAAACAACTATTTCTTTTCTAGTAATTAGATTTTTTTCCATTTTGATGGGTAGTCATAAATATTAACCACCAGCAATACAGGAATAATTTATATTCAAATTGTCAGACATCACTCTGCAAACACATAAAATAATTTACATTTTTTTAGAACCTTTAATCCTAAAGTGCTCTACACATATTTCTTTATAATCTGATTGCAAGCTATATATAGGACTTTCCTACCTGAAATAGGGCAGCAACCAAAGTAATTCAAATGAAGGATACAATTTCAAAAAAGTAGAAGAAAGAAGGAAGTGTATATTTTACTTGTTCCTGTTATGCTCTTATGCCTATAGGATTGGAGAATCCATGTTGACCAAATGCACCAACACAAAAGTGGAATAGAATCTGCTCTAAAGGAGACCAAGGTATGTGAATTACTTCAAGTGAATCAATGTACATTTACTCATCTGTTGAACACCTGTTAAAGGAGAACATGAAAAAAAAAAGATGCAATCCTTGCCTTTGAGGAGCTTATAGATTGAATGTACCATATTATATTTCAACAGCCCTAACACACTTTAACTAAAGAAAGGTAACTTTATATCAAAGCAGTATAATGTATACCTAATATATAGAGAGATAAATGTCTCTAATATATATGTATACCATAAAACTATACTATATATAAATTATGAAATATACAAATTGTATACATCATATTGTATAATATATAGTTGTGTATTGTACAATTATACAATATATTCAGAAAGAAAAGAGTGATGAAATGTTTCTTTAATTTATCTATGTGTATAATAGATTCTCTCTCTCTCTCTCTCTATATATATATATATATGAGACACATTTCATCATTCTTTTTTTAATTTTTTTTATTAACATATAGTGTATTATTTGCCCCCAGGTACATGTCTGTGAATTGTCAGGCTTACACATTTCACAGCACTTACCATAGCACATACCCTCCCCAATGTCCACAACCCAGCCACCCTATCCCTACCTCCCCC
>CM053603.1:139081843-139141864 GCA_028646535.1 Procyon lotor
ACCCCAAAGAAGCAGATGCAGTACAAAGAAGGGACACATGTACCCCAATGTTCATAGCAGCAATGTCCACAATTCCCAAACTGGAAACTTTGGAAAGAACCAAAATGCCCTTCAACAGATGAATGGATAAAGAAGATATGGTCCATATATACAATGGAATATTATGCCTCCATCAGAAAGGATGAATATCCAACTTTTGTATCAACATGGACTGAACTGGAAGAGATTATGCAGAGTGAAATAAGTCAAGCGGAGAGAGTCAATTACCTTATGGTCTCACGTGTGGAGCATAAGGAAAAACATGGAGGGCATTGTGAGAAGGAAGGGAAGGGTGAATGGGAGGAAATCGGAGGGGGCGATGAACCATAAGAGATTGTGGACTCTGAGCAACAAACTGAGGGTTTTGGAGGGGTGGGGGTGGGGGGCTGGGCGAGCCTGGTGGTGGGTATTGAGGAGGGCACGTATTGCATGGAGGACTGGGTGTGGTGGGTGCATTAACAATTAATCTTGTAACCCTGAAAAAATAAAATAAACACATTTGGGGAAAAAAAAAAAAAGAAGATGAAAAACTTTGTGTGTCTGCCTACTTTATCTATTATTCAGATTATGTCCAGAATACTCCTAATATTTTTATGTCCCTTTACAGATGTATTAGATCCAAATTTTCTTAATATATCATTCAATGATTTTGAAAGTTTATTAAAATCCAGAGCTTGTGAAAACTTTTTTTTTTTTATTTCAATTAAAGGTGACAGAAGAACTAGAAAAGGTAAAGCAAGAAATGGAAGAAAAAGGCAGCAGCATGACTGACGGCGGTGAGTGCACACTCATCCTAAGGGGAAAATGAGCAAGAAGAGAGTATTTCTCAAGAAATCTATTTAACGAAATTATATTAATAAATCAGGAGTCTGTTTTTTAAAATGAATTGAGGAGGGGTAGGTACATGGTGTAAAAATGATGTCTGATAATCCATATACTGTTTTCCTCATCAGTCAGTTCAGGAGAGTCATACTTTTTTTACTCTTATTTAGGATTTTTTTGATTCAAACTGTGTTGATTTAGAGGTAGAGTGAGAAATACTTAAATATATACTTTGTTATTCCAATTTTTAAAAATAATATTTGTTTTCTCAAATGAGCTTCATTATTCCATTTTATGTGCAAAAGAGCACTAAGTGTGTGCCCAAATGGCATGAAAGCAGCGACGGCATGACCTTTGTTTTTCTTCCTCTCCCCCAGTGGACCCGACTGGGCAGAGGGGTCAAATAGAAAAGAATTAATAATCCTCTAGTAATCATGCTCCATCGTGAGCTGGTTACTTTGACATGGCCCTGGTTCATTGCCTAAGGCCCTTCTGTGTTCTAGAAAGATTTTCCAGAGTTCTGATGATATATACTGAGTGGTCATTCAAAAGGGGACATATAGAGATTTTGCAGTATGCTTGAATGAGCCCATTATCTCTATCTCTCAGGTAATTCTTTCTTCCTCTTTTTCTCCCACCGTATCCCCTTTTCTTCAGACAATATTCTAGCCCATAAAATTTATTAAAGACATCCTTTAAATACCCCTTTAGCAACTCTTCCCCAAGAAAAGGAAGGAAATTCAACCTCAGTATCAAATACTGCATCATTTCCCATCCTAAAAATCTCAGGTGTTTAAAATACCACAGCAAAACTGTGTGAATGTCAGTATGATGTTGGTTGTGTTTTTAACCCTATTTTTGGCTTAAAACAAAGAGAAGAGAATGTCATGCAATTCTGTAGTACACTGATACTCCAAGTGAACATTTTTATTGCATGTTATTTTCATCCTGCAGCTCCCTTGGTAAAGATTAAACAGAGCTTAACAAAGCTGAAGCAAGAAACGGTTCAGATGGACATCAGAATTGGTGTCGTGGAACACACATTACTCCAATCAAAACTGAAGGAGAAGTCCAACATGACTAGGGACATGCATGCAACAATCATTCCAGAATCTGCAATAGGCTCTTATTAAAACACTGTTTTTCATGCTTCTGATTGTTTTTTTGTATCAAAGTATATTTCATGTGGCATAGATTTCAAAAGTATTATACCTCTTAAAGCATGTTCAGTGGGTATATTTTTACATATATACACATACATATTGTATCATGGTGTTTATGGATGGTTAAAGCCTTTTAATTGAATATAATATTTAATAAATTAATTAAAAATTCTCACTTTAAAAGAAGCTTTCACTAATCATTACAGATGTTAAAAACCCCCACCTGGCGGCATATTTTTCTCATCGTTCCTTGTGTAAGCCAGTGTGTATGACCCATGCTTGCTGCCGGGCTCCTGCTGCTGTCACCACAAGGACCTTTGACACAAGCCTGGCACCTTCAGTTTGGCCCACCTCTGCAGTCATCATAAGTGCTTCTGTGTCCAGCGGCAGCTAATGAGGGCTGGGGATGCTTTTTTTTTTTAATTTTTTTTATTAACATCTAATGTATTATTTGCCCCAGCGTACATGTCTGTGAATCGTCAGGCTTACACATTTCACAGCACTTACCATAACACATACCCTCCCCAATGTCCATAACCCAGCGACCCTATCCCTACCCCCCCGCCTCCCAGCCACCCTTAGTTCGTTTCGTGAGTCTAGGAGTCTCTTATGGTTTGTCTCCCTCCCCATCCCTTCCTGTTTCATTTCTCTCCCCTACCCCCCCACAAGCCCCTGCCCTGCCTCTCTAATTCTTCATATCAGAAAGATCATATGATAATTGTCTTTCTCTGGCTGACTTATTTCGCTTAGCATAATACCCTTCAGTTCCATCCATGTCGTTGCAAATGGCAAGATTTCGTTTCTCTTGATGGCTGCATAATATTCCATTGTATATATATACCACTTCTTTATCCATTCATCTGTTGATGGACATCTAGGTTCTTTCCATAGTTTGGCTATTGTGGACATTGCTGCTATAAACATTCGGGTACACGTGCCCCTTCGGATCATGACATTTGTATCTTTAGGGTAAATACCCAGTAGTGTGATTACTGGGTCATAGGGTAGCTCTATTTTCAACTTTTTGGGGAACCGCGATACTGTTTTCCAGCGTGGCTGCACCAGCTTGCATTCCCACCAAAAGTGTAGGCGGGTTCCCCTTTCTCCATATTCTCGGCAATATCTGTTATTTCCTGACTTGCTAATTTTAGCCATTCTGACTGGTGTGAGGTGGTATCTCACTGTGGTTTTGATTTGTATTTCTCTGATGGTGAGTGATGTGGAGCACTTTTTCATGTGTCTGTTGGCCATTTGGATGTCCTCTTTGCAGAAACGTCTGTTCATATCTTCTGCTGGGAATGCTTTTTAAGAACCCAAACTACCCTTGCCTCAGCTTTATGGTTACCTAAAATTACATTTCTTTTAAAAAGCATACCCAAAAGCTCCAGTGTTCTCATTGAGTATTTCATGACTAGAATGATTTTATATCTTCTGTGATCTAAGGCCACATGTTAAATAAACAAATGAACATTTCAGTCATGTTTGACTCTGTAGTGGCAAAAAAGGCATATACATGTCTCAGTTCTACTTTTGTCTGGTATCGGCTGTACTGAAGAATCATTTTACAGCAGAATGGGAAACAGCAAGACATGTGAAGATCAGCCTCCTGGTGCTGGTGATCTTTGCTTGCATGTTGTACCAAGCAACTTTCTAGTCTGGGACTTCTAAATTGGTAAAATAAGCCATATTAAAGTGAACAGATGTAATAACTGGGGGAGACTGGCAAGGAGAGCACAAACCAGAAGATAGCCTGCATTTATATTTTAAAAAGAAGAAAAAGAAATCTAGAGGTAAATTTTGATAAGAATATATATATGACAACAAAATATTAAAACTCCTTTCTCAATTATATATATATGACAACAAAAATAATAAAATTCTTTTCTCAAAATCCTAGTTTATCCCCTAGTTTTTATCCCCTAGTTTTCTGCCTTAGTCTTTACTTTGTAGATGACACATGCACACAAATCTTTTTCTCTTCTTCATACTGTTCTTGAATTTAAGTTTAGATAAAAGAAAATCAGGATGTGTAAACTATTCTGTGGCTCAAGAGCATGACAATAAATGCAATGGCAAATAAGTCAGTTCATTTTGTTTGGGATAATAGTCAGTTTGAAAAAATCCAAAATTTCCCTTCCCTTATTTTATGGCCATTGAGTAGGGTCTAGAAAAAAGGGAAACCCCAAATTGCATCTCACAGGCAAACAACTGATTCCCTTGGAACTTACTTGCATGGATATTGTAATGGCTTTTTGATGAATTCAGTCAATGCAGAGACCCTTCTAGATAAATCAGAGCTCTCCATAAAGTGTGCTTTTGTTCAGAAGCAAAGTACACTCTTCACTTTGTGTAAACATGCAATAATCTAAGAACTCTTCCAGCAAGTAGTGTTGGTGACCTATTTTTGTTTTCTTCCCCAAAGTAATCCAGTTTACTCACTTTGACCTGGGCACCCCTCCTCTCTGTTTCAATAGAACATGAATACCTCTAATACAGAATTTATTGTACTGCATTGTAATTACCGATTTTCTTCTGCCCTCTCTCATAGACTGAGCTGCTTGAGAAAAGGGAAAAAGTCTTTTTCATTTCCATATTTCTAGCCAAGTACCTAGCACACCGAGCATGAGTTTCTAAGAGGACAGGTGGATGACTGGCATTCCAGAATGTCTCATGGTTCCTATTGTATTGCATGACGGATTTAAATGACTTCAAGTCTGAGTTTTAACGCAGTTTCCAGATAGTAATTGTAAATGTTTTTCTCCCCCCTGTGGCATTGGATTGGGATTGGAAGCATCAACATGGACACATGCTTTTTTAATACATCCAGATTAACAGAAATAAGTAAGTGTGTAGAAATCCACGTACGCATACATACATATAGTTACTATTTCTGTCCTCTAAAAGGGCCTAGAAGTAGTGATTGCGTAGTAACAGTGAGAATGACTCACATCTCAGATCTTAGTTTTTAAACTTTCTACTTAAAACAAAAACAAAAACAGGCTTCTTAGAAGAATGACTGATTCCCCGGCTGGGGCAGGAAAAGCACAATATGAGCCGGAATATCCTGTTCTGCCAGAAAGCAAACAAGTGCTCAAAGAATGATCGGGAAATGGCTAAGGGACACAGATTGAGGGGTGTCCCAGCAGCCAATCTGGGACAACTGAACTTTAAAATAAATAATGATAGAAATGAATTCTAGCCCACAGAATAAATCAAGAAACCATGAGTCCACACAGATAGAAATTGTGAAAATTAATGAAGGAAACCTCACTTAAAATAATGGAGCGCAACAGCCTGAGGGGGAGCTCTCATGCATGTACCACTTGTTGCAGCCTGCCTAACAGAGAGAAGGAAGTTAAGAATTATCTTGACAAGAAAGACATTTTTCACATAGGAATTTCATTTTCTGCTTCTCAGAAAAAAAAAAAAAAGGGAGATCCCTCCCCACCGCAGCAACAAAGCGCTAACCATCGCTTGCAGCCAATGAGAAACTGCCACAACCATAAACCCTGGCTCCTCTCCCTGGAACTGTGGTTCAAAGCAACCCTCCCCAGGGCCCCCCTCCAACCTAATAAAAGCTGACTTTCCCTTTGTCTCTTCAGACTTGCCTATGGTTCACCATAGCTTGCGTGTCCCATATTGCAATCCCTCCGCTATTTCTGAAAAAACTAATTTTGCTAGTAAAATAACTGCATATATTGACAAATTAAGTGAGTCAGTGGAAGAGAGAGGTCTTCCTTACGAGAGAATGACAGCTAATGTAAAAAGGATATTGCGTTTAGAAATTGCCCTCTGGCAATTACCATAGTAGTAATTGTTTCGGGCAAGAATCATCAAAGTGTATGTGAAAGGATTTCAATCGAAAATGGAACCAGAGGATAGGAAATGGGGACTCTCATCCATGTGCCCTCAGAACAGAATTAAGGAACTAATTTCTCATAAATGCCTGATATAGAGAAGACCCAGATTTTTCTCCTGACCAATGAACATAGGTCAAGAATATCTCACTATTGTCAAGCCAATGAACTTAACTGCCTGGACTCTGACTGATCCTCCTGTCTTTGCACTCCTTGTTCAAAATTAGAGCCCGTCCTGAGCTCTCAACAGATACACCAATAGCTCGTGTGTGTTTCTTGAATTGTAGTTCCCCCGCTATTCCTGAATAAACTTAATTTCCAGTAATTCAAGATTGCCTCAGCTTACCTCTTTATTTAGGTTGACAAATGCTAACACTACTAGGTGAAGATTTGATGAAAATCTGAATATTTACATGGTCTCAAACTCAGTAAAATATTCCACGAAGAGAAAAAATAGTAACTACAGAACAAAAACCTGGCAGACACCACTTGAGTGATCGAGAGTTAACATCACTAGCAGTGGGACAAATCGACATCACGTGTCTCCTGAAAAGGGCAAACATTTGTGGGGTTCCTTCTAAAAATTATAACTTGAATCTTGAGGAAACATCAGATGAATCCAGTGGAGGGACATTGTATAAAATGGCCTCTATTCTTCAAAAACGATAAGGTCATGAAAAACAAGAAAGATTGAGGAACTGCTCCAAATTACAGACTAAAGAGACATAATTAAATGCAACAAATGATTCCAGTCTGAATCCTGGATCAGGAAAGACATGTTGTTGTTGTTGTTAGAAAAGGACATTATTAAGACATAAAATTTAAATAAACTCTGTAGATTGCATAATAGTATTAAAATTCTGTTAAATTTTATAATTTATGTAAGTTTTTACCAAAACACACAAGTATTTGGAGGTAAAGGAGCATCATGTCAGTGCTTTGCTCTCAAATGATTCAGGGGAAAAATATGTGAATGTGTGTGTGTGTGTGTGTGTGTGTGTGTGTGTGTGTGTAATCACGTATATATAAAGAGAAGGAGGATGATGAAGAAAATGTGAATTGTTAACATTTTAGAAATCTGAGGGAAGGGTATATAGAAATCCATTGTATTTTTTTAAGGAGGTGCAGCTTTTTTATTGCAGTATAGTTAACATACAGTGTTATATTAGTTGTAGGTGTACAACATAATTCAACAGTTCTATATGTTACTCAGAGTAGTGCTCATCAAGGTAGGTGTACTCTTAATCCCATTTATGTATTTCACCCATCCCTTCTCCCCCCCCCTCCCCTGCTCCCCCGGCAACCATCAGTTTGTTCTCTGTATTTGAAAGTACGTTTTTTTTGTCTGTCCCTTCTTTTCTTTGTTCATTTTTTGTTGTTGTTTCTTAAATTCCACATATGAGTGAAATCCTAGGTATCTGTCTTTATCTGACTTATTTCATTTAGCACGATACCCTCTAGGTTCATCCATATTGTTGCAAATGGCAATATCTCACTCATTTTTATGACTGAGTGATATTCTCTAGATAGATAGATAGATAGATAGATAGATAGATAGATAGATAGATAGATAGATATTCCATGTATATGTACACACACCACATCTTCTTTATCCACTTATCTATCTATGGATTGGATTATTTCCATATCTTGCCTGTAAATACTGCTGCGATAAACATAAGGGTGCATATATCTTTTCAAATTAGTGTTTCTGTATTTGGGGGTATATACTCAGTAGTGGAATTACTGGGTTACATGATAATTCTATTTTTGGTTTTTTTGAGGCACCTCTGTACTATTTTCCATAGTGGCTTTATCAATTTGCATTCCCACCAACAGTGCACGCGGGTTCCTTTTTATCCATTTCCTCACTAACACTTCTTATTTCATGTGTTTTTGATTTTAGCCATTCTGACAGGTGTAGGGTGATATCTCATATGTATTTTTTGGTGATTAGTGATGTTGAGCATCTTTTCATACGTCTGTTGGCCATCTGTATGTCTTCTTTGGAAAAATGTCTAGTCAGGTCCTCTGCCCATTTTTTAATCCAAAGATTATCCAAAATCCCATTTTTTATCCAAAAGATTATTTAGGGCAGTTTTTTTGGTGTTAAGTTCTTTGTATATTTTAGATATTAATCCCTTTCCATTGTATTTTTTACTAATTTTTCTATAACACTGAAATTATTTTAAAATATAAAGTTTGACAAATGATGGTTGTTGGAAATTATGTGCTCTATATAGAAGTTAGCCTCCCTCTGAATTAAATACCAAATCAACTTGTTAAAATAATATGTCCTCCCCAATAAAATTGTATGGCCAACTGAACACATCTTATATTTGTATAATCATTTTGACAATTTTAAGGGAGGGCTTTTTTTTTTTTCTCCTACTGCCCTCTAGCTTCTTTAGGGCAGCAATCCCCATGAGTTTTACCCAAAAACAAACTTCTGTAATCAGTAAATTTGACAATGTTAAACAAGCTTCATTTTCTTTAGGACATCTCATCTGCCTTGTGAATCTGCAAATAGTGAATATAGTTCCTTTTTTTTTTACAAATGTGTAATCACAGATCCTTTTCATCTAAGAACACACTTTGAGAATGCAGATTTAGGTAAATGAGCATGTGAAAACCAGTGTACAAATTTGAGATTATTTTTAACCTTTTATTAGAAGCAGATCTGCAGGATCTGTATAGGCAGATGAGGAGACACATGTCACTCTGTTCATAACTCTCCTGCATGGCTGATTAACATGCATGCGATGCTCTTTGAATGTTAGTAGACTTTAAGGATTTGGGAGACTTTGTAGAGAACCTAGGATGACATGGCCAAATGCTTTGCTTCTTAAAACTCTTCGATGCCTGCCAAAAAGGCTTTTTGTTTCTCCTTTAAAGCAGTCTTTACTAATAACATAATTATAATAGTTAGAATGTACTGCTCTATTTTGTGGTCAAATAGCAACCATTGTCATAGGTTTACCTTTTTTAAAACTCAATGTGCCTAACAACCAAGTCATAAATCCTAAAACTTTATATTTTAAAAGGAGAAATGGAATTTTTAAAATTTTTTTTTAGAGACTTTATTTATTTGACAGAGAGAGCACAAGCTAGGGGAGCAGTAGATAGAGGGAGAGGGAGAAGCAGACTCCCCGCTGAGCAGGGAGCCCGATGCTGGAATCAATCCCAGAATCCTGGGATCATGACCTGAGCCGAAGGCAGATGCTCAACCAACAAGCCCCCCAAGTGCCCCAAGAAATGGGATTTTAAAGAGTAAGAACAAGTTTGGATTTACTAGTCTGTTTGTTTGTTTTTTTGACAAGCCTTTTTTAAAATACAGGAGAGGAGGACAAGAACCATGCTCATCTAAACATGCCCTAAATAACATGTCTCAAGTGTTAGATTTACATAATTTTGTGCATTTCATACAAACATGCAAAGTTCAAACTTAGGATTTGTTGATTCACCATCGACGCCTTATTTTAAGACTGTGTCGGACCCCTTCCACACTTTGTCCTCGTGCTGCCAAGTACTACAAGGACACTTTGCAGCTTAGCATCAGACAGTACCCTAGAACTCATCACCTGCTCCTCCCCGCCCCCACTTGAGATGGCTATCACATAGGCTTAAAGCCCCTGTGCATAGCCCCTTCTCTGTGGGTCAGCAGTTAGCAAAGAGTTACTGCTTTCTTACCCCACAAAACATTCTCTAGCCTAGCAATGTCTGAAGTTCCTAACACTGCTTGGACATCAAAATCGAACAGGCAACTTCAACGAGAAAAACAAAACAATGATCCCAGTTCTCTAACCCCTCAATTCTTACTTGATAGTTCTTGGGTAGGCCTGAGAGGCCAGAAATATCAAAGAACTGCTCAGATGACTCTGATATAGCTAATTGAAGAGCTACTTTGGGGAGTTACCACTCTAGAAACTGTCCTTGCCTACCAGTAAACAGATAAAGCACCTTGGATCTGAAGAACTCTTTAAAAAGGATCTAAACTAGTGTTTCTTAAAGTTTGGCCTGTGGACTATCTTAACATCAGCCCCATCGGGGGTGATTTTTACTAGGTACCCTAGATTATTTAATACACACTAGGGTTTGAGACATATTAATATTAAAAACTGTCACTTAAAAAAATCATAAAGCCAATGCCCAAAAAGAACAAATGGTCTGCCCATTTCAAATGAGGATTATAAACCTCAGTTTTGTACTGAGAACCTAAACAGTTCCCAACACAACTTGGAGCAGCTCTATAGGAATTCCATGTTCACAGCTCCTGTCACCCATCTGTCCCATCTGAATCCCAAAGCAACATTAAATGGTCATGATTCCATTCATGCCCAATGACTGTTTTTCTCTACTCCTTACATAAAGGCTTCTGCCTAGATTACTGAACAGGGAATCCAGACACCTTGATTCCAACCACAAGCCTGTTAGTAAGTTTTTGCATGACTTTCAGGACATCACTTATCCTCAGTGTCAATATATATATTTTTTTCAGGAAAGTTAGAAGTAGGACTAGAATATTCTGAATCCTTCTCATCCTAAAATTGCATGATTTTAAATCTTCAGCAGGCCCTTCTACGCTATTTAAATAATTTGCAACAGTGTAGCAACTCCTAAGAGTTAATAGTCAGATATTTAGAAACTTTGAGAGCAGTTGTTAAACTGTTGGTAGCTTAAAGCCAGTGCATAATGGGAGTATTTACACCAGGGAAATAGGAAAACACTAAAAATTAGGGCTTTAAGAAAACAAAAACAAAACAAAAAGCCGGTTTACCAGCACACCACTGGTAAGAAGTAGTATAATGTTTCGTAGAGCAGAACCAAATGCAGTAAATATATAACAGAATGTTCCACCATATTTTAAGGTAGATTATTATAGTACTAATTGAATTAGATCAGATTTGTAAATTGTTCTAAAAAATCATTAAGTCTCCATAAAGCCACTCAGTGTGTCAAATGTGCATCCCCTGTACCATTTTATTGATGTAACTTTACTGCCTTTCTAACTAAACCCAGTTCCTTTTACTGCCTCTCAAATCAATAGGCTAAAGCAGTCCAAGCATCTTCCCTCATGATAGATTCAAAGATCATGCTTGTACCACTGAAAAATGTAGAATGCACAACTAGTCCAATTACTTGCTATAAAAAAAACAACTAATTCAGTTCACTGCATCATTGATCCATTTAATTGTATAGCAGCTTCCTATTGATAACAGGAAATGTCCCTGACTCAACCATGCTGAAACTGAAACTGGCCAGTTTTCCACAACCATAAATTTCAATAATGATTCTACATAATACACAGGGACTAAAAATCATAGCCAGAGTTTATTACGTTTTTCTTAGTTTTACTAACATATTTCCCTTGCATATGACCCAATTTCTCTTATGTTTCCTGGGCCTAATTAATAATAAATGTTAGCCTATACTAATGTTCATGACTGGATATTTTATTTCAGATAGAGATTGTGACAGATTTTAAACTCCTTATCCATTTGACTCTGAAATCCACAAGCTTTACAGGTGCTGCTAGTCTAGAAGTGCTACCTTCATTCATATTTCTGACCTCTTGCTTTAGGCAGATGCTGCTTAGTACACTTACATAGTATAAGTACAGCCAAAATGTGTTGGATAACTACTGTATTTTGAGCACAGTAGTAGGTACTGGAGGAAAAAATAATCAAACATAATCTCTTCTTCAAGAGCTCACATTCTAATGGGGAAGATATGTGCATTAATGAAAACATTATAGTGATAACTTTCGTAGTAGAGAAATAAACCGAATAGTATTGAGTTGGGTGAAGACATAATTCTGACTCAGAGGAAATAGAGAAGAATTCCTAGAGTTGGTCCTTGATGGATGAGTAAGATTCTGGTAGCAAAGAAAAACAGGAAAGGCCATTCCAAGCAGAGGGAAAGACACAAAGTCATGGGGGTGCAGAAAGGCATTAAGGGATCAGATGGTGTAGAGGAACTATCCAAAGTGCACCGGGAGGAAAAAAAGGAAGATGAAATGGAAGATTTTGAATGCCGAGATAAGGACTCAAGCAAGAGAAGTGGTAAATCAAATAGATACAACACAATAAAATATAACAATAGACCTGGGTATAGTAGAACAGAGCTGAGGAGACATGAATCCACTGGGAGGAAAGGACACAGGTCTTTCAGAATTTTGCAAAATGGAAAAGAGGTGAAGCAGCATTCCAGAAAGACAGACTAATGTGAGCAAAGGCACAAAGACAATGATAATGGTCATTATTATCACTAAGTATGCCAGGCACTGTGCTAAGCATTTTATTTATAATATCACATTTTATTCTGCACCTCAGTGAGGGAGGTATTATTTCTACTTTACAGATACAAAACTGAGGTCCAGAGAAGCAAAGTAACAGGCCCAAAACCATAGAATAGTGGACTCAGGATCTGACCCATTATACTATAAACTTTCAGTCTAAGAAATATAAATATAAATGGTGTGACATTGAAGGGCAATAGTAAATGAAGTTGGCTATACTGTAATAATTTTTAAAAATCATAAATACTGTTTATTGAGCAGCTACTATGTTGCAAGAAATTTTATATACATATTAAATCATCACAACACCTTGAAAATAAAATTGACCCAGATCACCCATTTAGCGGCAAATTAGAAATTCTTGCCACACAAAAAGTGCAGAGGGAGCTAGGGAGAGGAGGGGGAGAGGACGCCAGCCATGACTTTCCAGAGACGTATCGGTGGAGCAAAGAAAGGAAATTTGGCAGCTGTAGTTGACAACTACTCTATTCTATGCCTGCTCCCCCTGGTCCTTCTTACATAATACACATGAAGAAGGAACAGATTCAGGGTCAGGAGAGAGACCCTCATTGATCTGAACCTTGTATTTGAAGCATCATGTGGATACACTCAAATAGACAGCTGCAAATACTTAGTCAAGAGTTGCTATGGATATATTGTAATAGGAGATGGTGGAGAAATCTGCCTAGAGACTAATATGCAATATGAGAAAAGGACCAAACTTTCGTTTCCTTGGAGGGGCTGGGATGGCGAAGACCAAGTCTGCCTGGGGATATCAAGTTTTAGTCTGGAACCAGAAGTGGCAGTTTGGGAGTTGGTATGATCCCAAATGCCAACCTAGGTAATGGTGGGTCATGGAGAATCAGATCTGTTTGGGAGTTTTGATCCAGGAGCAGCAGGGGCCTCTCAGATCTGGTCTTCCTCAGGCCTGGGGCTGTTGGGGAAATTGGAAGTAGGAAAGGATATTGGGTGGGATCCCTCCTACAGTGGCCACAACTTGGAGGGGAATCCCCAAAGTCCAAGACACCAGAAAACTGCATGGCCTTCCAGAAACCATTTAGCAGCCTCCAAGCACTATTTCCAGAAGGCGCTACTGATCCAAAACTTCTCCCTTCAGTCAGATTTCTGATCTCTTGGTTTGGAGAGATGCCATTTAGTCCTAATCTCACTGGGATTCTGGATATGGCTGGAATGAGTCTGGCCCAGTACGTACCAGTTGGCAATGAGCAGGCCAACCCCAACTCATTTACATGTACAGGTGGCTTGCTGGGAGTGGGCAAACTGGCAAGGCTTTGGAATGTAGGACAGAATCAGGACCAGAGATGGGATTCATCTACCAGGAGGCCGTACCTCAAGCCTGGAGTGGGAAGAGCTTGCAGAAACAGACTGGGGAAAGGACGAAGGATTGGAAATGCTTTTACCCTTAAGGTCAGGCCAGAAGAAGGAAACTAAGGGATTAATCAGAAAAATGAAAGGCAAGTGAGGAGAATGTAGCTTCTAACACTGGCCTTTTTCTCTTTCTCCTTCATTTCCTGTGTATGACTTTTATTTTACACACTTATTTGTAATTGGAACAAACCTTCAAGAAGAAAACTCACTTCACCGCAAAATGATGGTAATGAGGCCTCCCTCTGGGGAGGTTGCGAGTATTAAATAGGGTAATGTATGTGATTGTGCCTATTAGGTGCTCAATGTACGCTCCTACTCACCGCCTCTGGCCTGCCTCCTTCCTTCCCTGGGCTTATATTCCTTAGCTTATGAGTCCTTTGATCTTATCATCAAAATAGAAGCAGGTGTGATTAAATTAGATGTGGTTGATTTCTACATACAGACTTAACAGTGAGTGAAAAGAAAGAATTAAGCCTTTGGTTTCTAAATTGGCTTTTGCAGAGTATTGAAAAAGTGTTCTTTGGCCATATCCTTTTGTGGGTGAGAAAATTGAAATAATCAGCTGAACAGAAGTGCTCTTTCCAAATCCATAGTTGTAGGCATTTTTTCACCCATTGGTTAGCATTTGGGAAATTCCAGGGAATCCAGAGAAGCAAGACAACAAATCACTTGGTATTATTTACCTCTATCCTTCCAATTCTGGAGCAAGTCCTCGGAATCACCTTATAGGAAGTCTGTTGCTTAGCTATTAGATGTCAGCACCGCCATTTTATACGTGCGAAGATGGTAATCACCAGCCCATTACCCTTCCCCCTTATTAGAAGCAGCTAGCTTTATGGTTGTAGGGGTCCCCATTAGTTCCACTTCATGGACCCACCTTTCCCATGATACGGCTCCTGTAGTTGATTTTGGAAACTCACGTGGCTCTCTTCCACGATCCACATGTTAACTCCTTCATGGCCAGCGAGACCCATGAACTTTGACCAAACAAATGGGGAATCCGAAACAGTGCTAAAGTGGCCTTCCTTCCCTGCCAGTCCCCAGGAAGGTGATAGATATTCACACTGTGGCCCAGAAGCCTCTTGATCCCCACCTTGGCAGTCAGGCTGAGCTCGGGAAGGAGAGAACGTGCTAATGTTGCCGCAGGGCTAGTTTCTAATTATGTCTGCTCCTCTGGGCTGACAGCGCCCTCTGCTTTCCAACCCCAAAGGTCCAAGGAACCCCCAGGGAGACCACTCCAGCTTCTCCCACATAATGACCTGCGGATGTCTGTCGAAGTATGTCTGTACACACACACCAACATTCAAACATGAGAATTTCATGTAAGGATCCAGATTGCAGAGCTTAACCAAAGAGTAGAAGATGCCCCAACTCGAAGCCTGCACTGGAACCTATGACAATCACATCGAGTGGAGCGATGCTCTCCATGGGACCTCAGTCCTCACCAGTCCCAACTGCATTCCTGAAATGAGGTGGTTCTGAATGTGAAATAGAGCACTACTGGCTTATCGGAATTCTTGCCTTGCCTGCCCCCCTCGTCAGCATTGCCTCCCTGGCCTAGAAGTGGGAGCAATACCTTTTTGCTGCCTCTAGCCTCTAATCACCACCACATCCATTAGCGTCACCAGCCCCGGGGTACCAATCCACTTTCAGGAAGGAGAAACAAAAAACACCAACAGATATTTTTCCTTTCACTGAGCCTCAGAGCTTTTGGAATAAAATCTGTACCAGGCTCCTAAGGCCATCCCGGGGCCACGGGACTGTTGCCAGGGCTGGAATGCATGCTGGCAGTGCTCTGAGTTTGGCATTGGGCCCCTCCGACATTTCCTGGTTCTTTCAGGAGAGAGAAAACCAACTCCCCTCATAGGCCAGTTCCATGTGAACCAACTGAAAGGAAGGTTCTGTTTGTCACTGTCATTCTCAAAGACTCATTATCTCTCTATTTTATCATTTGTATTTGCCTCTTTTGCCAATATCCTATATACATATTTTACGCATATGTAGACCTATAGGATTTTGATACATCGCAGTAGAAAATGTAGACACGTTCTTGGTTTACAGTTCCGCCATGGATGGGAAGCCTTGGCTTCGAGTAGGCAATCCTGACATTTCAGTTTTCTTTCCAACTTGAGGAAGTAGCCTGTCCAGACATTAATATTCATCTTTAATGGACCTTATTCTACTAAATAAGTTCATACTTCTACGCTCACCGAACGTTCCCATTCGTACACAGAGATGCGCAGGGCGGAGCTCTTCTCTCTGCTCTAATGAAAAGGCAACTGGGGCTCAGGTGCGATGGGCTCCTCCTCGCATCCAGGTGGGATGAGCAGCAAAGCAGCCCTCCCTTCCTCCGTCAGACCCAAGTGAACCATTAAAACCTATCTGCTGATTGAATTAACAACCCCCAGACCCTGGCAGAAAGGACATGGGAAGATAAGGCAAAATATTAAAAATACCGATGCCTCTGCTGACCGTTCCTAGGTATTGTACCGGAGCTGGATGCACAGAGCGGTTGTCAAGCTACTCTACAACGAAAAATGGCCATGGTTGGGCTGTGCTCCTTTATCTCCCTAATTCTGTAACCCAGTTTTTATCAAGGACCTCAGGCCTGAAGAGCTCAAACTGCATTTTGAAGCTTATCTCGTTAATATTCAGTACCACAACCTCCCAGGGTGCGAGCCATGTATCATTATCTCCACGTCTCAGATGGAAATATGGCCGTGAAAAGAGGCACACCCACGTGTGACGGGGTGAAGGATTCAGAGACGGTTTCCTTGCAGCACCCTCATCCATGTCCTATGCCCCTGTAAGAAGCAACGCCGAGATAAAGCAAGTGGGACGCTGTCATTTCGGCCCACTGTCCCCAGTGTCACAGTCAGACCAAAATAATAAAATCAAAGCCCCAAGGCTATGAGGAAAAATGAAAGGCAATGATGAAGCAAGATTGGCAAAGAAGCCATTATGCATTGGCCGCGACTCTCAGACATCCCTAGAAAAATACTGAAAGCACAGATGTGAATTATCAGACAATAGCAATTAAAGCCTGTACCTCACAGTGAAGGCAGACAGCTTAGAGACCCAAGCAGTGGCCACACAAGATTTGTGTGGGATTTCAGGGATTTAGGCTGTGATCCCCCTGTGATCTTTCAGCACGATCGTGAGCATCCATGTGTCAATTTCACCGCTTCCAGCACTGCTCACTGGTTCTTTCTGCAAATCTCTGTGGGTTTGTTTTTTTTTTTTTTGTTTTTTGTTTTTTGTTTTTTGTTTTTTGGGGTTTTTTGTTTTTTTAAAGCAGGCTAAAGGCACCTGGCTTTAGCAACCCAACGACACTGAAAAGAACACAAGAAATGTTATGCCAGGCAGATCAGTGTCCTATTTGGTTGAGAATTTTGTCACCAATATCTGAGGACATGACTTTTTTTTTAAAAGATTTTATTTATTTGAGAAAGACAGAGCAAGCAAGAAAGACTATGAGCAGGAGGGGGAGGGGCAGAGGGAGAGGGAGAAGCAAGTCCCCACTGAGCAGGGAGCCTGACAGGGGGCTCCATCCCAGGACCCTGGGATCATGACCTGAGCTGAAGGCAGACACTTAACCGAGCCACTCAGGCTCTGCAAGGACATGACTTCTTAAAAACAGGTGTTGCACTTCTGGGGAGCTTATCCTACAAATGCAAAAATCACACAAGATTATTCGTTGCCATGATGTTTGTAATAACAAAAACTTGGGAACAAACTATGTGGCCATTACTAGGAGACTGGTTGAATAAATTATGGTACAACTATATAATAGAACACAACTTGGGTCTAAAAAACAGGATGAAACAGGTCCTCGTGTACCAATAAGGAAAAAGTCTTGAGGACATAGTGTGAAATAAATAAAGCAAGACTCATACAACTGAGTGCATATAGGATGCCACTGTGTGTTTAGAAATTGAGAAGGTGAATATATTTGATCATTTAATATATATTCCTTGAACACCTTCAATATCCCAGGAACTTTTCTAGGTGTGGAATATATATATTCAGTGAACGAAACAGACCAAATTCCCTGCCATCGGAGAACTTACTCTTATTTGCTTTTATATGCACTTTACAAAATACTTTTAAAGATATATAAGGAACCCATTATAGCAATTCCGTGTTGGGAGCGGTAGGAGCTGGGCAGACACGGGACCGGTGCCACAGAGCAAGGGTTCACTGTCTGGTCTTTTACATTTTCTAAATATCTAAATAAAATAAAATGAAAATGAAAAAAACAAACAGGAAAACTTTCAACGTCTTTTAATCAGAGATGATTTGCTCTCACTAAACTGTCGAAACCTGTCTTGAACCTCTTTACCAATTTAGGCTAAGTATTACACCCTCTTGGAAGCCTCTTCCATATATGGAATTTAAATAAAATATCATTTCCTTTATTTATCCTATAGGCGTGACTTTCTTGTTTTCAAAACATCCCTTTCACCTATGATATTCTGAGATTAAATGAACATATATATGTTCATTGTCCTCAAACCATTCATTCATCGACAAGCTTTAATGAAGTCTCTCCCATTATCTTCGCTTTCTCTCATTGAAAGCTTCTCATTCTTGCTGTAAATTCCTCACCTTGACTCTGTTAGTTACATACACCAACTTCTCTGCTTGTAACTGAGGTGACTGGGACTCCACTTCTTCCCCCCCTAGAGCCCCCAGCCTCGCCCCTCACATGATTACCCTTCACCTTTATTTTTATCCAGAAGCTCCTTTGCTTCGGAAAAAGCCAGAAATGATTATTCTGGACCAAAATCCTTTTTTAAGAAATCCTGACTAACGTAAATTCATCTCTGCCTGTCCCCACTTTCAGCCTGTCTCTCGTCCCCTTTAGATGAGGAGATGATGCTGTGCTCTGTGCGCGTGTCTGAGGCCCCTTGACCATACTACTCACCTCACTCGGGGTGTCTCCTGCGGCTGCAGCCTGATGGCAGCATGGGCTAGAGTCCTTACAAGGATCACCTGGAATGCTGGGTAGTGACATTCATTCCCTCTGTGTGTCATTTCAAGGCCTCCCCTCTTGCATGAGTGTCCTAGGGCTGCCATGGCCAAGTAGCAGCAGCGGGTGGCTGACAATAGCACGGATTTATTCTCTTACAGTTCTGGAGGCTAGAAGTTCAAAAGCAAGGTGTTGGTGGGACCGTGGTGCTGCTGGAGGCTCTAGGGAAGAATCCTTCCTCACCCCCTTCTGGCTCCTGGCAGTTGCTGTCAGCCCCTGACATTCCTTGTATCGTAGCCTCATGACCACAGTCCCCGCCTCTGTCACCGCACAGCCTTCTTCCCGTGTGTCTGTGTTCCCCTCCACCCCCCTTCCCCGGGCCCTCGTATGAGGACACCAGCCATTGGATTTATGTTCCATTTGGTCCTGTAGGACCTCATTTTAACATGAAGACATCTGCAGAGACCCTATTTCCAAAGAAGTGTCTTTCGTAGGGTCCACATGATCGCTCCGTGTGGGCTCTCCGTCAGAGTAGCCAAATTTCTTAGAGGCACCCCAGGCTTCCCAGAAACACAAAAGTAGAAGCTACTGAGCCTTACCAAGTACTCACAAAGTGCCTTGTACAGCCTTAAAGGCTGAGGTTACAGCGGAGAAAAAGATGGTGGCAGAGCCCACCGTGGGAGAGGGAGTATCATTGGTTGTTTCCCTTGCCTAGAACGCTGAGCTAACCTGTTGGCGGTGGTGTGGGAAGAATAGCGAACTATATCAGACAGCTGAACTCCAGCTGTGCTTTGGGTTCCGGACAGATAAAAGATAGCATAGCCTGTCCCCTGGCTCAACCACATAATCTCCCTGGGCCTCCATTTCCTCGTTTGCATAATGTAGGGCCTCCCAACTGAGGTCTCCCACCATTTACACAACTGCTTTCTTTTGGTCAAACAACTTCCTAATTTTCATCTCCTTCAAAAAGTCTTAAGAGTAGGCAATGCTTTGGGGGATGAGTAAGGAAGGGAAGAAGGCAAGAAAGAAAACGAGGTTCCTGGGCAGTAGAAAATTGCCTTTCCCATTCCCCGAGGTATTTCATATTCTTATGCTCTTTCTTTTAAATTATGACACTTCCCTAAATTATTAATATGCAGCTGCTCAGATTGTGATTTCCGTCTCAACTGACCCATTTGGCAGGAGCGACAGGCTGCAAATTGTGATCTGGGCCAGCGGCGTATGATTTTTTTATCATTGCTATCTTGAGCATACACCTGCTACAGAGACAGCCAGGTGTTAGGCAACAGATGTTCCTGGAATTCACAAAGAAAAACAGGTAACTGTCCCTCTATGCTTCTCAGAATAAAAACACAATGATATCCATTAATATACTTTAATGGAAGGGACCAGAGGGTCATTCTACATGATGGCATGTGTGTACTTTGTTCCAAGCAAATAAGTACAGCTGAGATATATAGGGTTTTTTTTTTTTAAGTAAGTATTAATATTGCTCTTAATAAATTATGTCTCTATGCCACTGCTTTTTTCCAAGTGTTGTATAGAGACCACAAGCATCAAAATTATTTGGGCTGCATATTAAAATGCAGATTTCCGAGCCACTTTCAGAGATTCAGAGTAAGTAGGCCTCATTGGCATTTAATCACTTCCCCAAAACGCATTGACAATAATACTAGCACCTCATCCTTCCTCGCGGCCTCTACTCCCTGTTCTTTCTTCCAGGCACTTTGGATTCCAGATCAGAACTACATAAATTCCCCTCCTGCCAGGAATTAGCCCAGCCATCAGCATTACCACCCCCACTCTCCACTCCCTAGTCCCGCTGAAGCTGTAGGGATACAAAATCCAAGGGTGAAGAAAAAAAAGGGCCAGTAGTAGGCTCTGACTTGAAGCCAAGGTAGCTGGGAGACCAGAAGGTCACAGACGCAGGAAAGTATGGTGAGTGTGGTGGGAAGGGAGAGGGGGGAGGCCCAGGGATCAGTTTCAAGACCAGGTCATACCCTCTTGTTATATGCTACTGAGAAAATTAAAAGGATTATACATTGAGATAGATATTCAGAGTGTGTTGAGAAGCTTAAAATGAAAGAGGGAAGTTTTGAGTCAAAAAACTTTACCTTAAAATTTAATATCTGACCTTTCACTCAACAAAGATTTAGGTTTACTATTCAATCTGTTATATTTAACACTAATTCTTTTGTGTTTTCTGAATCATCCATCTTATTTGTTCAATGAATATTTATCAATGCTTATAGGGGATACAATGTTCAGCAAAAACTGATTTGGTCCCCGCCTTTATGGAGTTTATATTCCACTATAGAAAAGAGTCATTGAGCAAATAATTACATAAGCAAAAGCATAATTACAAACTGAACTAAGTGTTATGACAGTGAAGCTCGTGGTGCTATAAGGATATATTACAGGAAAACCTGTTTGTTTATTTATTTATCACCAGTGAGGTTTCTGATCAACAGTAGGCTATTAATAGTTAAATTTGGGGGCAGTTGAAAGTTATATGCAGAATTTCAACTGCATAGGAGGTCTGTGCCCTTAACTCGTATTATTCAAGGGTTAACTATAATTGAGTTAACTTTAGGATGCATTTAATTTGAAGTGTTTTTGAGACATCCAAATGGAGAGTTTGAGTGGGCAACTAAAGTTTGGCACTCCATCCTGGCAACTGAACTTACAAATGTGGATGAAATCACCAAGAGATTCCATATAAACCAGTAGCAATATAGAGTAATGGTTGAGAGCAGGGGTCCTGGAGTAAAACTGTCTTGATTCGCAGCCCAGCTTTGTCACTTTCTAACTGTGCAGCCATGAAGAAATTACTCAAATACTCTACACCAAATTTTCCTATCTATAAAACAGGGACAAGAATATTCCCTACCTTATAACACTGTTGGGGGTATTAAATGGGAGGATGCATTTAAAACTCTTAATATAGTTCTCAGAATCTCATAATTATTCTATTAACCAGTCATTAAGTGTGGACTTTAGTTCTTCCAGAGAGGACACGGAGTTAGTAAGTGGGACCCAGAACTAAGCCTTGATGAAATCTAACTCTTAATGGCTGGATAAAGAAGGATAAAGAACAACCAAGTCATGGTCTGAAACTGCTGTCCAAACCTACCCTCTAGAGAAACTAGGTCAGCAGGCCCAAGTGAGCTGCTAGGATGTGTTAACCCTTTCAAAGCAACTAGAGAGGGAGCCAAGAGTCCTTGAAAGGAACCCAAAGTCAAAGGCCTAAATAGATCTAGAGAACAAAGTGAGTTAGTAATGCAGAGTCAGGAACAAGCTGGAAATAGGCTAAGAGCAGGTCAGAAACCAGGGAATCAGGGGCTGAGAAATGGCTGCTAATCATGGGCTGCCCAGAGCATCCTAATAAAGGTAGATGGAGAGGATGGGAGAAGCCACAGTATTTCATAACATCCTTGAGTAGATAGGTGTCTGCTGCTCAGAGTCACTTACCATAAAAATATTTTTAATTGTCTTAAATATAAACAATAAAATAACAGCATTTGGTAGCCCTTCTTGTTCAAGTGTTTGAGTATCCTATCTTAGATGAGTCATGACACAGTGTGAAACTTTGATGCTTACACACGTTACCACATTACTTTTAAAAATATATATTCAGGGGCACCTGGGTGGCTCACTGGGTTAAAGCCTTTGCCTTTCCCTCAGGTCATGATCTCAGGGTACTGGGATCGAGCCCTGCATCGGGCTCCCTGCTCAGTGAGGATCCTGCTTCCCTTTCTCTGTCTGCCTCTGCCTACTTGTGATCTCTCTCTCTGTCAAATAAATAAATAAAATCTTTAAATATATATAAATTGTATATCTATATATATAAAGACTATATAAACACTATATAAAGACTATATAAGCAGAAGAGCATAGAGGAAGGGAGGGAAAAATAAAACAAGATGAAATCAGAGAGGGAGACAAACCATAAGAAACTCTTAATCATAGGAAACAAACTGAAGGTTCCTGGAGGGGAAGGGAGTGGGGGGATGGGGTAACAAGGTGGTGGGCATTAAGGAGGACACGTGATGTAATGAGCACTGAGTGATGTGAAAAGAGAGAAAAAATATCTATCTATCTATCTATCTATCTATCTATCTATCTATCTATCTATCTATCTACATATATAGTGTTTGGTATTTTCAATTAGTGGTATTGTTTAGGGATACAATATATCAGATAGAGAGTATTTACTTTATCCAAAACCCACTTGCAGCCACATTCAAAATGTTCTAAAAATGTCCTGCAATACGATGACAATGATGAGAGTAATAGTGATGTCATCAGTGTCATTATCAATATTGTCCAGTGACAATAAGATCAGGTCAAATGTGATGCCTGTGCTATGAGAAAAGCCATATATGTATATGTGGGGAGGGGAGGGCAGCGAGGGGTGTGAAGAGACAGAGAGTAAGAGAGAGAGGAGCACGATGGCAAGAAAACTTAATTAAAACCAAATTTGGATTGAGACCAAATATATAGCAATAGAATTTGCATTATTAAATAAAGTATTGATATTGGCTCATGCTCCTAGAAGTCTATTCTCATTATTATGATAGCTTTTATTTCGCCCATTAGATTGATGAATGACTGAAGGAAGCAAAAAGTGAATTTGTCTCAGTAAGTGAAAATCATTTGATTGAGTATAAATTTCTTTTGGTCCAGCCCCAATACTAAAATAGTCAGAGGGTGAATAGGAAATGATCTCTAGCCCAGGCTATTCTCAAAGACAAGGAAGCAAGCTTATTCAAAGGGAGAAACGTTGTTACCCAAAATTTGACAAATATTTTGGGAGATATTTAAATAGGCTAAATCTACCTTAGTAATTTTTTTTCCTGGAAGGGTGAACTGGGGGAAACCAGAGGGGGAGATGAACCAGGAGAGACTGTGGACTCAGAGCAACAAATTGAGGATTTTGGAGGGACCCCACCCCTGGGCGAGCCTGGTGGTGCATATCGAGGAGGGCACGTATTGCATGGAGCACTGGGTGTGGTACATGAACAATGAATGTTGAAACACTGAAAAAATAAAATAAAATAAATTAATTAAAAAATAATTTTTTTTTTCCTTAGTAGGAATGTTGTTCTGAAAGGTCTTCGGTCTGACAGTGTTTACTTATTGATTGCATGTTTCCCACTGTGTCTTCAGCGTTATAGTCCTGGGGAACATTTTTAAATGCAGCTTTTAAATTTTTTTAATGAGGGCATTATGATGTATGAAAGGCAGGCAGATAGTGAAAAATAGCTCTCTCCACACACATCCATAGCCATGCATACGTCCCAACGGTAATCTCTCTTCCCTACCCTCAACCCCGCCTTCTCTCCCTCTTGCTGCTCTGTTTTTGGAAATCTTTGGTTTCTTTATTGTTTGTTTGTTTAAATTCAATTATTAACATATAGTGTATTATTCGTTTCAGAGGTAGAGTTCAGTGATTCATCAGCAGTATACAATACCCAGTGCTCATTACAACATGTGCCCTCCTTAATGCCACCACCTTGTTACCCCATCCCCCTACTCCCTTCCCCTCCAGCAACCCTCAGTTTGTTTTCTATGATTAAGAGTTCCTTATGGTTTGTCTCCCTCTCTGATTTCATCTTGTTTTATTTTTCCCTCCCTTCCTCTAGGCTCCTCTGTTTTGTTTCTTAAATTACACATATGAGTGAGATCATATGATAATTATCTTTCTCTGATTGACTTACTTTGTTTAGCATAATACCCTCTAGTTCCTTCAGGAATCTTTGGGTTCTGCTGGAGTTTGGGGGCAGGGTAAGAATCACTCATCCAGTCCTCACCTTCTATTTCCACTCAGTTGAGGACTTGGCAAAAGGAGCAAGCGGAGGATCATAGCACAGTTATCAGCTTTACCAGCAGTAAAGCCAGATTGAATAACATTGCACAATCCTAGTGCGGTATCAGCTTTAGGTCATGGGCCAAAGGTCACAAAGCACTTTGTTAAACTGCAGAAAGTACTGCCCCAACCTACCAGTTCTCTGCTCCACGTCTATACTTCTTATACAACCACAAGTGGAGAAGCAAGAACAAGAGACTTAGCTGGACTCACTAGTGATAAGCTAACCACATGGAGACTTGAGACAGGTACATGCATCTCCTAGAAGTTCTTGAGTGGGAGAGGCCAAGAGTAAAAGAACAATGACCTTCAACACTTAACTTTGCCCAGTAAAGAAATGTGGCCAAGTTGACGGTGTGGTTCTGGCCCTAGACTCGCAAGTCAAGAAAACCATCTTCTTAAGAGAAGAACTAAGTAAGCAGGAAAGGGCAGGCTATTACACCTTTCCTGAGAGGGCCACTGACCAATCTAGGTGCATGTGGAGAAACTATTATATTTCATTACTTCTCCTATGGAAATAATACACATTTCTCCTCCTTTTACATCAAGTGCTGGTTATAGATGACCCAGAAATCCAAAGATGGAAAAGACTTTAATGAGGTAGAGTTTAATTATTCATGATCACCATTTTGGTGATTGTTAACCCTCTTTTTCAACTGGCAGTGAAGAATTTCTGGAGATCAGCTAATTCAGTCACTCTGAAGAAGCTGATACAGTTTGTTGTAAATGTGTTTTGCTTCACAGACAATAGTGCTGTGATGGAATGGTTGGTCCATGAATCTGTGAATAAATGAATAAATCACACACCTGTTAAATTGTGTGCTGCACATAATGAAAGGGTTGTGATGTGGTTTTTTTTTTTTAAAGCAAAATGTTGCTTCTTTCCATTTGTTGCTCCTAAACAATTTCTAAATGCAATGTCTTGTATATCTCCCCTTTTAGTGAAGTTCAAAGTACTTCACGGAATTGAATTCTTACTCTATTCTCTCCATTAATTCTCAGAGTTGCAAATACAAACACTGCAACTTGGGATATGAGCAAATTAAAATATATCAACATTCTGATCTTATACCATGTCATATGGTAAGTGAAGTATGGAGAAGTAGGAGCAATAGAGTCTGGCTGGTGCCATTGTCATGCTGTTCACCTGGGCAGGTAACTTATGGAAGAGTGTAAGGTGTGCAGCATCCTGGAGAAACCCACCTAAGCCCTGGAGCCTCAGGCACCAATTCAGGAATACCCATCATGGATGAGATCTTCACATCAGGAGTGTGGGCATTATATCCACTGGCCAAGCAAAGGAAAAAGAAAACCATGAAGTGATTGGGTTTTCAAACTTGGGCATGGATACCTTCTGAGTCTTTACTGGTACCTTGCAGCTTTAAAACAATCTCCTCTTCCAGAGTAGGGATGGGTACTCCATTATGAATGAAGACATTACATCCTTATCTAAGCTAAACAACAATTACAACATTGATTTTGCCTATGTTGCACCTTTTATCTACCAAGATATGCAGGGAATAGACTATAGGCTTTGGAGCCAGACAATTCAGCTTTAAATTCACACTCTATATTTTAGTTGTCATTGACCAAGCTACTTAGCCTACCTGAATTTATTTACTCATCCAAAAAATAGCAATAAAATTATTATAGAGTAGGGCTGTTGGGGGAACTGAATGAGAATGTGTGTGTGTGTGTGTGTGTGTGTGTGTGTGTAAATAAAATATGTAACACATTTAGATTGAAATTAATCCAAAGAAGTTGAACAGTTTTACTGGAGGTTTTGGCCACTTTATATATTAACCTAGGTGTTGGTCCACCTAGTCCATATATCTTTATAACAGTGTCAAAAGAGGTTCTTTAACTTGAAATATCATAAAAACAAGAGAAATTAGGGGGAGGGAGAAGGAGAGGGAAAGAGAAAGAAAAAGGAAAAAGAGAAACAAAAAAGAGAAAGAAGTAAAAATGACTGAATGCCGTATTACTAAGAACTACGGTTACACTGACAAACTACATACATGTACATATACATATATGCAGTGTAGTTCTGATGCAGTTTACGTAGGGGAGAAAATTTGCCACCCCAAAATGTGTCTCCTGGGCATGCAGATTATTTTAGGCTGATTATTTTTAAGAAATAGGCTCAAGAAGTTTTTCTTGATTGCCACTCCCCTAACTGCCTAAAAGAATATAGATAGAAGACCTGCTCCAGGAAGGGAGATATTGCCACAGATATACCTACAGTATAATATGAACTAGAGGTGGTAGACAGGGAGAAAACTAGCAATGTTTGTTTGCTAAAATTCCTTCCTGGGTTTCATTGTTTCTGTATGGCCCAGCAAATATTTGTTTACCAAACATCTACTATTCCTTTGAACTGTCTTTCTTTCCTCTCATCTTTCCTGTGAACTGTCTCAGCCCCCTTTCCAACACCCTCCCCATGACATCCCTCTTCTCCTTAGCTCTGCATGGCATTTTAAGCCTCAATTACCTGACTGCCTGTGGGCCTCATATTGTTGTGGAGCCCCCAGACATACATAATCAAATTTGATTTTCTCTTATTAATCTGTCTCATGTCAATTTAATTTTTAGACCAGCCAAAAGAATGTTGAAGGGTACAGAAAATTTTTTCCTCCCCAAGAGCTGGTTTTGCCAGCAGGATAAACTTAAACTGGCTGAATGCTGCTCACCCCAGGACTGCTGCAGCTGAGAGATCCTGGGACTTCTGACAAAAAGCTGTCAGAGAGTAAAGAATTCTCACGATACCAGTCTCCCTACCTGCGCCTGCAGGGTCTAGTGGAAGCAAGAGTAGTGAGAGTCCTTTTCTTTATCTAAATTCAGATTAGCAGGAGAAAATATTTATGGAACTATTTCCTTGAGTAAAGCGACTTCCATAAAAACTTATTATGAGTACTGCTTTTTTCTATTGATCCTTTTTCTCCCAGAGATGGTCATTGTTTTCTTTTGTCTCTGTCTTTTGTGTTATTTGTCATAAGAAACAGTGAACCATAGTTCTGATTAAGTTTTCCTCAAATCTTACTTGTTGTCTTGAGAGCTGAGTTTTATTACCAGTGAGAATATTCTCTTTGGTCTCTACTAACGGAGGATGCTTACACTGGCATGGATCTGGCAGGCAGCCCACTAGGTTGTGGATCCAATAGTCAGCATTCTCTTTGTCTAACTGTGCCAGTTCTCAGGAGAATATGTCAAAAGGGGTTTCAGTTCATAAAGGTCCTTTATCATCTCAACCTTCATTGTCACTAATTTAGCCAGGCAGAAATGTGGTTTGCACTTTATTTGCAGCTAGATATATCTGGACAGAAATATGGATGTCATCCCATTCACCCCCCTTGTAGCTAGATCTTTCTTAGACTAACTTTGGGAGTGAACTTTCCGGATCTTGTGAGGACTGCCTTTTTTTTTTTTTTTTTTTTTTACACTCTCCTTTAAGAATACCTCTTGCATCTATGATTAAGCCATAAAAAGACTTATTAGTTTGAGTCACTATTGAGTTTAATATGAGATTCTACTCATCAGCAGCCAGACAGTGGCTCCCTTAAGTCGGTTATATTTGAAAGAAAAAAAATTTTGGAGCACTCTCATCCTAAACAATAGTCCTATTAGTATAATGGCTAACCTTAGGGACCCCTTAATAAGATGAAAGAAAAGAAACTAAATATAGTGGGGTGCCTGGGTGGCTCAGTTTGTTAAGCGTCTGACTCTTGGTTTGGGCTTGAGTCATGGGGTCATGGGATCGAGCCCTGTGTTGGTTTCATGCTCAGCAGGGAGTCTTCTCGAGATTCTCTCCCTCTGTCCTTTCTCCCCCTTAGACACACTCTCTATATAATAAATAAGTAAATCTAAAGAAAGAAAAAAATAAATTAGACATGGTACAAAAATCAAAGTCCACTCAGACCACTTCCTATTCGCCTTCAGACATTTGCAGGTACAAAAAAAAAAAAAAAAAAAAAAAATCAAGACATGAGGATAATTGTCTTGCACTTAAGAAGAAAAGGAAAAAAAATGAGAGCAACTTTCTTTATCTTACAAATCTTTGCAAAACTAAGAAAAAAAAATGCAACTCTACAGACAATCCAAAATTCATCTATTCCTTTCCACCAAGTCTAAAACCTCACCTATTCATCTCAAAAGTCTTGTCAATTACTGGCCTTAGGAAACCAAAGTCCTTCTTGGAAGAACTTGTATTCTTTTTCAGTCTCTTGAAAAAAGTAAATCTTACCATGTCTTTGAAATGTAACACCCCAGGAAGTATCTAAAACAATGTCCACACTCACCTAGGACTAAAGGAAAAGACAAGAAAAGAAAAAGAGTCTTCTTAAAAATACAAACTACAGGGGGCACCTGGGTGGCTTATTTGGTTAAATGTGTGACTTTTGATTTCAGCTCAGGTTATGATCTCAGGGCCCTGGCATCAAGCCTCACATCAGGCTCCACATTCAGCAGGGAGTCGGCTTCAGGATTATCTCTCTTCCTCTGCCCCTTCGCCTCATCTGCTCTCCCCCCCCCCTCTTTCTGTAACATAAATAAATAAATCTTAAAAAAAAAAACAAAAAAACAATAAACTACGGAAAGGGCTCTCTTGCCCAAACTCTAGGTGATAGCCTCCTTAAGATTACTTCCAGGGACAAATACAAATCTCAAAAGTCTTCTCCACAAATAGTAAAAACTTTTACCCATTCTAGTGAGTAAACTTAAATTATTCCAACCATTATTTATAAACTAGTGATTTTATATTGTTTTAAAATAGACAGAGGATCATAAGGGAAGCGAGGGAAAATGAAACAAGACGAAACCAGAGAGGGAGACAAACCATAAGGGACTCTTAATCTCAGGAAACAAACTGAGGGTTGCTGGAGGTAGGGAAGTGGGAGCGATGGGGTGGCCAGGTAATGGATGCTGGGGAGGGTATGCGCTATGGTGAGAATTATGAATTGTGTAAGACTGATGAATCACAGACCTGTTAATTAAAAAATAAAATAAAATAAAGTAAAGGTTATAAAATCTCTGTGCTTGTGTGTCTGCCTATGTCTATTACAAATATGGTACTTTTCTACCTCTGGATGGTATTACCAAAATTAATTTGTAAAAGAGTCCTATTTAATTGGCTTAAAGAAAATTAAGCATTCACTGGCACTTGGGTGGCTCAGTCGGTTAAGTATAAGTCTTCTGCTCAGGTCATGATCCTGGGGTCCTGGGATCCATCCCCACATCAGGCTCTCTGCTCAGCAGAGAGTCTGCTTCTTCCCTTCCCTCTGCTCCACCCACCCCACTCATGGGATCTCTGTCTCTCAAATAAATAAAATCTTAAAAAAAAAGAAAAAAAGAAAATTAAGCACTTATAAATTTAGCATCCTTAAAGATTCTCACAAATAAAATAAAAACTTAATCCAAATGAATTTCAGGCTTATATGGCCTGGGAAAACATTCAATATGAAAGTTAATGTAAGGATGCTTGTTTGATTAAAATAGGCACGTCTTTAGGAGAAGGAAAGGAAAAGTTAATTGGGGGAAACTGGAGGAGGAGACAAAACATGAGAGACTATGGACTTTGAGAAACAAACTGAGGGTTTTGGAAGGGAGAGGGGGTGAGGGGATGGGTGAGCCTGGTGGTGGGTATTAAGAGGGTACGTGCTTGGAGCACTGGGTGTGGTGCATAAACAATGAATCTTGGAACACTTAAAAAATTAAAACTAAGGAGCGCCTGGGTGGCTCAGGGGGTTAAGCCTCTGCCTTCGGCTCAGGTCATGATCTCAGGGTCCTGGGATCCAGCCCTGCGTCAGGCTCTCTGCTCAGCGGGGAGCCCGCTTCCCCGCTGCCCCCCCCCCCCCCCCCCCCCCCCCCCCCCCGCCTACCTCCCTGCCTACTTGTGATCTCTCTCTCTCTCTGTCAAATAAATAAATAAATAAATAAATATTAAAATTAAGATGTTAAAAAAATAAATAAAATAAAATAGGTGTGTCTTGGAGTTATCAACATTAATTATAATGCAGACATACAATTTTTTATTCTACTTGGGTTTATTAATCAAGTTTGTTATCTCTGTTGCAAAATTTGTCAGCAAAAAATAACTTAGAATGATGGCTGACTTTGTCTAATGTCTCATGAAGTTTTCATGTGTAATCTAAACATATCATTGGGGGCAAATTATTTAGAGAGATGTAAGTGAGATAAGAGTTTTTAGGTGAATTTCTTAGCAAAAAATTATGTTTTATGATATGTGTACTTAATGACGATTTCCAAAATCTTTTTGGCAACCTGAAACTTAAGAGTTTTGCTTAGTTATGTTAAATGATAGAAACTCTTTGAATATCTAGGTCATCTCCAAACAAGATAAAATAATGAAACATTAACTACTGAAAACAGTTTTATCTACTTCCTTATTACAGAGAAACTAAAGATAAATTTGAGTCTGTTAATAAACATGTTTTGTGCTTTATTAAAAGATTGTACTTTGAAGATACACATTTGTAGAAATTATGAAATGTATTCCTAAATTTGCCAATCAAAAAAAAATGCTGATATAACAAACAGTTCACAATTGATTACTACTTAGTTTTCCTAGAAATAAAAGTTCCTAAGAATTATGAATTCTAATTAACATTTGTAATTAAAACTATTAGAAATAATAAGGGAAGTAGAATGTATATACAAGGAAAGAAAAGGTATGAGGTATGAAGATGTTTTTGTTAAAGGAAATAGAAGTAAATTCGTCCTAAAATAAAACTGGTTATGGAAAAAAGGAATGGACAAAATCTAAATGTAAAAATGAAGGTCATACAAGATTTGTGGAAATGGAATCTTTGAAAAGGAATTTTAATGTGCAGTTAAGCTGGCTAAGATTAAAATAAACTTATTTAAGGATGAGTTTAAATATCAGAAGTACACTAGTATACAATTAGAATTTGGTTTTTCTGTCTGTTAAAAGGATGAGGTTTTCCTGGACTGTTGATCTGTTCTTTATGACAGATTATAAAAGGTTTCTCTCTTCTCTTAAAGTAACCTGCCTAGGGGCACCTGGGTGGCTCAGTGGCTTAAGCCTCTGCCTCTGACTTTGGCTCGGGTCATGATCTCAGGGTCCTGGGATCAAGCCCCCAAGCAGTGGGCTCTCTGCTCAGCAGGGAGCCTGCTTCCCCCTCTTTCTCTGCCTGCCTCTCTGCCTACTTGTGATCTCTCTTTGTCAAATAAATAAAATCTTCAAAAAATAATAATAAAATAACCTGCCTAGAAAACAGAACTGCTGTGTTTTATCAGAATAATGTCCTGTGTTTCATGTTGTCTTAATCAGGTCCTTGATTACTTAAGAAAATGAATCTTCTCAAAATTAAAAGAGCCAAGTTTTTTCCTTTTTAGGGACATTTAACTTTTTGTATTTGCCTGCGACATCTTTAATTGTCATCATGGTTAAGTGGATAATTAAGTATTGTTTCATGGAGAACTATGACCCTATTTGACAAAGTGTTTTACAACGTATTTGATATTTTTGATAAACTTCCCCCAAATTAAATTCTAAATAAAGTCTCTTTGACCTCAAAATCACTTTGGGATTTTTCAGATGGTTCCTCAGAAATCACAAAAATTTGTTCTTTCTACTTATAAAAGAGAGATGTTAAATTAATTGGGCTTATTTGATATGTTAAATTACATGGGAAGCAGTGTCAATCGGTTGTGTTGTAATAGGTAAATATATTAATATAAGTATTCTAGAAATTGTATAATATTCCTAAAATTCTGATATATCTTAGTATAATGTTATCAGGTATAATTCTAGTTATTATCTTAAAATGTTGTATGTCACAGAAATAACTAAATTTCCTTGTCAGGCGCATTGTAATGAGCCCTAATCAGACCCTTAGCCATGCTATTTTTAAGTCTTTTCGATTTAGTTATTCATTTACTCAGATGCTTTTACAAAAAAGAATTCCTGCAAAAATGCTCATCTTAAAGATTCATGGAAAAGCCTCTAGAATACAAGTTTCTGATAACTTTAGGACCATAAAACTAAAGTGGATAAAAATTTCCACAACTAATGGAAAAACTGGATTCAAGCAGAACAAAAATTAATAATATGGGGCTGAAGGAACTAATGTGGAGGATTATAACTTTTGTGATGTTTATTGCTGATTTTTTTTAATGTTTTGCTTTGTAGATTTAAGCACACTTTTTCCCTTGAGCTAACTATGACATACAGCAATTCGATAAAGTATATCTTTGTGAACAAATTGACACATTTATCCTTTTCTCCTTACCCGATATCTCCAGAATTCAGAAACTCACAGTGAATGTTCTTATTTTTATGGCAATATATTTATTTGCGTAGGTTCAGTAAGAGTCTGTTCTCCTTGTAAGAGGACACAATTGGAAACATTGGTTATATTACCAAGGCTTTGACTGGAATGGCATAGTTGAGAGAGATGGGCATAGACGCAGACATGACCAGACAGCTTTAATGAACTGAGTTTGATTTTATGGACCCAAAAGAGCCCCTTGGAAATATGAGCCTGATACCATGCTTATGGAGTTTCCAGCAGCATTCCCAGGTGAGTAAAAAAGATTACTTCCAGGGCACCTGGGTAACTCGGTCAGTTAAGCATCTACCTTGGGCCGGGGTCATGATCTCAGAATCCTGAATGGATTCTGACTTGGAATCATTGAGAACTAAAACTGCCTTTTTCCCAAGCCCTCAGGCTGAATATGAAAGACTTGATTTAAACTTTAGAGAAATTACCATAACGGCTCATGTACTTGTCATGTTCATAGCAGTTGCTCTGTGGCCACTCAGAAGGAGCATCAGAGACATTCAAACTCCAAACAAGGAAAATCTATAAGACGGCCACTGCCTGCCCCCATGCCATCTAAAAATCTTCTTGACTGGCTGTTTTCAGAACTCAGAAACTGGGTTTATAATTTGCTCCAACTGATGTAGGAAATAAAGACAGAAGAAAAATTATTAAATTTCCTTACTACCTAGGGCCCACTGATGAGTTCCTGAAACAGGGAGAGTGATATTCTTCCTCTAGGGACTCAAGTGGCTGGATGTTAATACTTGGCTAAGGGCAGAAGGCAATCCTAACCTGAGTCCTCCCTCCCCCAATCCTGTAAGTCTACTTTAATGTATAAAAATTCTTTTGAAAATTTCCTTTATCTCTAACCCCCCAAGATCCATGTTGGCAATCATCCCCAGGCATAAGGCCCACTGATACATATCTAAAGGGTCTCATGACTAAGGTTTTATTAGACAGTAATAAATGACCTTTTCCTGACAACAGCCCCCTCGAGGTCCTAGAAACCTTGTTTCCAAAATTCCTTATAATGGGCCACTCTTCATGACCTCAGTGCAGCTCTTTCTGCCCAGGGGTCCTGTCCTGTGCTGTAATAAAATCATCTTCTTACACCAAAGATGTCTCAAGAATTCTTTCTTGCCCTTTGGCTTCTAACCCTAAGGTGTCGTTCCTACATGACCATCGTTAACCATTGTTTTCTATCTTTTAAAAAATGTCCATAAATATATTTAATTTTCCATAAAAATTATTTAATACCTGATTACTTGAACCACAGGCCTAACTTTAGGAGCACACCTCCATCCCTGCCTCCTGAGATGAATTTCATGGAACGGACCTACTATCAGGACTACAGGACTGGTTCAGTGAGAGGAAACAATCTACCAACTCAACTTCTAGACTTCGAAACTTCCTGTTTTAAAGGCAAGACTGTGGGTGGGGGGGGATTTGCCACTCAAAATGTGTTTCTTTGGCCTGTGGATTATTTTGGGCTGATTATTTTTAAGAAACAGGCTCAAGAAGTTTTTCTTTATTGCCACTCTCCTAACTGCCTAAAAGAATATAAATAGAGGACCTACTCCAGGAAGGGAGATATCACCATAGATACTTATTTATGATAGGAACTAGGGATGGTAGACAGGAAGGATCTTAGCAAAGTCTGCTATAATTCCTCTCTGTGTCCCATGTTTGTGCGTGGCCCAGCAAACTTCTGTTTAACACATATTTATTCTTTTCCATTTTCCTGTGAATTGTCTTTCCTCCCTTTGACGTCCTAGACCCTTACCCCCTCCTTCTTAGCTTTGAATGGCATGCAAACCTCAACTGCTAAACTGTGGTGGGCTTCATATTCTTTAGGAGCCCCTGTACCTATGTAATTAAATATGATTTTCTCCTGTTAATGTGTCTCATGAACCTTAAACTCTTGGATCAGCCAAAAGAACTTTGAAGTTCCTCCCCAGAGATCACAGTTATACTTCCTCCTCACTGAGAGCTGAAGACTCCACAGGATTTATAGGGTAGTCTCTGGTCTGGAATAAATTTTCTTTTCCTCCCCCTATTAATTCAGCTGAGCTTTCCCACATGCTCTGAGAGGTAGCACTCTTCTAGTTGCTCCCTGTTCTCAGTGTTTTCTTATTTACTTGTTCCAAGTTCACTTGACTGGAAGAAGAGCTCTTATCACTGTGTTGCTGGGGGGTGGGGGGAAGGTCTTCGTGCCCTCTAATAATTGAATCAAAATGCTAGCCACCATTTACATACTTAGAATGTCACTGAAATAATTCTCTTTTCATTTGTGTTTCTCTGAAGCCTTCTTTCTCTTTTTATGTGGCTACTCTATGTCATACCGTGGAGATGGGGAGATTTTACTTTTGTTTTCTTCTCATTCTCTGCTTTTGTTAGTGGAAGGAGTAATTTCTATACAGGTGTCAACTCAATGGATTCCCTCGCTGAGTAGAATGAGGATACCATGACACTTTCTGTATAATTTCTGTATACTAAAGGTACCTGCAACCCTAGAAGATCAAGGCTATACAGTCAATGTTGAGTGGGTTTCTAAAAGTACTTGAATGATATTGAAATCTGTATCTATTATCTTCAGGTCCATTTTCAGAGGTCTGTCAGCAGGGCCGTCTAGTCTTATAAAATCGCTAAGTAGGAAGCATTAATGAAAGCCACCTGACCTCCAAAATATCACATTCTTCTTCCTTCACCCTATTGCTTTTCTAGAGCTTCTGACATTCTTAGCATTGTTCATTCGTTCTTCAATCCACAAGTATTTACTGAGGTCCTTTAAGCATTTTTTGAAAAGTTTATTTATTTATTTAAGTAATCTCTATACCCAGTATGGGGCTTAAACTCATGCCCTCAGATCAAGTTGCATGCCTTTCCAACTGAGCCAACCAGGCACCCTGAGGTTCTCCAAGTAGTTGATCACAGAGCCACACGGTGGGAATTCATGTAATGGTATACATATGCCATATACATATATGAATATATATATACATATATGGATATATATATACATATATGAATATATATCAGGCTGTACACTCACAAAGCTCACAATTGAACTGGAAGAGGGACAATTAAACAAATGATCATAATAATGGGTAACCAAGTGCCAGGACAGGAGAAGTACACTTTGCTTAGGAGTCTTACTGGAACCATCTACTCTACAGGGATGGAGGAAGCCTGGATATACTTCCTGGAGGAAGTGGTATTTTAAAAATCCAAATGTGCCATTCCTTTGAACCAAGGCATTTATTCACCCTTGTTAAAATGTAAACCACTTACTCAGAAGAAAAACACTTTTAGATTAAAAAAAAAAAAAAATCTGTGGGTATTAGCAGAGATTAATGTCCACAAACTGAAGCCCTGGGCTTAATTTCCCTTTTATAGCCATCTAAAATTTAACAGTTTTAATATTTTTTTCCTTCAGGGCACTGCTTCTGTGAGGAATTTTGTGTCTGCAGAGAGTTGAGTGCCTGAGGGTGTGGATAGGGCTTAGACTCAAGACATTGAAATAAGATTCAGGCTAAAGCAATAATTTCCCCTACATTAAAGTTTTGCTAAAAACCTACTCCACTTTTGAGCTAGTCCTTACAAGTCCCACTCATCAAGGAAAATGCCTCAACTTGGCTTCTCGATAGTGAAAGTGAAGTGTGAGAGGAAAAATATCTTGGTAAAATCTGACAATATGTCTAAGTTTGTTGTGCGCCAAGACAAATTTGGCTGGAAAAATCCATCTTGTTTTCCCAAAAGGCTATCTCTGTGACCCCTCCTTCTATGTAAATTGTTTATAACTGTGTGATTCTAAAACTCAACATAAAAATTGGTCGTTCATTATTTGATTACATGAACATGTGCTGGCATCTCCATTTTCTCATTCCTATAGCATTTTAGAAGTGCCCATAAATGAATCTCCTACTTATTATCTAGAAAAGCTTTCAATTAAACATCACTGCAACATAATTTATACAGGCGCTCCGGGATATAATAAAATCTCTAACCCTAATCTCAACCTGGGTCTTTTTTAAATCTAATTCAAAACATCTTTCAAATGCTTTGTTTCCTTTTATTAAGCAAACAACAGGAAATTGTGTCCTGTGAAAATGAAGAGACGTGATCAGCAACGAAGAATTCTGATTCTACTTCTTTCCCCACCGGGAGAGACAAGAGCTCTGTGAGCCAAGATCCGTGTCTCTCCTCCTGATAGGGTGGGTGGGTGCGCGCGCGCGTGCGCATTCCTGTGTGTAGGTGGGCGCATGCGTGCATCCATGCTCCTGTGTTTGGCCTGAAGAGAGATTAAGCTTTGAGTTCCCGCTTTTGCTGTGGGACAAAGATCTGTCCCTGGTGTTCCAACATGGAAGTATGGAAATGAGGCAAGCTTCACGCAAATGATAACGAAGCTCTGAATAACGTTTTACACTTTCACTTTTAGTTTATCCCAACAACAAACCTGTGAGGAAAGTAGATTAGTTTCCAATGCTGTTCTGCTTACAGACTTTTCACCCTGTGGATGGTCACAGATAACGATAATGCTCTCCTGTGAGAACACACTACATGGTACCAGCCGATAATGTTGGACCGTGTGCTGCTGCCTTTTGGATTATAAAACTGCTCTTTTTGCCATCCGTGCATTTTGTTCTGTTTATTTTTATTTTGAGACATTTTCCCAAACATCATTAACTATGTCAGGTCTAATAAGTCCAAGAGCAGTGATAGTGTTAAAAGCCCTTGTCAAGATATACAATTACCATGGAAACAGAAGAGATTTTTAAAAATTAAAAGTGGTCAGAAAAGGAAGAATGTTTCATGTGAATACAGAATGAATTATTCAAGAGAAGAAAAGATTCTGAAGGACAAAGAACAAATTGCGCAATGTACAAGAGTGCTGTCCCTGTGCCAATGGACAATATCAACGAGAGAATGAAAAAGGGACACTGTTGGAGTCTCTTGTTAATTCCAGAAAGGACTAAGCATCGGAGAAGTTTGATGATTGGGAGATGGGGCCCTGCTGCTAAAACTCTTTTCTCTAGCCTCTTCCAGTGTGGTTTCCACCCACACGAGGGGTGAGGCAGTGAGAACAAAAACTGTGGCTGCTACAGGACAGCTGGGGACAGTAGGAGATTCCTAAGGAGGGCACTTATCTTCCTCCAAAGACTTCCAGGACATACAAACAGGGATGATTTGGGAGAAAGATATCATTCACTCACTCAGCACCTTCTGTGTATCAAGCATTATTCTCTTAACTAGGTCCACGTGGCATGGGAGATGTCTGAACAAGAACACTAGCCTTAATTAAAAGCTTTGAGAAACTGATTCATGCTCCTATTCTTGGAAATGCATTTGGGACTGCAAGCTTAGTCACTTTGGACTTTTCAACAAATAGACTCACTTACAACTTGATTCTAAGTAGAGGAAGTTCTATATTAGTATTTCTAGTCTACTGATAAGGAAAGTGAGCTTTGGAGAGGTTAACAGACTTGCCCTACACAGTCAGAGGTAGAATGAAAATTCCAATTCAACTATTGACTTCAAACCAGAGCTCTCTTTTACACCATCATGGTTCTTTAAAACATGGTTGAACATTCTGTCCCATAGATGGACTAAAAACTGATCCCCCAAATTTCCTTCCTTTAGTTCTTTGAAGTAAATGGTATGTAATGCCCTAGATTGACTTTCTTTCTCTCTCTCTCTCTCTCTCTCTCTCTTTCTTTCTTTTTCTTTCTTACATGGGATGAGACAAACTTTCTAGGAACCCACAAAGTATGTTACTAAGGATTACTATAATATGGTATCATAATCCAAAATTAACACATTATTAGAGTTTACCAAGGACTTACTTCTATATTCTACTTAAAAGCTTGAATAGCACCAAAAGATTATCAACTTTGGCATGTGACCTATTAAAAACACAGAGATGGTTTGGTACTTCTGGAATGTTTAGTAAATATTCTGTACATTTTAAGTGTTGTTATCATGAGTAGCCTGGAGAGTTCAACTTCTGACATTCTCACCTTTGAGTATCATTCATTGTTCATTTAATTTAGAATCTGCATTTTAGTTTGCATTAAGTTGTTGGGTTAATCCTATTGTGAATAGTAATGTATTAACAGTATCTTGGTTCAAAATTAGCCAATGACTGGATTTTAAGACATAGGTCCACAGAAGCTCAAAATAGGAATTTATTTTGCTAAAGCTCATATATGTAGAACCCTCCTTACCCAACAAAAGTACTTGTAAAGAGACACTTTATTCCTTCTATCAAATTATTTTTTATTGGAAAGTAAGAATAAGTAGAAGAATGAACAAGGAATATTTTCTACCTTTGCTCAAAAACATCTGAGAGTTGCTTCACCCTCTAAAATATGATTACCATTGACTACTAGCTACCTATTCAAGAGCTTCTCCCAATCCTTTCTCCCTATCTGCCTCCCACTATAGAAGCTGGAAAATGAAGCATGTGCTGTCTTCATTTTTCTTAAAACCAGAGACAGTCACACGATCCTGTCTGCCCAGGAGTTGTAAATGGAAGTCTTCTGGGGGAGGTTACTTAGACAGCTTTTCTTTCCTGATGAATGAGGGTACCCCACCTCCACATTCTCCTGCCACGGATGACAATGCTTGTAACAGCAAGAGCGATTTCTGCAACCATGAGGAAAACAGCAATGGGATTATGGGGACACATTGTTAAAACCCTGAACCTATACAGGCAGTTGTCTACCTATGAATTTCTTATTATGGGAGAAAAAAATAGCCACTGTTTATTAAGGCCAACGGGTGTTGCTTTGTGTTAGGATCCAAAAGCATCTGCACTAATGCTTATGTACAAGTAAGTAGGAATTTAGGCGCCGACTTTTGTGTATATTCTTATTTATAGCATTGCTTTTGGGTGAGGGGAGTGTTCTGAGTTGAGTTATTTTATAAATAAAAAATTTGAAACCCAACTCCCTAATGGATAAGCAAGTCCAAGTGTTCATTATGTCTCCCTTAACTCCATGCTCTCGCTAGCACTCACACACACATCAGTGCGCGCACACACCTGCTCAAAGACCTATATTTGCCCCTATTACCTAGTGCTGGGATGATAAATTGGTTTCATCTCAGGCGCCAACACTGATAGATTGGTAGTGGCTGTCCGGATCACTATGCTGAGAATAATTTTGAGGCAGACAACACAACTCATGAGGAAGAGTGTTGTGATCAATCGGCCAAGTCTGCCATGAATGTGAGAAATGGACTAGCAGCACCTGTATTTTCTACTAGCTGACCTGCTCCAGTGTATCAGATTTTAATTGCTCAACCTACTATAATCCTGTCTTCTCTTAATCCTGTAGATAGGAATTTAGTCTTTCAAACTGGTATGTGTGGTCCTTAGGTGGGGTCTCGTTTACTAATTAGAAAGTGAGGGTATCCTAAAGAAAACAGTACCCAGCTAGGGTACCTAAGTTGGAACTGTAAAGGAATTTCAACTTAAAGAAACCTTCAGGGGCACCTGGGTGGCTCAGTGGGTTAAAGCCTCTGCCTTCAGCTCAGGTCATGATCTCAGGGTCCTGGGATCGAGCCCCACATTGGGCTCTCTGCTCGGCGGGGAGCCTGCTTCCCCCCACCCTCTCTCTGCCTGCCTCTCTGCTTACTTGTGATCTCTCTCTCTATCAAATAAATAAATAAAATCTTTAAAAAAAAAAAAGAAAGAAAAGAAACCTTCAATATATGCTGCACTGGCCCCAGGGGCGCGCCATTTGCCTCTCCCTTCCAAAAAGAGCCTGTCATTCAGCTGTAAGAAGTGTAGTTAGCCGACAACACCCGGCTACAGTTCCTGCAAAACTCACCTCCACTTTCAAGCCAAGGCCATGTGCTTCCTGGGAAGACCCAGACATGGAGTGGAGTGGTGGAGACAGGGAGGTAGCCTGGCCATTTATACCCAATCCAGGTAATCTTTGTTCTGGAACTCCTGCTGTATTGGCTAAGTCTGCGTAAGATTTGCACCAGAGTCTGAGGCACTCCCACCTCGATTCTGCTTCCTTCTGCCTCTCCTTTCACAAGGGCCATTCCAGCATCCCTGCCCTTCTCTGCTCCCTCCCCCTTTATCTTTCACAAGCCATTCTCCCTTCGCCTCACACACTCCCAGTTCCGTCAGTGTCTGTTTCCTGAAGGACCCAACTTAACACATGTACCGACTACGGATATGGCTACTTAGATATATGAAGCATCTACGTCAAATATACCACATTCCAAAAGAGGCAATGTGCTCTATTGGCTTTGACGTGGGAGTGTGGATTAAAATCCCAGACACTTATGACTGAGTGGCATGAAGTAGTGTTCTCAGGGTGCCTGGGTGGCTCAGTTGGTCAAGTGTCGAGCTGGTTTGGGCTCAGGTCATGGTCTCACGGTGTGAGATGGAGCCCTGCATCAGGCTCCACGCTCAGAGGGGAGTCTGCTTGAGATTTTCTCTCCCCGACTCCCTCCCCCTCCTCCCCCTCCTGGCTCTCTCTCAAACAAAATATATATAAATAAAGACGTATCCTCATCTTAAAATAAGGATGCTAATGGTGATATTTGATGGGATTGTGTGAGGACTAAATGAGATGATGGCCATAAAACTGATTTCTAACCCGTGAAGCAGGGCATACATTTTAGTTATCACTATTATTATTCCAAGTACTCTTAAATATCAGTTACCAGCTGATCAGTTACCATTTCTTTACAAACCTTTATTGTGCCTTTAACCATGACACTGGTGCTGACCTAGAAAATGAGCTGGACTAGGCCCTTGCTCAAGCAAAGCTTACATTTTCTAAATGAACCAAGTACATACGAGTTTCATTTTAAAGATATTGAGAAGTGAGGGGCAGTTCACCAACAGGGAAGTCGTATCTCTGTGTCGGTTCAAGACTAATTGCAGTTCGGTCTTGTCCCAGGAATTGTCTCTGTTGATGTTTCCCGCCGAACTGCCTTTCTTTCTCATAGTTCCACCATCCTCGATGCAGTGAATCCTGCAGAAGGCTAACGGGCCAGCAATAGCTTCTTACCACACCCACGACTCAGCTGGCCCAGCTACTTGCCTTCCACACTTGCTATTTTTCTCTTTGCCTTTCTCTTTCTGTATGGCCCTCACCCCCTTTGCCTGAGTATTTGCTACATCTCACCTCTCTGCTCCTCTTTCCCTTTCCTTCGCTGGCGCGTCTCCCCTTTGCTGTCGCCCTCAGTGGGAGAGGTTCTCTCTGTGTCTTCCGATGGATGGCCTTGTACTTTGCTGAGAGAGCAAACCTCCTGGCAGAAAAACAGGAAGGAAGAAAGACAGGAACCTCTCCGGAAATAAGGCCTCTGCTTTTAACGTTTCCTGGAGCCTTGTAGCCACGGGAATCAACATGTGTCTCTGCGAGGTCTGTTCACTTCAAATTAGCTCAGGGCTCAACGAGGCAAAGAGGGGTGTGGCCATCCATTACGGGCTGTGGTCAGAGCCAGCTGGTCACCATCCAGAGAGAGGAGGGCTGGAATGTCGCCGTGCCGAGTGTACAGTGTCAGACTTCTGCATAAAAGCAGAGCCCTCTGGTCCGAAACATGAGTAGGTCACCACATTCCACACCCATAATTTTTATTTTTTTTTTTTTAATTTTTCTTAAGGATTTTGTTTATTTATTTGACAGAGCAAGAGAACATAAGCAGGGAGAACGGATGGAGAGGGAGAAGCAGGCTCCCTGCTGAGGAAGGAGCCTGATGTGGGACTCCATCCCAGGACCCTGGGATCATGACCTGAGCTGAAGGCAGATGCTTAACCGACTGAGCCACCCAGGCTCTCCTACACCCATAATTTTTAAAATGGATTTTTCGTTTTTACCTTAGTGTCTGGAAGCCTATCGACCAGTGGCCGTCAAATTTTTTGACCAATCAGTACTGTTGGAAATAAACATATATATATATAAACACACACACATTCATACATGTATGTATATTTGTACACACATGTATTTAAGTATCTGCAACAAAATTTTCACAAAACAATATTTATCCCTACTACATACATGTAGAACTCAAATTGTTCTGTTTCTCTTTAGTCTACCACAATGGTTTTTTAAAATGCTGGTCTTAACCTTGGGATTTTTTATTTTTTGGTGCCATTTCTACTCAGTGTGGTACAGGATACCTTTTTGGACTAATGTTTGTAAATACATAAAACAAAACCCCTAAGATTACAAAGGAAATCAATTATTTTGCAATACAGTTCCATCCTTGAGCCTCTGGGGGTAGGGGCAGCCATGTCCACGGACCCCAGGTTAAGAAAACCTGCATGACTAAACCGATTTTACAACCAACCGCTAAGCCCCAGCGTGCAGTTTGGACAAAGGCTCAGAACACTTGATGGTAATTAAATATTTCAGATGTTTCTTATCCTGTCATGACTCGAATGTTCCTTCTTCCTCCCATTCCCAATGCTTCCCTTTCCAGTCCCATCCCCGACCCCTGTACATACATGCAGACCCTCGGGTCCCATATCTGGAATAAGACGAGGCACTAGACCACTGCGTCCAGCCCCTTCTATTGCCCTAGTCCCACTCTCTGACTGCTCCCTCTGTCCCTTCCCCTCTGGCTCTGGTCTCAGAACTGTTTCAATGGCTCATTATCTCTGGGGGGCCCGTGTTCACAATTGTGGCTTTCGTGGTTTCCCTCGAAACATTGTGATTCCCCAGGTGCACTCTGCCCTGGAATGACGGTGGAGACTGGTGGTGGGAATGGGGCCCAGAACCCCTCACCTCCATCTTCTCCAGGTCCTACGGACCTTTTGTAGCAGGTGTTTCCCTGTGAGAGGGGCTCTGCCTCCCGCCACAAGGCAGTGAGTCAGGAGCTCCCTGCCCCAGCTTGCAGCTACAGACCCCGGTGGCCTGCCGAACACACGGAACCCCAACCTGGAGCAGCTCAAGCGACGGGGCGCTGGGAGGAAACACAGTTACTGCCATGACGCATGATGCCCGTGCTTTCTCAAACGGTTTACTACTACAGTTTCCCACAAACATTTGTGCACTCCCATGAACAAAGAAGGAGATGGAGGAGGAAGAAGAGGCTGCCCCCACCTCCTTTTTGGCACAAGAACAACTGTGGGATTATTCAAGCAACAGAACTTCCTGGAATATGAACATTTCACTCTACCCAATACTCAAAATTTTAAAAAATAGATTTTCCTGCGTTTTTATCCTAATGTTCAATAGCCCATAGATCAGTGACTATACAATGTGTGGTTTTTGTGTTTTGGGGTTTTGTTTTGTTTTGTTTTGACCCTGCTTTACAATAAGAAATGCAAACGTATAGAACAGGGCCTCAGAGGCATTCAAGCCTAGTTCGCGCAGATAGGAGGACAGTGAGGCCCAGAGAGGGGATGGGACTTGCCCATGGTCACACAGCAGGAAGGAGCAGACGGGGGCCTTAAATCCTGCCTTCTTCTCCAGCAGTCTTTCTCCCTTACTACCTGCTGCGAAGGGGGTTTCTACTATAAAATCCATACCACAGAAATAAATTTTTTTAACCTGAAATTAGTATGACATTAGAGGTTAACTGTCCTGGAATTAAAATTACATTAAATTAAAAGAAAGAAATTAATTATTTTAAATTCATGCCTTACCACTTTTCCCTCAAACATGCTTTTAGAAGTTGAAAGGTCACGAGGGCCCTGTAAAATTACCCAGAAGAACTGAAAAGGCAGGCAACTGATGACAGATGTCCTTATTTCAAAACATCTGTTTTTCATGAAGACGACTTTTCTCCCCTCAGATGAAATTATAATTTTCTCTTTTGTTCCTGGTTTTCTTCTAACTGTGCCTAGGCCTTCCTCCTTAAAATAGTTTGAAATAATTATTTCTTCCTGTGTATTAAATCACGTTACAATGCTCCCTTTTTTAGCAATAAAGTTCCAAACCTTTCTTTCTAATCATCATTTTTTAACCCTTCCTCCTTCTCCCATCTCCTAAATCACTTTTCCTATCCTATCTAGTGAATCGTACAATTATTTTTTCAGCTTCCAAATGGTTTGCTATTGTATGTGTCATAGTTTTCTTCTGAATGAGAAAACTCTTATTTCACACAATAGTGCCATTGCTTTTATTCCTATCAACGAGGGGGAAAAGATCAAGACCCAAACAATAGGACATTTATTTACAGCCGCTGCAGAGCTGTCTTGAAGCCTCTACCATTGTATGCTTCACCTGGGGTGTTGGAGAGGCACGGAATGGCAGTAGTCCTGGGGACCATGAAGCCTAATCCCTTCATTTCATGGAAGAAGAAACCAAGGCAGTCAGGTCATCCCAGGACCGTACAGCCAGCTAGGGACCTAGATCTAGAACTAAACCTCGGGCCTCCCTCCCAAGGTGCGGTCTTTACCACTGCCCAGTGAAGTCCCGGTCATTCCTGCTGAGCTCCCCAGGCTCCTCCCAGGGTAGTATTGCAATCCATCTTTTATCCCCACAGTACAGAGAAAACAGAATGTCATGACTCCTAGCTCAGCAACATGAATTTACATGAGAATTTGCATAGTCTGCTTGACTAGTTTCAGGTGGCTCCAATGCCAACCCTCAGTCCGTCTTCAGAAGTTCTCCCACGTATCAGAATCCAGAAGCCGTCCGCAGGATCATGCATGCGACCTTGTGGTTGCCAGAGGATGGACCCTGGCCTCCAACTGGGGCAGGTTCTTCACCTTCCCCTGCCTCAGTTTCCCCATATATAAAAAGGATACTGACAGCTGCTGCCCATGCGGCTCATGTTTTGATGATTAAAAGAGAGAACGCACAGAAAGCGCTGGGTATTTCTAACAACTCAAAAAATACTGATGATTATTACCCTAGCTACCAATAAGGAAATACTACTTGATACTGTCTTAAATAAAAATTTACAAGAAAATACGAAAGAGGAATTAGTGCGACTGCAACAGTTGCAGTGGGAGACGCTAGAAGTCATCCCGGGCTAGGAAGTGGGAAATCAGAGCACCAGACCCAGCTCTGCCACTGATGAGCTCTGATGCCAACAGGAGGCAGGCTCATCTCTTTGGGTCTCAAATTTTTTTAATAGGCAAATTTAATTCTAATCCCTCAATGGGAGAGAGAGACATCCTGAGAAGTCCAGCTTCCCAGACTCCACACCAGTCAAAGCAAGGCCATCTCAAGTCAGAAGAGGGCAAACCTCTGTCCAGAGTCACTATTCCCTTTGCAGTGAGAAAGCCGGTTCCTTGGTCCACCTTCACGGGAAAAGCAACTGCTGGGGGGACATCACTGTCCCCGGAGCAACCCAGGAATAATTTGATCCTCGCCTTCGTACGAGCCACCTGCCGGAGCCCAAGCCAGAGAAGAGAGCAGATGAACAATGAATGTCACAGCAATTAGTTTTGGCAATTAGGCAGGCAATTAGTGCTGCAGAATGTAGAATGGGAGGAGAAAGTAAATCAGCGCTGAGAGGTGACGGGGAAATATGATTAGGACATCAGGTTCCAGCGACGCCCAGGTGGGAAGGTGTGCGTGCGGCAGGGTCCTAGCCTCCCCTTTCCCTACTGCTGCTGTGATGAAGGAGGCCGCTTTCCAGAGGCCTTGGGAAACAGCTGCTTTGCTGGGAGGGGCTCGCAGTCCACTGTTCTGGTCTCTTTCTCAGGGTCACCTTGCACTTCTAGGGTTCACTCTCTGCTCAAGTTCTTGCTAGTTTCTCACCAGGGATTCTGCTCACAATGTCAAATAAATGGATAAGTAGTAGTTCCTGGGGATTTCTTCTCTTAGGTGGGAGTGTGTTTGTTTTCCTTCTTTGTTTGAGAAGCCTTGGGAGTTGTTCTCTAGGGACGAATTAATTCCACATTTTGCTTGGGTCAGAGGGAGATATTAGAGAATTGTACCGTACAGTGAAGGGAGAAACTGAGCTTTAAAGTCAAACATTGGGCTTGGGCGCCAGGGCTGCTCCTTGCCAGGCTCTGAACTTTGGTTTCCTTAGCTCCAAAATGGGCCTAATAACAGGGTTGTTGTGTAAAATGCATGACACTTGGGTAGCTCTTCTCCAAATACAAAATAATTTCACATTTTGGCCCAGAGGCCTTGAAGAGGAGAACCAAGTGTCCGAGGAATGGTTGGACATGACCGTCAGGTAAGTCCCTTCCTACCCTGCAATTCTGAGTTGGTACTTTAAGCTGCTTTTCCCATAATTAAGAACAGAGATCAGCTTAGAAGAAGACAACAGCGAAATCAGGAATGTGCTGATGTACGAAGCACTGAGCCCAGCAGCAGTTTGTCTAACGGAGGCACAGGGGTTCTTAGGAAAAGTCAGGGAGGGGACCCTGAGGTAGATTTCATACTTCCCAGTACTCAGTTGGGGTTCTGATGACCCACCTAGTCAAAGGCACCTTCAGGTTTTGTGAGGCCTGAAGCTTAGACAATTATGGGAGCCCTCTTTTTTCTTTTTTAAATTTTATTTATTTTTTTTTCAGTGTTACAAGATTTATTGTTTTGCACTACACCCAGCCACTTTGGAAAACAGTGTGGAGATTCCTCAAGAAATTAAAAATAGAGCCACCCTATGACCCTGCCATCACACTACTGGGTATTTACCCCAAGGAAGCAGATGCATTACAAAGAAGGGCCACATGTACCTCAATGTTCATAGCAGCAATGGCCACAATTGCCAAACTGTGGAAAGAACCAAGATGCCCTTCAACAGATGAATGGATAAAGGAGCCCTCCTTTTTAAGGAAAAAAAAGAATGCAGATATACAGATACAAAATTAGGCATGAAAGTGAATATTTACTTAGAATGAGAAAATAGATCAGGACAGATTACAGGAGCGCTGGAGAATTAGGTCCCTTTCTTCTGCGATCTCTTCAAGCAATTTACCAGAAATGCTGACATAGAAATGTTTCTGATTGTAATGCAATCCTCTCTCCCCACCTGGAATCCTCCATAAGCTCTTAGCAATTCAGGCATTCAAGGCCCCCGCCACAAGTGAGGGGACTTGCAGCTTACAATTTATTGGTCTCATGGTATATCTTCTCCTGCACCTAACTAAATTCTTTTGCAACTATGCTTCTTACACGAGTAGTACTATCATGGTGTTATTGGAAAGCTAAAAAAAGGGACGGCTCCCATAATCCCACCACCTTATCCAACCATCTGTTTCCTCTTCCCATATTCCTTTTTCAGCTCGTGCTCATATACACATAATTTATGTACTTGAAATCATGGTACAGACACAACTTCATATTCTTTTTCTCTTAACATGCTACCAGTTCTCTACGATGCTCCATTGTCTTAATCAATGTGATATTTCAAGGCTGCATAATAATTCACTATCCTGCTGTTGTTTGAAATTTGTATTATGTAAATGAGAATTATGAAGTTAGGAACAGAACTTTAGCTTGACTATGGACAATTCTTACCACCAAGTAAAAAAAAAAAAAAATTAAAGAAAGAAACAGAGACTCTAGCTGCACTGCAATTCCCAGAAGCGTAAATAATCTGTCGATCTAGAGAAAAAAAATCAGTCAAACCAATTATTAGGTGTGGGCAGATAAAGAAACTATCAGCAGGTTGGATTTCCACTTTTCAACTAATTTCTTCAGTTAAGCAATTGAAAATCCAGTGCGAATGACCCTTCTCGTGGGGTTACTGAATAGAATAAATAGAGATTGCCTTGTGACTGGGCACTACAGTGGATGCTTTTTCTTTCCCCTAAGGAGTATTTCCTAATGGAAAGTAGTCCTACTAGAGTCACACAATGCCAATTCTATGGCAATAATTTAATTATGCCAATCAGAATGCAAATTGTTCCACAAAACATCATGAAGACCCTTGCCCTGAGAAACTTCTGACCAGAACATTTCAATAGTGCTCAGTAGTTTTGCGTGTCTGGGTGGAAATTAGGATTCAAGTACAATATGATTCATAACTTCATGGAACAGCTTCTGTGGGTGGCTTGCATCGCCCACACCCCCCTTTACACCCAGGCTACACCTCTGTACCTTTCACTTTCTGGGCTTCTCAGTGGGATGAGGCAAACAAACCAGCCTGTGGGGGACTGATTTTGTAAACCCCCGTATAAAACGCTGGGGTGGTAAAGGCGAGGCAAAAGAATCAAAAGGTCCCGTTCTAAATTCTTTGAGTGTCATGTCAGGTGGCAAGATCGGGGTTTGAAATGCCTTTTCTGAAGCTTGGAGCTGTCTCTGCAGCCCATGTAATTCATAAGGAAAGCTGATTACGGCTCATCACAACTCATTTACAGCTTCATACCTAGATGGGTATGAGCCACCAAAACGATGGCGAAGTCATTTTTAGAATGAACCTTCACATTAGAGTGACATGACTCACCTTATTGTGAGGTTCCTAATACATCAAAGGTGGTTGCAAAGGTCCCCTCTCAGATTTTAAAGCTGCATCTCTCACGTTTTCATATTTAGAGCAGGCTGGAGGATCTGACAGCATCTGACTGGAGACCTGGTCTCCACTGCTGCTCAAAGTGTCTCAGTTCCTGCGTTGTAACAATATTGAGGTTTAGACTCTCCCCAAGCCTCAATCTGTAGCATCCCCCTCAGACTTCATAGCTTCGGTGCCTTGTATTGAGAGGTAAGATTTGGGGGGTAACTACAAAGAACTGATTTCACAGGGTCTCCTAAGGTATTAATCTTCCCTCTGCATCAGTGACTCACCTAATGTCATAGGGATAGTGATGATCAAAGGGTTTCTGTCTGGCAAAGACAAAACTGTATACATTTTTTTTTTTAATTTTATAAAAGCCAACATCTATGTGAACCAAAAACAGGGAATGACACTCTGACCAGCCAATTTTCTCATTGAAGCTTTTGTAAAATGAAATTTTCTTTGCTTCCTATTTTTATGCTGTCTTAGAGTGTTGCTGGCACCAGTAACAATCACACTTGGCACTTCTGTCGTGCTTTTCATCCAAAGATTTCAAAGTGCCCCACAACAGGATTTCGTCCTCACTGCAGGCCAGGGAGGAAGGTCAGCACTATCATACCTCGTGAGCAGACGGGATGCCAAGAGGTGATGTGACTTATTCGCACACCCTGCAAAGCGGCAGGGACAGAACCAGGTTAGAGCCCAAGCTTCCTAATTCCTAACTCAGGTGACTGTTCACCTGTCCTAGCTGATGTGGCCTCTTCTTCGGAGGGCTGAACATTTGGCCCAGCAAGACATGTTACGAACAGCTTGTTAAGTGTTTTACTGGAAAGCCACCATGCCAAGGTGACTGACCTCAAGGAGAAACCAGAAGCCCAAATAAAAAGGTCTGACTTGTTTTTAAGCACTCCTTGTCAGTCTTTAAGATCTCGGACAAATAGACCTCAAGAGTCAGTGCAAATCTCCCAAATGAAAAATGGCTACCAGATTTCAAGACCTGAAAATATCAAAGTACTGGCAAGGAAGTCAAGCAACAGGAGTCTTATACTTACTCTGCAACTGGGAATGTAATTAGTACAACCACTCAGGAAAACAATTTAGCAATAGCTTGTAAATTTGAATGGGAAAATACACTTCAACCTAGCATTTTTATTCCCATGTATATACGTATATCTATGTACATATGTATATATAATATATATGTGTGTGTGTGTGTGTGTGTGTGTGTGTATTCATGAAAGGAATTATTATCTGGGGTGGCAATGAATGAATTGTAGCTTCACATAAAATATGGATAAATCTTATATATAGTACCTAATTGAAAAAAAAGCAAGACTGAGAAAATGAGATAAAAGATTAATCTATTTTTATAAAGCTCAAAAATATGAAAACCGAACATATGCTCAGAGGTACAAACATATACAGGATAAAAATGGTTTTTAAGAGAAATGAGGGAATGATAAAGGCAAAAAGCAGGATGATAGCTACAACTTGGGAGAGGCAGAGATCTGAGACTGTGGACTGTATTAGTCAGGATTCTGCAGAGAAACAGAACCATAGGATAAATATGGTAAGAGATTGATTATAAGGAATCAGCTCATGTGATTAGGGAGGCTAGGAATTCCCACAGTCTGCCATCTGCAAACTGGGGACCCAGAAAAACCAGTGCTGTAATTCCATTCCAAAGGTCCAAGAACCAGAGGAGCCAATGGTGCAAATCCCAGCCAAAGGCACATGACCAATGTGCCAGCTCAGTAGGCAGGCAGGAAGCAAAATATGCCAACTTTTCCTTTCTCCTCCTTTTTGTTCTATTCGGGCCCTCAACAGATTGAATGATGCCCACCCACACTGAGGAGGGCAATCTACTTTATTGAGTTCACTGATTCAGATGCTAATCTCATGCAGAAACACCTTCACAGACCCACTGAGGAATAATATTTAATCTGGGGCACCCCCTAGTACAATCAGGTTGACATGAAATTAGCCATTATAGGGAGGAACACAAAGTAGTCGGTATGTTTTAGTTCTTAGGTTGGGTGGTAGATTCATAGGATTTTTTTTTTTTACCATTTGCTTCAAAATTACGTACATGTAACACAAATTCTTTCCAAGTATTAAACAACAATGTTAAGTCTGATGAGTTAAGAGTGAAAAGAAAAAAAAAACTTTTAAAGGAAAGCCTATGCCTCCCCACGGGGTTGTGTGCATGGGTATGTGTGCACGCACGTGTGTGCAGTTTGAAACGCTGCCTGAAGATCAGAAACATCCAAAACTTTTAAGGGTCACTGTTTGAAAAACATCTATCCAATGATAAACCAAGAGAAGTATTTGAAACAACATGACATTAAAAAGAGTCATTCTAGTTATAAATATAAAGAATTTAGGTAAATCTAGAAGCAAGACATTGAAATGATATAAAATCTGGGGAAGGGGCGTCTGCCTTCAGCTTGGGTCATGATCCCAGGGCCCTGGGATCTAGCCCCACATTGAGCCCCACATCGGGCTCCCTACTTGGTAGGAAGCCTGCTTCTCCCTCTTCCATTCCCCCTGTTTGTGTTCCCTCTTTCGCTGTGTCTCTGTCAAATAAATAAATAAAATCTTAAAAAAAAAAAAAACAAAGTTGAACTATTTTTTTAATTAAATAAACAAATAAATAAATAAAATCTGGGGAAATATATGAACAAACGATTTATAGGAAAGTTCCAAAGAGAAAAGCATAAAAGATTTGAGCTTCATTAGTAAACAAAGAAATACAGATTATTTAGGGTAACTTTTTTTTTGACCTATAACAATGATGAAGATTTAAAAAAGTACTTAGTGCTGACGGCTCAGTGGAACGGGTATGGACAATGTTGACGTACAACCTTTTCCAGAAGCATTTTGGAGATAGGATTCAGGACCTCTAACAAAGCCCATAACTTTTCACCCAATAAGGTCCTGGGAACTTTTCCAAAAGAAAAGTCCAAAAGAAATAATTAGAAACCTAAAGATGTTCACAACAACATTATCTTTAACAGCAAACATTAGCCTAACTGCTGAACAATACGAGAATGGTTAAATAAAGAATAGTGCCTCCTCAATGGAAATAGGCAACCATTAGCAATGGTGTTTTCAAAAAGTATTTATTGCTAGGAGAGAATGCTCACACTGAATGAAAATCAGGATGCAGAATTGTTTATATGGCACGGTTTTAGATTTGTAAAATATATGTATACAAAATTAAGAAAAACGAAAGACTTCGAAAGGTTGAAACAGTGATCTGTGCAATGTGAGCTCACGTGTGGCTTTTCATTTCTCCTTTATTTTCTTCCAAAATGTGTACATTTTCTTACTTTATAATAAAACATAAGTATTTCTTGAGATAATGAAAAGTATCTCCAATAGAGGGGCAGGCATTTCCTGTAACCCAGTGGTTTGCACTGGGTCACAGAGGGTGCATTGTGGGTTGCCCACCTCGCCCAGCTTGCACAGGACTCTCCTGGTTTCAGCACTGAAAGGGTCACATCCTGCGAACCCTCTCAGCCACAGGGAAAGTGGGGACAGTTGGTCATTCCACCACTGGGGCTAAAAGAATCTCTGAAGTGGAAAGATTTCCCCAACTGTAAATTGTAACAGTGGTCTCGATAATTCCTTCAGTCTCCCTATAGAACTGGCTACTTTGACCTTGCAGATTTATAAAGCTTTTTAAATAAGTCACGTCTTAAAGAGCTTGGTGAAAGCAAAGCAGATTGCATAAATGCGAAATAGGCTGGTTAAGCGACATTATGCAAGCTCTGAATGTGTACTCAGAGCGGTCAGGAAACACGAACTACCTCTTGTCTTAGGGAAGAGAAGCCTATTTATCTCTCGTTTCGTTTTCTGTGCTGTACATATTCTTTCCCTTTGCAAGAGTGGGAGTGGCAGGTGTATCATGTCACCGGCGGAAAAGTGAGCTCTGGGGAATCAGCTTAGAGGGTGAAGCAAACTCCCTGGTTAGGGCTCAAGCTCTATGGAAGAACAAAGAATCAGGTTGGAACTGCCTTTTTTACCTGCCTTTCTTACACCATCAAGACAAATCCTCTCCCGTGCTAAATCTACAGGAAGTTCTTCTGTATCTTCGCTTAGGAAAATACCTTGAAAATATAATAGAACTATGATACTGAGCACGCTGACAGCAATCTCTGTGTCACAGAGGAGAGCTGCGGGGGCTAATCAGGGGGTGGCAGGGATGTCATAGGGCTGTGGCAAGCCTTGCCACTCTGAGTACTGTTGGCCAGTCCCATAGCCACTCGCTGTGCCTCAGTTTCCTCACATATAAAATGGGCACTCCAATAGCAGCCACCTCACAGCATTGTGAGGATTACGTTCATAGATAATAAGAGCTTGGAGCCGTGCTGGGTGATGGGCACACAGCTGGTTTACTGGGGAGTGCTCCTAAAATCAGCACCAGGTGTAGTAGAAGGAAGGAAGCAGCATTGAGCAGAGGAAGAGGATGAGCTGTGACAAAGTCCTGACAGAGCCTCAGTGGGGACGGCCCCGGATCCGCTTTGGGCTGAGGAGGGAAGGCCCTTGGCCTTGATACCCTGCAATCAGTCAGATGATGACCCCTCAGAGAAGGGGTCATGACCACGATGTGACAGCTGTGAGTCTCCTCTCAGGTCTCCTCCCACAGACGCAGGTGCTGGGATCTGAAATCCAGCCCTGTGTTTATGTCTCCAAGGATGCTCTGTCCCTTCCTCAGAGGTTGGGGATGGATCTGATAGCTGATCTTATCTGCAGAAATCCAACCCCCCCCCCCGCCCCCACCAGCCTTGCTGAACCTTCTTTAGATTTTATAGCCATCTAGAATGTTTCCACCCAGGCTTCTGTTACTTTCACTTTTCCTTAGGATCAGAGTCCTTAACATTGGTGGTGAACACTGTGATGAGCTCTAACCTCCCTCTCGGAACAAATTTTAAAGTTGGCTTTTCCAATCCTCTTTATTTTATTTTTTGAATATGTAAAACTTTATGGGATTCCAAAACCAAAACTCAAAATAGTAAACGAACACACAAAAACAATAAGAATACTCAGTAAGAATTCAGATGGCCACCCTGAAAGGCAGAAACAGGGTAGAGGAATTGTTCTAGGCTGACAGACTAAAGAAACATAGGGACCAACTGGTTCAGGGGGAGGAAAAATTCTATCAGCTCCAGCTCGTTACAAAAAAACCAATATGCTAACAATTGTTGATCTAGGGAAAGAACACTGTAGTATTCTTCGAGTCTTCCTGTGGATTTTGAAAGTTTTCAAAAATATAAATTTAGGGGAAAGGAAGAAATTTCTCCTTGTTGAAATGTCTATTGCTTGGGTGCTTATTTATTTGCAAACACGTTAAAACAGACAAGACAATCTAAGTGGCCTGAAGGGGAATAAATAAGTTAGACACTAAAATATGCCCTAATTTCTTGTAAGTCAAGCATGAGTTAAGTAGAGGGAGATCTCTGGGTTTTAATGTAAAACACTCTTTAATTCTCAGTGAAATTCTGGAGAGAACCCCATAATCTGTGAGCACTCAGAAAGGAGAGCAATGATCACTAGGATACAACATATGTTCCTGAAGAATAGGTCGTGCATAATACACATTTCCCAGTGGGGAACGTCAAAAGATGTAATTTAATTACAACAAAGTATTAAAAAAAGCCCATCAGATTGGCTATGTGATTAAAATGGAGAAATATAAGCTGGGTTGTTAGCTGAGCTTTCCTTCCCATCCATCGTTCCTTCACCCGTTCCTTCATTCATTCAGTATCAATCAGGCGTCCAACACTGTCCTAGACAACCACCCTGTTGAAATTAACGAACACATTACTGTCAAGTTAGACTCAAAGGACATTTCTAAAAACGTTTCTAAAGTTGACCGAGGATCAAATGCATCAGGATCACATGGGGTACTTGTTAGAAATGCACATTCCTGGAGTCCCATCCCACACTTACTGAATCAAAATTTTTGGAAATGAGACTTGAGAATCTGCATGTTTAACAAATGTCCCAGATAATTCTCTCATACACTAAAGTTTGAGAACCATACTAAAGTTCTCTACCCTCTGTTCTGAAATCTTAAACATATTAATCAGTGAATTAGGTGAACTCCAACATAAATTTTGCCTATCAAATTTGTAGATGACACATAGTTGGAGGAAAAGCTGATAAACCATATTAAAGAATCAAACTTGAAAAAGACCTTGACAAAGGAGAAGGATGAGATGAAATTAACAATGTACAACTTAATAGGGTTAAATGTTAAGTTGTGCAGCTAAGTTCAAAGAATCAACTACTTAAATACAAGGTAGGAAAGCTCTGGACTGACACAAGTTCACTTGAAAAAGATTTAAAGTTCAATGAGAGTCAAAAATGTGATATTATTTAAAAAAAAACTTGTACAAATTTTAGGGTGCATTAATAGAAACTGAAATTAAGGAATGGAGAGGCAAGGTTGCACCCATCATATTTTGCATTGGCAGAGCACATCTATTTTTAAAATATTTAAATTTTTAAAAAGACATTGTCAAACTACAGTGTGTCCAAGGGAAGGTGACTAAAAGGTAGTCTAATGGGAAGGTAGTAAAGTGTCTTTGGCCCACATCCTATGAAGAATTAAGGAACAGAATGTGTTTCACATAGTAAAAGGAACATTCACATGTCATGAGAGCTGACTTTATGGGACTGAGAAGCTATTGAGTTGTTGAGGAAGGAACCGATCATTCTGTGTAGTTCCTTAGGACTGACCTGCAAACATTGGGACAAAGTTATAGGAAAGTTCTTTTTAGTTTAATGCAAGAAAAAATTAATCTACCTATGGTATGGGCTGTTCCTTTAGAGATAAATTCCAGCACTAGGTTAAAACAGAGGATTCCAATTAATAAATCAATCAAGGAAGGCCTAGCATGGACCAGTGGTGGTGGTAGGCTAGGAAGTAAGGAGTATGTTTAACTCAACCCCCTGTATTGAAATACAAAAAAAAAAAAAAAAAAACTTAAGTTAAAGGAAAGTAAATAAGAAAGGATACTTGCCTCACTCAGGTGGTCCCTTCAAAGATTCCATTCTTACATTTCTATCTAAGTTTTACTGAGAATTTGGGTTGCCATGAAAAGCCTTCAGATGCTTTTCTGGTTATATCAGTTTTTCATCCTTCCAAAGCCATCCGTTTCTGACATCTTTTAGATGCACTGTTTTGGAAAAGGCCAGAGTCAGAATGCCCATGCCACACTTCCACAGTCCCGCAGAGAAAACCCAACCATGGCGAATCCTTAAGCTGACATAATTTCAATCCTTATACTGTGTCACTCTCCCAACACAGCAGCCAATCTCACCAGAAGTAGAAACTGAACTCCAGGGAAAACAACATGGAGGTTGGCTGGGGTTCTAGGAGGCAGTTTGGCACAAAATCTATGTCAAAATAGAGACGGGGGTGATTAATTGAAGGGATTATATTCCCTCTTTGGGGGAGTTTTATATTTAATACACAAATCGGGTTGGGCATTTGGAAGATAGGGCAGAGGCAAAAGGTACACGGAAAGTAAGCTGTGGAGGCTATGAAAGACCACCAGATAGACTTAAAGTATTAGTAAGCAAAAGCCATAAGGAAGTAGAAACCAAAATATACAGCCAGGAATGAGGAGCACGGTTGGCTGGAGGGAGTAGGAACCGCCGAAGCGGACATACAGACCCTTTGCCAGAGTGAACCTAAGAGCAAAGGTGCAAGCCTTCAATTGCTGAGGTGATGTCAAGATAAATCATTTGTCAGAGCTCTCTGGGATGCTTCTAGTGAACTCTGTTCTTTGAACAGCATTCCAATCTCCAACAATAACCGTTGTGCCGCTCTTACTATTGCCCTTACTTCTGTGTAAATCCTCTACTTCTCTGACTTGTCCCTCTAACCAAAGAAATGGAAAAGAAAAGAATGTACTACTAGCCGTGTGGGACCCAGCCCAAGCAGTTTATCACCAGTTCAACAATTCTTTGCCGTCCTGTGGTATTTTTATCTTTAAAATTTCATGAGAAATTTGCATTCTCCTTCTTAAGAGATCTGTACTAGTTTTTATAGTTTCTATAGCAAAACAATGTCTAACTCATTGATTTAAATTAACAACTTAGGGAGATATACCACGTCTTATTTTTTCAATTTTTCCCCATAACTCCCGGCCAATAACTCATGTCGTCCTCCAGAGGTAGTACTACCTCAGTTTGAAAAACATGGTCTTACAATAAACTGACATTAGTTGAGGTTATCTGAATGTTCCCTGAGATTCTAACTAATGTAGCAGTTTCAGGAGATATAAGTGTGTGTACATGCATGCGTGTGTGTGTGTGTGTGTGTGTCCCATTGCAGAATCTCTTTTTTAAAAAAAAATCTTTATTTATTTTTATATTTAAATTCAATTACCCAGGAGCACCTGAGTGGCCCAGTGGGTTAAAGGCTCTGCCTCTGGCTCAGGTCATGATCTCAGTGTCCTGGGATTGAGCCCCACATCGGGCTCTCTGCTCAGCAGGGAGCCTGCTTCCCCTTCTTTCTCTGCCTGCCTCTCTGCCTACTTGTGATCTCTTTCTCTCTGTCAAATAAATAAATGAAATCTTTAAAAAAATAAAAAATAAAAAAATTCAATTACCCCACATATAATATGTCATTAGTTTTTCAACGTAATGTTCAATGATTCATCAGCTGTATATAAGACCCAGTGCTCATCACATCACGTGCCCTCCTTAATACCCATCACCCGGTTACCCTATCCCTCCCCCCACCTCCCTTCCACAACCCTCAGTTTGTTTCTGGGAGTCAAGAGTCTCTCATGGTTTTGTCTCCCTCTCTGATTGCTTCCCATTCAGTTTTCCCTGCCTTCCCCTATGATCCTCTGCGCTATTCCTTATAGTCCTCATGAGTGAAACTATATAATTGTCTTTTTCTGATTGACTTATTTCACTTAGCATAATCCCCTCCAGAACCTCTTCTTAATCACAGAACAGAAAAAAAGTCAGAACAGAGAGCATTCTAGATGTTTTGAACACTTGTTAGTTTATAATAAACACAAGCTACAGAAAAATGGAATTTCATGTTCAAACCCAAATATGTTTATTTGTAGAAATTTTTATATCCTTCTGTATATTAAAAGTAACTATATTTTGCCTCTTTTCTTGAAGTCAGTGATGCTTTCCTCTGTTCTACTGCAGGCCTGAAGAAAGTCCACCTTCTTTCATAGAAACCTCACTAAAGAAATAACAGGAAGAAAAAGGGGAAAATCCGAAGATATGAGCAGTACAGAGAAAATCAAGGATAAGGATTAAACCTAAAATTTGATCAAGGTGTAGAGTTGTAGGTAGAGTAATTTTTCCACCACAGTTTATTTAAAAATTAATTATGTTAAAATGCTTTTATATGAAGTGCCATTGGTAGCTCCTAAATGCTATTATTTATTAAAACTCTAATAAAAATTAGATTTTAGGTTAAATATTGGCTTCCAATAAACTAAATTCAAATTAAGCCTAACCTTTTTGAAGTATATTTATTTATTTTTATAGTAATCTCTACACCCAACGTGGGTCTTTGAGACTTGGTTTGAGACTCTGGGTGCAACCCCTAGAGTTGCACACTCTTCTGACTGAGCCAGTCAGGTGCCCTTAAACAATTAAGCCTAATGTTAATGGTGAGAGATTACAGGAGAGAAATAAATCCATTGTGAAATCCACTATTCATAAAAACTTTTATACATAAATAATCTGTTAAGAGATTGTGATTTTCCTCAGGGTGCCTGGGTGGCTCAGTTGTTTGAGCAACTGCCGTTGGCTCAGGTCATGATCCTGGAGTCCTGGGGTCCAGTCTCACATTGGGGTCCCAGCTCCTTGGGGAGTCTGCTTCTCCCTCTGACCTTCTCCTCTCTCATGCTCTCTCTCTCTCTCTCAAATAAATAAATAAAATCTTAAAAGAAAAAAAAGAGGTTGTGATTTTCCGAGTCAATTTTTTTGCCCATTGCTAGTGTCTACTTTCTTTAGAAGCTGGTTTGTACTTTCCAGGCACTATAAACATCCCATAAAATTTACTGAGACCCCACTAATAACTGTACACACCACTTCAGTTCAAAAGCCCTTCCTGGACAGCAATGGGGACCACACAGAGGGAAGAGCGCTAAGATACAGGCCTGTCCTTCAGGAGCCCACAGCCTGGGGGGGTTGGGTGGGGAGTATAAACACATAATTGCAGTGCAACATGACACACGCACGAGGGGAAATGTGTACAGGGCACCCAGTCAGGAGGCTCAGAAGTCTTCACAGATCCAGTGGTTTGTAATGGGTAGGATTTTGACAGAATACCAGGGAAGGCTCTGACAGCTAAGCATCAGAAGGTTCCAAGCAGAACTACTCAGTATGTGCAGGAGTGTGGTGGGTGCAGCATGGGGTGGGTAGAGGGACAGCTATTACTTCAGTGGGACTGGGAGAGATTAAAGGAAATGAACTGTAGCATGAATGAGAAAAGAAAGGGGGGGCATCAAGGCTAGATTTGTCGCTTCTGCTCTCTGGGTGACCTTAGGCACATTACTGGACCGCTATACGCTTCAGTTTCTTCCTTTACAAAACTTCTTCCTAGGATTACTAGGAAATGGAAATGAGATTACTAGAAAATGGAATGAGATAAATTGAAGACTGTACACAAGGATAGGTCCCCAGCACTCGGTGAAGACTAGTTGTTCACGGTGTTTATGGAGTTTGACACAATTAAATACAGGAATGGGGATGCCAGGCCCAGGACCACACAGGACCACCTTAAACTCACTGCCATGCCAATATCTATGAACTGTGTGTGTGTGTGTGCGTGTGTGTGTGTGAGAGAGAGAGAGAGAGAGAGAGAGAGAGGGAGGGAGAGTGAGAGAGAGGTGGGGGAGAGGGGAGGGATATTAACTCTGGGAAGTAGGAAATTCATTCCACCTGTGT
>CM053603.1:139141964-139153126 GCA_028646535.1 Procyon lotor
CTGTTTTCTGACCACTTTATTGTGGGGTGACTGACACACAAAGAGGTATCCATAATTAATGTGTACCCCCCATTGACTTTGGAGAGATATATATATATATATATATCCATGAAACCATCTATGCCATAAACATATCCATTACCTCCAAAAGTTTTCTCCTTCCCTCATATTATTATCTTCCTTCATGATAAGAACAGTTAAGAGCTACCCTCTTAGCAAATTTTTTTTTTTTAAAGATTTTATTTATTTGACAGAGAGAAACACAGCGAGAGAGGGAACACAAGCAGAGGGAATGGTAGCGGGAGAAGCAGGCTTCCTGCTGAGCAAGGAGCCCGATGTGGGACTCGATCCCAGGACTCTGGGATCATGACCTGAGCCGAAGGCAGATGCTTAACAACTGAGCCACCCAGGCACCCCCTCTTAGCAAATTTTTAAATGTATAATACGGTATCATTGACTATAAGCCCTTGGCTATACAGTTGATCTCTAGGATTTAGTCATCTTGTATAACCAAAACTTTATGTCCCTTAACTATTACCTCTCTGTTTCAGCCTCCCTCCAGCCCTGGCAACTACCATTCTACTCTCTGTCTTAGGAGTTTACTATTTTAGATTCCTCATATAAATGGTACTATGTATTATTTGTCTTCCATATCTGGCTTACTTTGCTTAGTATAATGCCCTCCAGGTTCATCCATGTTGTCACAATGGAAGCATCCCTTCTTTTTTAAGGCTGGGAACTATTCTATTGTCTGTTTATACCATATTTTTTACAATCTTGTTGTTCATCAATGGACATTTAGTTTGTATCATGCCTTGACTATTGTGAATAATGCTGCAATGAGCGTGACAGTGCTGACGTCTCTTTGAGCTCCTTATCTTATTTCTTTGAGAATATACTCAGAAGTGGGATGCTGGATCATATGGTATTCTATTTTCAATTTTTTGAGGAAACTCCAAATTGTTTTCCATGGTGGCTGCACAAATTTACATTCCCACCAGCAGTGCACAAGGGTTCTCTTTTTTCCACAACAAAATACACTCTTAAAAAAAGTCCTCATGTCAAAGTCCAATTAGACATCTTTCTGTTTGATAGGATAGGCGTCCTCATTTCATTTATCTGAGAGCCAATTTCTCTGAACCCTGGCCCTACACTTGCACCACCTCCTCTATCCCCTGTGCTGGTCCGTGGCACCATATACCAGCGCTCGGGCCAGGAAGTTATAAGTCTTCCTTTCATCCCCCTGCTCCCTCACTACCCACACTCAATCAGTTACTAGGTCTCAGTAGACCTAACTCCAAAAAGCAAGCCCATCTTCCTCCTTCCACTTCTCCTGTGGCTTCTTTAGTTCAGGTCCTCATTATTTCTGTGTTCAGGCATCATAATTGTAAAAGCCTCCTCATTGGACTCCCTGCATCCAGCAGGGCCATCCCACGTGGTGGCAGAGAGCTCTAATGTTACAAACCTCTACTTAAAATCCTTCTGAGGTGCTTTTTCATCTACAAAATGAAGTACAAACAGGGTGGATAAGGTCTTTTTTTTTTTTTTAGGGTGGATAAGGTCTTGACTGCCCTGACCCCGCCTTCTTCTCTGCCCTCCTCTCCCACCACAGGACACTTTGCATTCTGTGCTCTGATTATATCAAGTTACTGGCTGTTTCCCAGAAGAGCTCTTCCAAGGCTCCCTACTTTCTTACCTACAAATCCATTTGTCTTTGCTACTCAAAGTGTGATCTGTGGACCAACAACAGCAGCATCGCCTGGGAGCCTGTTAGACATGCAGGTTCTCAGACTTCACCCAGACCTACTGACACAGAATCTGCTTTTTAACATGAAGCCAGGTGACTCTAAAACACGCTAAAGTTTTAGAGTACTGCAAAGAAGGCTCTTTCTGTTTCCTTTTTTCATCTCACTGGTTCTCAGGCTTAGAGACCCAATTCCCCTTTTTATATATTGAAAAAAGTAACCTGTCCTTTATAAATGTTGTGATAATGTAACTATGCTCATAATTTAAAAAACCCAATATAATACTTTAACAATAATGTAAAAAAAGGCAAGTAATATGGAACAAAATATGTATTTCCGTATGTTAATGGTGGGGCACAATTATACTCAAAGACATAACAAAGTAATGAAATGTTAGCCTAGAATCACTGGTGATTGACAGATACAAATGAAGACCAATTCAAGTGTATTGTATTGGTGACACAATGCCATGAGCAATGAGACAGTCGGTGCTGTGACTTTTCAGGATAGCGGACAACTCTTGGCAAAGTTCCAAAGAGCACATCTTCCTTTGACACACAAGAGAGTCATATTTTTAGAAAATTCAGTTTTTATTAAAACCGTGCAAAACATACCTTGTGTTTACACACGACAAGAGTTAGGTTTCAGGCTCAGATAATGATAGCCAGGTTTTCACCTACATGAATGTTGGTGGGACATTCAAATGTCATGTCGAATGCAGGGTGATTCTTTGTTATACAGGACTAACCCACGCATAGCAGGACATAGAGCATCTCTGGCCTCCATCCACTAAATGTTAGAGTCTCCCTCCTATCAGTGACCATCAGTAACCCCCACTGAGATTTCCAAAGTTCCCAAGGGAACAATACTTCTGCTGAGAGCTGCTGGTCTGCCAGATCCACTCTAAGACTTCCTTCAAACCTCAGTTTACCCAGTCTCCCTCTCCATCTCTGGTGTTACCCTGTCTCTGTCCTTCAAGGATGCTTTCTCAGCTCCTCTGAATATAGTTTTGGCCCAGCCCTATGAAGTGCAGGAGGCCAGGTGTATAGGGCAGAAATGTCTCGCAATCACCTTTACGTCCTTCAGGGAATCATGCAATCTGAAACTGAGTAAATGCTTAGCAAAAGTTGTTAAGTATGTAACTTAAAAAACAAAACAAAACAAAATGACTCTGAGGGCATGTAGACTTGAGACACTCCAATCTGTAACAACTGAATGTTTTCTAATATACCTATTTTGCCTTAAGGTTAATAGGATAAAAACAGACATTTGGTACTCTTTCTTTTTTCTTCTTTATAACTGCAAGTATCTCTATAATCTTTATTCTTTCATTCGACGTGCTCGGTACCAATTGCATGTCAGGCATTGAGCTGCAAGTTCCTCTGAGTAACCTACGATGCGTCGCGAGAAAGAGCTAAGTACACAGCTCGGTATATTTAAATGTGACATTATGTCTCCCTGGTGGCACCAAGGGAAGGAGTGATTAATTCTGACCAGGTGATCTGGGATCCACATCTTCCATAGATCACAGGGCAACAAATCACCTTTTGGGACTCTCGTGAAGGGCAACATGAAGAAATACATAATTTATTCACTGATGACGCTTCGCAAAGTCTCTCAAAAAACAAAACCAAACAAAACAAAAAACCCCAAAACCAAAAACTGAAGACTGGTCATTTCCTCAAAGGTTCACTCGGGAGGGTACACCTATCTGTCCCCTGTTGGGTGACTTGGGGCCCTTCTACAGTTTACCTGACATCCTTGGTTAAAATAGGCCTCTCCAAATAAGATGGCCTCATCACGGTCTGCTGCTCAAACAGGAGATTTGGAATTAATATTATTTCTTTCCCCACTAACATGTTGAATTTGATACTTATGCCTTAAGGAAATTTATCACTAAAAAAATATACTTCTCCAGTTCAAATAGTTAATAGAACAGGTCTTGAATATATTTCTATCTTTAAAGGTTGGTTGTGGGAATGGTGGTGAAAAATGAAAACTAAAATACTTTTGACAGTTCTACTAGTTAAGAATTACAACATGTATACCTTCCTGGTTCTTCTCTGTCCCAGAATATTCCACGGCTCCTGGCACGTCGGAGGTATGTAACAAATGTGTGTTAAATGAATTAACCTGTGCATACATAAATGAATGGTCTATATTTCCATTTATTCTGTGCTTCAGAATTTTCTATTAAAATTACTCAGCTTTAGGGAAGTAACACATGTTAGGGAAAGCAACTGTAAACCGTTTTCCTTCCGATTCCAGACTGAATGCAATCTTTGAGGCCCTGAAGATTCCTGGTCAGGGAAAGCTGTAACCTCTCAGACCTAGCACAAAGGTGGCCTTTCTTTGTTTTCCTCCTTCTCTTTGCTGGTTTCACGAGCTGGTGCCAGCTGAGTCTAGATGGCACGCGCTTTATACTTGAATGAAACACTGCCTGCCCTCGGTTCTGGGAGCTCCACTCTGCTGCCTCCATCTGCTGCTTCTGATAAATGCTCATATTCTAAATATATTGCTATCAGCTCACTCCCAAAGTGGTTTGCCGGCTCTCCACACAGCAAACAACCCCACCGGCACAGAGCCACTTCTTGGGTAGAAAGAATTTGGGCAGACAGAAGACATATCTCCCAGTGAGGAGAGATGAGAGAGAAGAGGAAGGAAATGGCCCAGAGAAGCCAATAGCAAAGACCTTGTCTGTGTCCTGCAGGTCTCCAGGGGACCCACCAGAATCACAGAATCAGCCTGCACAGCCGGCAGGGGCTTTGTATGCGGTGGGGGGGGGGCTTTGTATGCGGTGGGGGGGGCGTATGTGAGTAGGTCTGAAGTCTAGTCATTCTGAGAGAGCAGCGGAGCTGAAGTTGAAGACGATGCTTTGCTTTTTTTTTTTTTTTTTTTTTCTGAAAATGAGTTGAACATTCTTAGCCTGGTTGGCTGACAACCCTCCATTATGAATAACCTCCAGGAAACTAAGATTCACAGGCATTTGCCTCCAGCCCTTTAACGCCTCCTGGGGCACATACACCATCTAAGCTGCTCTTCCAAGTCCCCCTGCTAGTTTCAGCTGCCAGTTGCCTCCTTTTCAGTGTTTCTCATCCTTCCAGCAACTGATCTCTAGCCAGCATAATCACCAATTGCATTTGGGAAGATGGAGTAATGCAGCGTGGAAGGTCTCCCTAAAGAACACATTCACAGCAGAAGCCACTAGGGTAGATGTTTATTCTCTCACAGTTGCGGTATCCTCGAACATTAGAGCTGGAAGGAGTGTTAGGGAACATCGAGTCCAATTCCTTTATCCTAAAGGTATCTTCAGTTTTCATGTTCCAAGGACTACCGATACCCCTCCCCCACACCCCTTCCCCCTACCAGACCTCCCTGTCAGTTAGCCCACTTCAGTGGTGGCACCTTCATTTCTCTAGTAGCTCAGGCCCCAAACCCTGGAGTCATCTGGCCACACCCGACATCCGGCCCCATGGCAAATCCCGTGGGCTCTACCTTCTAAATAGAGCTGCTATCTTCCTGGCCACCTCCATGGCTACAACCCTGGTCTGAGCCACCTTCGTCTCTCCAATGGACTCCTGCAGCAGCCCAGGGATCGGCTTGTGCCAAATCAGGCCTGCCGTCTGCTTTTGTAAATAAAAATAAGGGTCACAGCCATATTCGTTGGTTCACCTTGTGCTCCAACAGTACTATCAAGGAGTTATAACAGAGATCCTATGGCCTGCTGAAGACATTTATGATCTCTGGCCAACCCCTGAAATCGCCTACTATATTGGAAGTTGGATAATATCATTGCCTTGCTAGAAAAACCCTCTCATTGAGACTCCAAGTCAGCCCCGTGTGAACTGCCCCTGCCATGATCTTCTGCCCTCATCCCCTACTGCTCGGCCCTGTGCTCACTCTCCCTTGGCCACACAGTCTGCTCCCCTGCTCCTATGCCTCTCTTCCTCCCCAGCCCCCACTCTTCCTCAGATAAGCCAGGCAGGCTCCTACTGCAGGACCTTTCACACATTGCTCCCTCTGCCAGAAAGGATACCCATGTTGACATTTGCCTGGCTTGCTCACTCTTGACTCACTCTTTATTCAAATGTCACCTTCTAGTGAGCCTTCCCTGACCACCTTCTTTAAAATGGCACTTCCTCCTCACCCCGCCTCCCCACTTAATTTCCCCCACAGTTTCTACCTCCATGTAACGTGTAACATACCCCATGTCCCTTATTTATTTTGCGCGTATTGTCTCTCCCACCTTCCTGCTAAGATACAAGCTCTGTGAGGGCAGGGTTTTGTCTGGTTTGATTTCCTGATATGCCCACAGTGCCTAGGCATGTATTAGGTGTTCGATGGCTGTTTTTGAATAAATAAATAAATCCTTAGAAGGAGTGATGCTACAGCAAACGTGAAATGTATCAGTGTGTCAGCCAGGGTTTCTATAAACACACCTGCTTAGGAAAGACTCACTAGGGAGGTCAGGCAGAAATGACCTCTGCAATTGTGGGGGGCACCTTATTTCCCACTTGCCCACTTTCCTTTTTCCACCTTATTTCTTACCATGTAACTAGTGGACTGCCGCTATTCTTTGAGTCTCTGGCTATAGTTTCTGTAGTATTTCAGATCTCACTCTTTTCTTTTCTGCCTATCATCATTAGAACATATCTCTCTGGCTTCTATTACCAGAAGACTCTGGCTTGTTCTCGTCTAAGCTTATAAATTCATTAAAGCCCAAATATTAATGAATAATAATGTCTCTACCTCCCAGAAAATAATTTGCATTTAAACAACTTTCAGTGCCTCAATCCAGAGAGGCCAGTGATGTGGGAATTCCCAGCAGGCAAAGGGCCTAGGCCAGCTGGGGTAGTCATGGAAAGGTCCCTCCAGCAAAATCAAATCACAGCCCATCGGCAGCTGTCCACTTTGCCTCTATAGGATGAATCCAGCCATGTATATCCCCTTCAGATTATGTGTGCACACAGATACACAGGGTGTCAATTAGAGGCAGTGAGAACATCTTAACTTGCATGGAAATGAGCCTGTCACTAGTGATATATGTACACACTTACATATATTACTATCGATTCCTTCCCTTAGTGCTTTGATAGCTTTTCATCTAGCTTACGGTCCCACTGGCACAAAGCCACTGCTTGGGGAGGAAAAGGAAACCGGATAGGCCTAGTACTCAGCCCCCAAAGAGGCGAGACAGGGAAAGGAGATGACTATTGGAGCACAAATTACAAGCACACTCCATTGGTCTCCTGGGGCCATATTTACAATGCTCCAAAATACAGTGAAGATTCAGAGAGGAGGAAAAGGTTGAGAAGTGCAACCTTTACATCAAAAACAATACCACCACCACCAAATTTCTGGTTCATAAGAATTTGAGCTATGTAAGGGAAGCGGTAGGCATTCTTAGGCCACCCAGTACTGCCAGAGACAAGAGAATCTTCTAAATAACTGAAGAGGAGGAATTCCTTCAGCAAATCTGACTGATTTGTCCATCAAGAGCCCTTCTTCCATCTCTAGAGGAAGGAGCATTCATGCATACCCCATGGGCAAGAGCGCCGCTTACTTAACCTTTCTAGGATACAGTAGATTAAGATGACCCCTCTACCTTAGTGTATCAGAATCAGCTCCAGGTGGTCCAGCCCAGATGGCTGTCGAAAATGAACTAATAATTTTCTTTTGAATGATGATAGAGCATGACTCGTTTCTCCCCTACTCCACATACTGCTACGTAGACATCTCTGATTTTGTCATCTGGTGAAATGGGTATTGATCTGACATTCCTCCAGGGGATCCCCGGTTTCGTTTACTTCCTTCTCTTCCTGTTCTCAAGGAGACACAATTATGTGACCACGTGGAAGATCTCTACATTTTATCAAAACGGCATCTTTTAAATGGAAACTCACAAAAGATTAGCCCAGATTTCAGATACTAAGTATCCTGATGGACACACAAAAAGGCAGTTTGTAACCTACCGTGAAACCCGTTTCTTAAACTATTCGTAAACCCACTAACTATAGAACTAAGGTGATCTACAAGCCACTGTCAAGTACGTTTGCTTTTGATCAGAACCGAGGTAGGATACGTACTCTCTCACTCTGAGATGTTAGAGAAACCCTGCTTCCACGTGAGATATTATTCTTGCAGTTGTTGGGTTGTCTTCTGGGCATGGCCACAGCCAAGGCCAGACCAGCGCGTGTGACCTGTAGCTAATACAAAATGCCCCGTGGCCCAGAAGATGACCAGGGTTCCCAGGGATTCTCCATTGAACTAGAGGTGAGTCTTTCCCACCAAATGCAAGGAGACAGAGCAGCTGATGGTAATGTTACAAAGATGGCTTACCTCCTAGGGGGACCACCTGACTTCCAAGGTCAGGCCCGAAGCCAGTGGCTCTCATTCTTTAGTGTAAGCCAGAATGGCTTGGAAGGCTCCCTGAAACCAGGATTTCTAGGCCCCACTTCAGAGTTTCTGGTTTAATAGGTTTGGGATCGAGCCCAAGAACTCACATGTCTAACAATTTCCCCATGGCTGCAACTGCTGCCGATCCAAACACCACACTTTGAGAACTATCCCTATAAGCATCGTGTTTCTATAACTTTCTCCTTTCCTCCTCCTTTTGTGATTCATGAGGCTCGTGGTTGGAGAAGAGAGGGTAGAAGTCGCAGCTGCAACAGCAGGGCTTGGCACATGGGAGCCTTCAAGTCCAGGCTGCCATTCAAGACAGACAAATACGTGAGGTTACGGGCGCATGGAATCAGGCAACCTTTCTCAGGATTCCAAATATGTACATCTGTCTTGTCTGGCAGTTTGATCCCAGTTTATCCACTCCACTTTTAAAGCCCATCTGATGATAGTTTGAGTCCGCTGGCCCACACCCATAGCAATTAGACCAGTATTAGAGAAGAGGAGATTGGCAGATGTATCCAGAGAACTCATGTAGCATCCATAAGCAAACTTCACGAGGCACGGCGTCTTGAGTGGTATTGCTCGAGTGGCCACAGACAGGCAAGGGAGGGCACACGCAGACAGCCCTGGTTTAGGCAGAGAGCAAAGCTTTCTCAGCAGACATTCCTGGCTACTGCAGGTGGGGAACTCTTCTGAAACTGGAGATGAGACTATCGGCCTGAAATGCAGACAGAGACTCTGCAGCTAATTTCAAAGGACATTCACAGGCCCTGGCCTTCACTCTCCCCCCCCCCCCCCCACCTCTGGAAAACTTGCCCCCCTAAGGATACAAGAGAGTCTTTGAAATCCATTTCTTTCTACACCTTGCCCATAGAGGAACAACAGTGTATAAAATGTTGCCAGTGGAGTTGGGACTAAGAGGAACAGTGAGGCCCTAGAGTGGTTTTGGTTAATGCCAGTATTCAACGGTGTTTTTCTATGTAAAAAAGGAAGCAGGGAGCAGCCCTAGCTGCTGGGAATATTTCTGAAGGGCTAGACTGTGTCATTAAATACTGTAGATGGTATCTGTCAGGAGACATGACACATTTATTTCTATTCTTGTGTATTCTTTGAGGGTCAGCTAAGGCTCTGCTTTGCCTCATCCTTACTCTAGGACCCAGGCTGAGGGAGCAGCCACTGTCTGGAGCATTGCCTATGGCCATAGTGGAGGGAAAGAAAGAATGGCAAATTACATGCCAGGTTTTATGCTTTCGTCTGGAAGTAACACACTTTACTGGCTACCAGGGGCTGAACAGTATCCCTGCAAAAGTCACATCCACTTTTGGATCCTCAGACGGTGATCTTACTTTGAAAGAGGATCTTTGCATGTATTTGGTTAACTATTTAGAAATGATAGCGCACTGGATTTACAGTGAGGCCTGAATCAAATGCCTGGTATCCTTATAAGAAGAGGGCCATAGAGACAGAGAAGGTCATGGAAAGACGGAGGCAGAGATTAGGATGTCCCAGGTCCTAGCCAAGGAACCCCAAGGACTGCCAGTGATGAGGGATGAGGGAGTAGAAGGCAAGCTAAGGGCAAAGCACAAGCTGATGCCCCACACACCCCCTGTCCCCCAGGTGGGATAAGTGTGACATTCGTCAGGCATTCCTAGGTGTCCGAAAACTAAGGGAAGGGAAAAAAGAAACCAAAGGTTAATTGATGGAGACCACAGTCTTGCAGATTAGTCTCCATCGGTTTACAAATGTCTTAGTGAGGGGCCCCTGGGTGGCTCAGTGGGTTCAAGCCTCTGCCTTCAGCTCAGGTCATGATCTCAGGGTCCTGGGATGAGTGCCCATCAGGCTCTCTGCTCAGCAGGGAGCCTGCTTCCCCCTCTCGCCCTGCCTGCCTGTCTGCCTACTTGTGATCTCTTGCTCTCTGTCAAATAAATAAAATCTTGAAAAAGGAAAAAAACAAATGTCTTAGTGATTTACAGGGCAAAAGCATTTTTATCAATAGCCTAACTTTCAGCAACCCATAGACTCAATTTCCTGGAACCCTAACATCACCGTCCCCTCCACAGTAATGTAGGAAACAAAGACTGAAAGGAAGGTAAATAAAATTAAATTTCTTTATAACCCGCAGATCATTGACAAATAGTTGAAATAGGCAGAGAATATAACATTCCTCCAGGAGACTTCCAACTGCTTAATGTTAATGCTTACTAGTGGGGGGTGGGAGGGAACCAGGCCACCAGGATGTGGAGAGTCTTCTTTAGCATATGAAAGTCCTTTTAGACACCTCCCTTTGTCCTTACCTCCCCCCAACTCCCAGGTTTGTCGTGAGCCATTCCTTACAAGCCTCCCCCCACTCCCGTGCAGCAGCTCTTTCTGCCCACAGGGCTCGTCAAACCACCCTTTTCCACACCAAAGATGTCTCAAGAATCTTTTTTGGCCCTCAGCTCTGGACCCCAACAACACTCCATAACCACATCACTAGCATCCAGCCAAACCTAGATTCTTATCTAGGAAGGATTCTTATGTAGGCCTTCAGAGGAAGCACGGCTCTGCGGACACCTTATTTTCAGACTTCTAGCCTCCAGAACTATGAGAGAATAAATGTCTCCTGTTTTAAGTCCCCTCATTTGTGGTTGTTGCAGTAGCCGGAGGATGCAAATACGCTGGGCAAAGTAAGTGACATCCCCATACCCAATTGCAAGGGGACAGGGAGGGACAGAGCAGCTGTGCTGGGTCCTCTCCCTCCCATCAATTCTGCTCTGCTCTGCGCCTGGAAAGCTAAGCTCTGAGAACTGTACAAACGGCCTCCTTTCCCTCTGGTTTCTGGTTGAACTCCAGCGGGAGCACAGAGGGTGGGAGGAGAGGGAGGTTGGAGCGCATACTTTGCCCCCGTTCCTCTCTGCAAGGCTGGTGGTTGCTGTGTGCCTCCACCGAAGATGTCCTGCCAGGCAGCCCTCCGTCAGGTTCTCCTTCCTCTCAGGTAACCATTTCTTCCTCTTGCACCAGGCACCTGGGCGGGGG
>CM053603.1:139153626-139212203 GCA_028646535.1 Procyon lotor
TCTCCCGTCCCTGGGAGGAGAGCTGGAAATCTGGTGGGCACCTTGGTGACACCCTAAATGAGTTGAGAAGCAGCACTAGTGGAGCGATAGGCGGAAGTGCAGTGACAGCGACAGATCACACACCTGCTTTGCGCCCTATACTCCCTCGCTCCAGAGGAAGGAGCGTGAGCTCTGAAGCAAGATTCAAACCCCAGTCCACCATTTTGCCTGTGGTATCAACCTCTCCGAACCTCAGCTTCTTCACCTACACAGTGCATATGAACAATGCTTCTCTTACTGGGCCGTTACGAAGATTTAAGGAAATAAATGGGAAAAGAACCTAACTGCGGTACAGAGTAATGCCTCCCAAAGATTGCCAAGCCCTAATTCCTGCCAATCTGTGAATATGTCTCTTTACATGGCAAAAGAGAGTTTGTGGATGTGATTAAGGTTACAGGCCTTAAAATAGGGAGATTATCCTGGATTACCCGTGAGGCCCAATCTAATCACTTGAACACTTAAAAGTAGGAGAGGAAGGCAGAAGAGTCAGTCATAGAAATGTGGCACAAGAAGGGGAGGCAGAAGAGACATGACAGCATAAGAAGGATTTAATGTACCACTGCTCACTCTGATCCGTTCAGAGACCACATGCAACTACATACAATGGCCCAAAAGAGGCCTCTAGGTGCTAAGCAGCACCCCCCAACCCCAGACAGAAGCCGGCAAGAAAATGGGGACCTCAGACACTGAATTCTGCCAACCATCTGAATAAACCTGGAAATGGATTCTCCCGTAGAGCCTCCAGAAGGGAAAGCAGCCCAGGCAACGCCTTGATTTTAGCCTTGTGAGACAAGAAGCAAAGAAACCAGCTGAGTCGGGTGGCCTTTCGACCTACGGAACTGTAAGATAATAAATGGGTGTTGTTTTAAGCCCCTAAATTTGTGGTAATTTGTTCTGGCAGCAATAGAAAATAAATACACTAGTACAGTGAGGTCTTGGTGCATAGTATGTGCCCACTACATGTATGTTATCTGCCCTCAAAGAGGAGAGTTAGGCAAGATATGGAAGGGCCTTCCCAGGACCCCAAACATTACGTGCTCTCAAAGAAATTATCCTGCTGTGAATTTACAACCTAACCTAGAAGCTGGCTTTCTCTAGTGCTCTCCAGCTGTCATGAGTGTGGGCCCCCCACATGAGTAGCCTCTAGCAGCAGCAGCAGGAGGAGGAGGAGGAGGAGCAGGAAATGCTGTCTTTCCCCTGACTTAGGCAAAACAAGCCCGTGCACATGTGACATCCAGGAGGAAATTTACACTAGAGCTGACTGTCATCTCACTGGTAGGATATTTCTTACCTGGAACCCTCAGTCCTGCCATCCTCCTACCTGGAAGCAGTTTCTATTTCTAATATTTGCTTCTAATTGAAGCACAGGCTAGGAAGAAGATCATTTCCCGCTTCTAAAGCCTTACTTCTGTTTCCCTAAGCCAAATTCATCTCTCCGGCCACATGTCAGTATCTTCCAGCTGTCTAACCATCCAAACCTAGTCCTTAACCAGAGAGCACGGACCCTCCTTGCTACACTACTTTATTTGATGACTGGAGTTCCTATGCTTTAATAACTAGGTCAAGTTGAAATAACACCCTAGGACACTGGGCCCTGAGCCAGGTGTCAGAGATGTGGGCCACTTAGCATTCAGTCACTAACAAAGTGTGCAGAAAAGCAAGAGTAATGATTAAGGGCTACCCACTGGGCACAGACATGTGCCTCTAGCTTGAATCAAACTGTAGACACTTTGCCAAGTCCTAGTACTTCTTTAAGGCTCCAGACCAGCAACTGGTGATCCTTTTGACAACAATTTTCACTGCCCTTCCAGGAGAACCACCTCACTATTAGGAGATCGTAATAGTAAGAGCTAATATTGTGCTTACTGTAGAGCAGGCACTGCTCCATGTAACTGTAAAAGTGTTAACTTATCATACTTTCAAGGCAATTCAAAGAGTTAATTTCTATAATTTTTATCAGCTAGCTTTACAAAGGAGGAAACTAGGGCTCAGAAAGGTTAATCAACTTGTCCAAGGTCACCTGGTGGTACATGGCAGGAGCTGTAATTCAAACCTAGGCTTAAAAAATTTTTTTTAAAAGATTTTATTTATTTATTTGATAGAGAATGAGAAATCACAAGTAGGCAGAGAGGCAGGCAGAGAGAGAGAGGGAAGCAGGCTCCCTGCAGAGCAGAGAACCCAATGCGGGGCTTGATCCCAGGACTCTGAGATCCTGACCTGAGCTGAAGGCAGAGGCTTTAACTCACTGAGCCACCCAGGCGCCCCTAGGCTAAAATTTTTTACATGCTGCATACCACAGCAATTTCTCTTGATTGAGCCAATGTTCACAGATCTTTAGGTCTCCACCAGGCTCTGTGCCAGACCCTGGAGATGCAAATATACCCACGAAAGAATTCATTTTTCTCCGAGCTGACGTGATAGAAGAGGAGACAGTTTTGTAGAAAGAAATACATAATATTGACACATTTTATTAGCGGCATGAACACAGTGTAATGGAAGAAGTAATTGGACACTCTAAATGGTGGAGAATTATAGGAAAGAGGAAAAGATTGAGAAAGGTTTCTTGGAGGAGGTAAAAAAAGAGGACAAGGGAGAAAGACATAAGTGAAAGTCAGAGAAATATCACATATAAGTGTGGGCAAAAAGCTCATTATCCCTCTATCCCTTTGTTTCCTCATTGCTAAAATGGAGATCATAATACTCATTCCAAGGCTGTTAGGAAGATTCATTTTGGTGATAAATTGAATGTGTATTACCTCTGTTCAAAACATTCTAATATATATTACTCTCTTGCCTTCTACCTTCCCCTTCCCCACCATAAATAAATAAATAAATAAATAAATAACAAAAAACCCTTACTTAAAGATCAGATAAACTCAAAACCCAAATTAAAATACTTGGGAGCATGAAAAGGGAAACATGAATGTAAGGTGGTTAGATACTGGAGAAAGGAGCCCAAGGTTGTCTAAGAGAAATGTGGATTCTCTCTTCTGGAATAGTCCCTCTCTTGCTCTACCATCAAAACACATTCCCAAGAGTAGAGATAGTCACCCAGGTGGCCTCTCATTCACCTGACTTAAGCCTACTGCATTTTCTGCACAGAGCTACATTAAGCACACAGCCTCAGTGGCTCCCAGTATGAAATAGAGCATCCCTCAGTCTCTACCTCTGAAGACTGGGGACAGTCCTTCCCAGTCACTCTTCAGCTTTAGGGGGGTCGGTTGGTCCCAGGGACAGCTGACAGCCTTATTTAGGCAACCAGCTGCTCTGTGATACACAGTGTCCTGAATGCTCAACGTCTGGTGGATGATTCTTTTGTATCCATATAAGCAGCAGTTGGAGGAGAATCCATCAGTCCCTTTGGTAGCCTCAGGGTGTCAAGGCTGCCATTCAAATGATTACCACCATAATTATTAACCATTGTTTTAGTGAGATATCTGCTAGGCGATTGGTTTTCTTTCTTTTTCTAATCATTAAAAAACAATCAAATTTCAGTGGAACAACGGTTGCCTCAAGTCACATCCACACATTTATTAGACCCCTTCTGTTTTCACAGTTCAACGGGAAATCTTAGAGGAGGGGATACTTAAAATGTTCTCTGATTCGAAAGAATTGATGATGTTTTGAGGAAGAGGTTTACACAACAAAATAACTAAAGGAAAAAGTCACACAAGTATACAATATACTGCTACAGTGTCAGAGAGGGGCGATTTTATTTCCTGGATTTTATTACATGGGGATGGGGTGCAGTGGAGGAGTCCCCACGGGTAGAGGATTAGGAGAAGTGGGATATTGTGGTGGGAAACTGCTTTCTTTTCCACCACGTAAGAGAAAAACAACCAAGGGAGCAGACAGATACGCACTCCATTAGAGTAGCCACCGGAGCCTGACATTTTGACAAGAGAGTTCATCACTTAGGGTAAGTGTTAAAGGTAGAGCTTTTCCTTAGGGATGAATGATATGTCCTGTGTGATTCAGTGAGATAGTCAAAGTCCCTGTCCACATTTCGAACCTATTTTTCAAGCATGCTAACCCCAAACTGTAGAGGGCTGCGCGAGTTGCTGTCACTCACCAGCCTCCATGAGGGTCCTGGAAGAGATGTCCTGAGTGTGTCCGTGTGTCGGCCAACGTGTACAACCTGCCTGACTGCCCCGGGGGGGTGGGGCTCGGGAGCTCGGCGTTAACCACACCCAAAAATGTTTACCTCCACGGCCGAACTGTTTGAGGAACCCGGTTCAAAGGAGGAAAATACTAACGAACACGGCGAGAAAGCGCGCCGGGAGCCCACAACTGCAGCGGAAACAAACAGCCCACCGGGCGGCGGGAGCTCGCTGAACCGCGGACGGCAGGAGAGCCCCCAGAGGCCGAGCGGTAGCTCGCTGCGGACAGGCCCGACCGCCGCCCGCTCCTCGGCGAAGGCGACGCGCGCCTGGGGCCGGGGGTGGGGGGGTACGGTGTTTAGGGGGCGCGGCCAGAGGTGGGGGCTAGGGCGCGGCAGGGTCGACGCGCGGGAGGACGGCGGCCCCGGGAGGCGAGAGAGCGCGGGGGCTCGTGCGGGCCGAGGCGTCCAGGTCGGAGGGAGCAGCACCGGGTGGCGCTCCCGAAGCCTGAGGGTGGGAGTGAAAGCGGGAGAGGACCGGCGCACGGAGGATACGGGGCCCAGGACGGTGTGCGAGGCGGGAGAGAACCGCGGGCAGGGCTGGCGCGCGGAGGTCCCCGGTGAGCGTAGGAATACACGCTCGGCCCTCAGCCTCCGGTGGCGGGCTGGCACGCAGACCGCAGGGGTGGGGAGTGGGGGGATGACCGGACGTGACCGGCGAGTCCGGCGCGTGCCACTGCGTAGGAGCCCGATCCAGGCCTCGTCGGAGCGGACTGGAGCGGAGACTCGAGCCCGCAAGGCAGGAGGGTGTCGCGTCAACAGTCCCGGCGGCGGGGCGGGGGCGAGTGCGCGTGCGCGGCTCGCGCGGCGGGAGAAGCGGGGGGAGCGGGCGTGGGGTGGCAGGAGCGCGCGTGCGCGCGGCCAGGCAGCCTGGGCGGCGGGTCCTGCTTGTGACGGACGGCGGCGTCCGGTCCTGCCCGTGACGGCGGTGGCGGCCGATCCTGCCTGTAACAGCTGCGGCGGCGGCTGCTCGAGACACCTGCGGCGGCGCCGGCGGCGACCCCGCGGCGGCCGCGGAGATGTTGCCCCTGGTGGTGCTGCTGCTGGGCTCGGCGTGCTGCGGTGAGTGGCCCCTCTCTCCTGGCTCGGAGGCTCGTGTTTCGCCGCCCCCGAGGCGCCCCCGCGGGTGTGTGGGCTGCGCCCCGGCTGGCCCGGCGGCGCTCTGGAGACGGCGGGCAGAGCGCGGGGCGCGCGGGCCCTGCTCGCTCCGGGTGCGAATGTAGGAGGGCCAGAGGGTAATCCTGCGCCCCCTTTCTTCCTTTCCCTCCTCTTCCTCTTCCCCCAGGGTGAGAGCGGGGTTTATCTCCTTCCCCCGTACTCCACCTCCGGATGCACACCGAGGAAGATTCTGAGCCGTGCATCTCACGCAAAAATTAACTGTGGAGAGAAAGGGCGCGATCGGAGGCGAGGGGTGGCAACTGTTAGGGGCCCCCCTCTTTTGCACCCCTCTTCCTCCTCGGTGCTCATTTGGGGATGAAGGAGGGAGAGTGGGAGGGCCCGGGCCTCTTGCGATAGAAGTGCGCATTTTGGAGAAGTCTGCAAGACGGGATTTCTCCTGTTTGCCCTCCCACATGAACATAGAGTTAAAGAAACATAAAGGAACAATTAAGTTGCATTTTCAACCCAGCATTTGATCACAAGAATCTTCTGGCTGCTTTTTTTTTTTTTTTTTTTTTTTTTTAACCCTAGAAATAAGCTACCTGGAAAGTCTTACTACCTCCACGCCCTGTCAACCACTTTAATATAGTCCAAATTGTACGTTCAAGTTTTTCCACTATATTTGGCCGAACCGTTTTAATAGTAATCCACATTTCGCTTGAAATATGAAGACTATAATCTCCAGTCAAAACGTATTTGCAACAGAGTGGGATTTGGTGTCTTTCAACGCCAAGGGCGGTTGGACCCCCAGGCTTTTGGAATCCATTATGCTTCCTCCCTCACCCCCAACGTGTGCTTCGTCTGTAAAAAGTGAGGAATAGGAATTTTCGTGGTTCTACTGTGCCTGTCACACTTTACATCTATACAGTCTCATGTGAACTTTTTGTAAGATTCAGTTTTGAATTTGAGTAGCAGACGCAATTGTTACACTTAATTCTAGAATGCTAAATTAATTAGATTTTAAACTGATTATTAGCCTCACTGTGCCATTTATAAACGCTTGTGATTTCAAGCCATTTCCATTATGCCCTTAAATCCTTGCTTTCCACTTTCTCCATTCTCTGAAACATCCTGGGTTGTTGGAGCCGCTGATGATATCTTTATTTTCTGAAGAGTTGATCATTAGATAAGGTAGTATTTCTTGTCATCATCATTAATGGCTTGTTGCCATTACTATTACTATAGCGAAAATACTGCTTTCAGAAACCTGTTGTATGATCAGAAAGCCTTCGAATTGAACCAAATTACAAGTTTGTAATAAAATATTAATTCAGACTGTCGGCATCAAAGCTAGTCTGAAGAATAAAAAATGTAAATCGTATACTGTATTAAAAAACAGTCCTGTTTTCAAGCAGATGGGAAAGAACTGCTATAATGGTACTTCAGGGGCTAGGCCTTATTTAATAATAGTTAAGTCACATATAATTAGCACTCATTTACATGCAATATTAATGTGCCTGATTCTCTACAGAGTCACAGAATTCACAATTTATAGCATTTTATTGTACTTAACAATAACCTGAAAGAAAGCAAAATAGAAGCATTATTCATGTGAGTTCTGTGAAGTGTTGACTATAAAAGAGAAAGTGGTAGCATTTGTCATAAGATGTAGTGGATTTTGTGTGTTTAATGTAGTTTTAAAATGTAGTGTTTAATATGTAGTTTTAAAAAGGCAGGTATAAAAATACGATAATGGTCTCAGAACACAAGTCATTATCAACCAGGGTATTTGAGAGACTGAATTTAGAATTCAAAATGAGTAAAACGGTCACAGATGTGTGTTTATTTGTACTGAAGTTTGATTTTGCTTTCAGTTTCATTTATAGATGACTGGTAATCAAAGGCATTTTTTGGAAGCCACTCAATTTCAGTTGACCTTTTTGGTTAAAGTCACCTGAAATGCTCCTTCCATCTACTTACAGGGAAACTGCAACCCCCCCTATTGGTTTACAAGATGCACAGTGAATTACTATGTTCCTTTCCTCTCCCATCCCCTATAAGTCCAATGATACTTTGTTTAAAAGCACATCAGTAGTTTCAGTAGTTTTTAGTAACTGGCAAATAAAACTTGACTTAGATAATGATGGTGACATGGAATGTCTTTTCAGTGGTTGAATAATTTTTCTTTGTTTGAAGTGAGTTTTTAAAATCAATGGTACACATGATTAGAAAACACATGATTAGAAAACAGTTTTATTGTCTAAGCCTAGTAGTGATTTGGCTTGCTTAAATGAAAATGTTTTTTCTCTTAAAGAGTATATTACTTTTAAACACAAGTTGCCATTTTAAGGAAGTAAATGCCTATTTAAAAGTGTTTATTTATGGGGCCACCCCAGCAGTCTAGAGGCAGTGTGTTAAAGCATTACACTAAATGCCTACCATTAGGACACTTGCTCATGCTGTCATCTGTATTTTGGCAGATGTTTTATCTTTGCCACTGAGTTGTTAATGGAGATTTGAAAGGCCAGGTTCTAAAGAAGAAAAATAGGTGTTTTTCCTAAGTTTGATAAATATTTTAAGTCCACAGTAATCACTCTTACTATTAAAACCAGTTTGCATTTCCTAATGTTCACTCACCTATAGCCAAATAAGCATTTATTTTAATACTTTAATGTTCTTTTTATGATACAGTTTTCGTATAACCATTTTAGCTGTCTTTTAGGCTTTTGCTGTTAGCTTTTATATAAAAAAGATAAAAATCTCTACATTTGATATCTTGTGTCTCAGCCTAATATAACGCACTTTCTTGCATTGTCATGAAGCAACTTTTACGTTGTGTCCTAGTGCAGATAGTTCTTTCATGATAAAAGAACAAGAATAATTGTGTAGAATCAATTTTGTTAAACTCATTGTAGTACTCAAGTAAAAAAATAGGGAGCACCTAAGAAATTTGATCCTGATATACCTAGACTGAGGTAATAGAACCTGGATTTTTCACCTTCATAGTTGAAAAATAGAATCAAAACAGAAATTATAGTTGTACTCTCCTGTGAATATTACTTTTGTTATCTATGGGACAGTTAGATAAGACTCAGAATCTGATCAACCTCAGGTTTTGATATATAAATTAAGAGAATAAATGTGCATATTTGAATATATGTCACACTGATGGGTTAAAGGCAAGGCAAGGCATTTGGCAAGTGCAGGGTCTGTCAAAACTGCTTTTTCGGTTGCGAACTAGTATGAGCCCATGCTATGTTCTAAGCACTTTGCAAGGCCCTCCTGGGCATAAAGATAAATTTCATACCGTATGCCTCTCAGGAACTTAAAATGTAGGTTACAAAGAGGAGGGATTTTTGTTTGTTTGTTTTTATCTCTTGGTGACATCTAATATATTTTAAATGCATGGTAAGCCCATAATTCTGGATGTTACTGACTTGAAAATGCTCTCTCCCCTGTAATACTAGGTTTATCACTTCTATTCTTATAAGGCCACTTTAAATCTAGTAGGGAATTACTTTGAGTCAGAACTAAACACCTGTGGACATGCCTGCTTTACCCTAGACTTTATTTGGTCTCTATTGAGGAGAGATCTGTCTGAATCTCCCTTTTTGACCCTAGTTGTAACCCGATTCAGTTTGAGACTCTAGTTCTTCATAACAGAGGCTTAATCTGATGGCAAAAACTGGTAGGATTCGCTTTCAGGAGGTATCTTTGTTCATGAGCTTTGCTTCATTTACCTCAGTGACTGTTGGGCTTCTTCCCCATTCCCGAACATCCATTTCAAGCAGCTAATTAACTTCCTACTCTACTGCAAAAAATAGTGATGTGTGGTGTGGACTCTCTCAGCTTCCCTCCCACCATTTCTAAACTTATCTACAATATCTTAAGCAACCATCTCATTCTCTTCTCTCCCCCAGTTTCAGAAGTATACCTCTTCACCTTTCTAAGGAAAAGTTTACCTGTCTACCGCTCTTTCACTTTCACCATTTTGGAGACCTGCCCAACTCAGCTTAATTCTTCAGTCTTTCATCTTAGATCTCTCCCTCTCCATGGGCTCCTTCACTTTAGCTTGCACGCATGCTCAAGTTTTACCCCATATTACAAAACAAACTAGAGGAACCAAAAAACCTTGCCCTGGTCCCTGTCTCTACACTTTTACTGCTGCCTTCTCCTCTACTTTCTTATACTGCAGAATTTATTGAAAGAGAATGCCTCTTCATTCTTCCCTCCCATTCACTTCCCAAATGCAGTCTGACATTTGATACCAGTTTGACTGGTATCAAGCAGATACTAGTCTCTTGACATTGTTGTAGATAAAAAAACTAATGATGTAGTTTTCAATCTAGAGGCTGTTTTTACTCATACTATTTAATATCTATTTTGTCCATATGAAGACTCTTCTTTGATGTACACAGTGGTATTTTTTGCTGCTATCCTTCTTCTCACTTCCTTGGTTTATTCCTCTTTAACCGGTTTTCCACAAATATTGGTGTTCCCCAACATTTTATCTCTGGTTCCTGCTCTGTTTGCTTTGCAGGACTCTCTGGGCAATCTTGTTTATGCTCATAATTTCACCTACCAGCTGTGATCTTGGTGATTCCCAAGTCTCCATAGCTCTGACCTTTCTCCTTAAATTCAGATCCATATGTCCTGCGGTCTACAGGACATCCTTGTTTCGTTGTACCACAGGCACTTTAATACTCAAATATTGAAAGATTACTCTTCTGTAGATCTCCAAAATCTTTCTCTATAAAATCCACAATTTAACTTACACATACTTTTAGTAAACAACTTTAATTCTTTCCTCTTCTTCTCCTTTATTTCCCACATCCAACTTATGTTGATATTTTTTGTTCTTTACTGTAATGTTTTGGCCTTCTCTCCAGGTGTCAATTACCTGGACTATTACAGTGATCTCTTGATGGGTCTCCCTTTCCCATCTTCCTTCCTGCCCTTAGTTCACCCTTCATGCTGCTGTATTTTTTTTTTTTTTTATGCAAGCAAATCTGAGTGTTCTGTTGCTTGTATTATCAAGTCCCAGTTCCTCAGAATGGCATTCAGGGAAGCCTTTACATTATTTAACCATCCCTTTTTCCAGGAGTTCACTTGAAGAATCTTCTGCTTCCAGTTATTCCCTTTCCTCATTCCTCTGCACATGTTATGTTCTCTGTCTAGAAAGCCTTTCCTTTTCTATATAATTCCTACTCATCCTTCAAGACCTAGTTTAAACATCATCCTCTAGGAAGATCATTCTTAAACACATTCATATAATTTTTAAGAAACTTTTCCATGCAATCTACAACTGACTTGATCGAGATTTTCCATTAAAATATGTGGCTTCTCCATTCTATAATCAGATCTTTTGAAGTGAGAAGTAGTGGAGGATTTTCTTGGCATGTGGAAGAAGAGTGAATCCTCTCTGATACAATTATCCATTCTTGGGATTCATACTTTAAATGTTTTACATTTATAAGGAATGTACTGGTTTGTACTTACCAGACCCTGGATCCAGAGGATACCGAATGAAGACATTGTCCTTGTTTCTCTACCTTTTGAGCCTAATGGTGAGATCAGTTAAGTAAAACAGTAATTTCAAGATTCAGTAGTAAGTGCAGTGATAATATGTGAGTAGGGGATAATGGGAGCAATAAGGAGGGAATGAATATGATTGAGCAGTGGTAGGGAAGAGGAATAGGATTAAACATCTCCCTTGGGTTCTAGCAGGAAGAACCAAAGTTAGCAAACTGTAGCTGTCATTTATTGAACATTTCCTATGTATGTGAAAGCACTGCAATAAGAACTTAATATTTATTATCTCATTAAGTCTTTTTTTTTAATTCCAGATTTTTTTTTTAAGATTTTATTTATTTATTTGACAGAGAGAGAGATCACAAGTAGGCAGAGAGGCAGGCAGAGAGAGAGAGAGAGGAGGAAGCAGGCTCCCTGCTGAGCAGAGAGCTGGATGCGGGGCTCGATCCCAGGACCCTGAGATCATGACCTGAGCCGAAGGCAGAGGCTTTAACCCACTGAGCCACCCAGGCACCCAGGCACCCCATCTCATTAAGTCTTAACAGAGTCTCTATGAGGTATACACTACTCAGTTCGTGTTTTGTGGATGAGGAAACTGAGCTACAGTGGTTAAATAACTTGCCAAAGGTTATACAAGAAGAAAGTACAAGTCTTGAGCCAAGGTCTGATTCCACAGTGTGTGCTCTTACCTGGACACTGGATGATGAAGTGTTTGCCAGCTTGTCCAGAGGCATGGGTGGGGATGAAGGACATTTGCATATTCATGGAATTGCAGGAGGTCATTATGATTGGAGCTTAGTTTGGACATGAGGGACTACAGGAGGTGGGGCTGGACAGGATCTTAAAGGACCTAGTTTGTATTCCATGCTAATGCTCTTAGAATTTAGCTTGAAATGGGGAAGGGGGTGTTGTTAAAGTATATTAGGTAGAAGAGTTCACATTTGCATTTAGAACAATTATTTTGAAAACTGTGGAAAATACTTGGGGCTGAGATGGGAAAACATTGAGACTGGAGGTAGGGAGCTAGTTAAGAAGTTATGGCAGTATCTCAAGAGAGATGATAAATGTCTAATATATACAATAGACATTGGATCGAGGAACCATTAAATAGGTTGGGCCTACTACGAATTCTTTATAGCTAAGGAGAGGGAGGAATCTAGCATGATTCTTATTAGGTCCAGGTCTGGTTGACTGATAGGTAATAGAAAATACTTTGGATGGTGAGGTTTTGGGAGGAGGCTAGGAAGAGGGTAAATAGGTTTTTGGACATGTTGACTTTGTTTTTGTTTTTTTTTTTAAGATGTTATTTATATATTTGACAGAGATCACAAGTAGGCAGAGAGGGGGGAAGCAGGCTCCCTGCTGAGCAGAGGATGCGGGGCTCGATCCCAGGACCCTGAGATCATGACCTGAGCCGAAGGCAGAGGCTTAACCCACTGAGCCACCCAGATGCCCCTGGACATGTTGACTTTAAATTAACTGTAGTACATTCAAGTGGAAGTACACAGCAGACAGTTGGCTTTCCAGGTCTGCAGTTAAGAATAAAGTGGGGTTTGGTTAAACAAAACATGTGTAAGTAGTTATAACTATGGAGTAAGAGGGAATGCTGGGTGCCGGGGGGTTGGGAGGAGGGCAGTGCTGAATATGAAGTTTTGAGGAACACTAAAATTTATTTTGAGTCAAGGAATAGATTTCAATAAAGAAAGAAAGCTGTAATGGGGTGGACAAAGCAATAAGAGGAAATTCAGAATCAAGAGCTATCACAGAGGCCAAGAATAAGAGCAAGGAAGGAGCTGCCTACTGGCTCAGGAACTATAGAGTAGTCAAGATACATGCACATTCAGTTTTTCACAAGGGATTGTTGGGGGTTTGGCAGGAACTGTTATAGTAAGGAAGAGGTAGAGGCCAGGTGGCAGAGATTTAAGAAGTGAATAGGAGGTGACAAAATGCATTTAGATTATTATTTTAAGATGCTGGGGAAGAGAGAGACAAGTATGAGTAATTTTTAAAAAGTTGGTTAATATTTAAGCATTTTTTATATGTTAAAAAAAACACTTGTGAATGGCATGGGGGATGTAGGAAGCTAGTAATCAACTAGGGAAAGTCCTTGGGGTGACTAGAGAGTGTGGAGACAGAAATGAAAACTAATGGGTGAAGGGATACAGTTGTGAAGAGGAGGAAGATGAGCGGGGTGTAGATAGTTGGGGTTGCAGGTAAATTTGTAGGTACTAAGTATTGGAAGCTTCTGGCTTCTCATCTAAGGAGCTCAAGAAATACGGCTTCTTTGGAGAGTATAGGATAAGCTTTTGCAAAAGGGGAATGATTTAAGGGTTACAAAGGAGAGAGGTTTTGCATGGAATATATAAAAAGATAAATGATTGAAGGCCCAGATGGGTGGGAGCTGTGACAGTCTTCTGTTGTTCCCCTGGTAGCCATGCAAATTTTCTTAGAACTCTGTAAGACTGATTACTCTCCTGCCCATCTATAGCACTTTGTTCATACCAAAGGATAGCACTTATGACCTCCTGTTACAAAAAGTATGTATCATAGTTCCAAATGAGAATTGAAAGCTTCCAAAAGATAATTCTGGCTTTTTTCCATCACTGTACCCCCTCATCCTATCACAGTGTTTCAGATCAGGTAATTCTCAATAAATGTTTTTTGCATTTGTACATTTCAGAGCTAGACTTGTGTGCTGTGACTACCAGTATTGAGCCTTCTCTGCAACATATAATAGCTGTTTTCAGGACTGTGGTCAGAGATGGTTTCAGTTGGTGGTCTGTGTTTACAGAGATTGTGAAGTCCAGTATTTTTGGCAGTTTATATAAAATAATTTCCCCATTTCATTTGTTAATTTATCTCTAGCTCTTGCATCACTGATGATTAGTTATATTTATCTATTCCTATCTGATTTAGACTGTTACCGGCATATCTTAATTATTCAGTTTCCTTATTCATGTTAATTATCTAGGTGCTTTTATTTGCTGTCTGTATTTTAAATCTTTTTCACTTTGATGTTCATCAGAAAGCAGTAGGCAAAAGAGAGAAAACCCAAATCAGATAATTTTACTATTTAATAGTTTTGGGTTTTTTTTTTTTTTTTTTAATAAATGTTTATAGAAGATGAAGCTGTCGTTAACAGCTGGCAGAGTGACATTTTTGGACTACCCTTATTTATTAATTAGCACAAGGGTTTTTCAAGTTATGGCTTATCTAGGTCAATTTTACTTTGAATTTTATTGATAGCATTCTACTTAAATTGCTTCAGCTATAAGATTGTTCTATTGCAACAAAAAATGCAGTGCAATTAGTGCTTTCTATATTCTTTAGAAAATTCATTCTCTAAATGTAAGATGAAATTCTAGTTTTTACCAACCACTCACTTCTTATTTAGAGTCTTCTATCAAAAAGTTTACTAGGATAACTGAGCTCTTCATTTGTATCTCTTTTATTAAAGGGTAATTTTTAGAAATATTTTTTTTAATCTTGACTCAAACAAATACAAAATGACCACATATCAAAGGTTTTATTTCACATGTTAATTAACAAGTAAACCAGCAAGATGGTAAAAACATCTCAGTTTTAAAAGAAAATTGAGAGAACAGACACATTTATAGGCAATCAGGAATGGTGAAATGAATTTTCAAATAGATGCAATATTATCCTCAGGGCAATAAAACGTGATTTTTTGAAATCTCTTCTTCCACCAGGGAGAAGTGAATTTCAGAATAAAGTTTATTTGTATCTCTGTGGACACGAATCATTTGCATTACCATCAGTTTTACCAAAATTATAAAATAGCTCAGACAGATAAACACAGTGAAAGGCATAGGCCCCTACAGAATAAGATAGTCCCAAGGAATTTGTTATACAGTTCCCAGCACTCCATTGAAAGGGCACTCAGTAATCTTTTGGTCCATTTCAGCACCTTTCACTATATTTTCTAACACTTCCCTTTCTTTCTGATTCCAGCATCCTACTTTTTTCTCTCCTTTTTTAAATGGGGCACCTGAGTGGCCCAGTTGGTTAACTGTCTCCCCTAGCTCAGGTCGTGATCCCAGGGTCCTGGAATGGAGCCCTGCATCGGGCTCCCTGCTCAGCGGGGTGTCTGCTTTGCTCCCTTGCTCTTCCTCCGCTGCTGCTCATGTGCTTGCGCACGCACTCCCTCACTCTCTCTCCTTTTCACTCACTCTCTGAAATAAATAAAATCTTTAAAAAGAAAAGATTTACTTATTTATTTAAGAGGGAGGTGTGGGGAGGCAGGATAGAGAGAATCTCAAGCAGACTCCCGGCTCAGTGCGAAGTCTGCCGTGGTGCTAGATCCCACGACTCTTGAGTTCATGACCTGAGCCAAAACCAAGAGTTAGACACTCAACTGACTGAGCCACCCAGGCACTCCAACTTCTCTCCTTTTCATACACTAGAGTTCCTCCCTTCTCCACCCCCAGTGCTTCTTAGGGAAGACGGGTCATAAGCCCAAGGCTTCAAAGAAATAAAACAGTTTGGACCTGTCAATCAGAGAAGGTCCAGATCATCACATTAAAATGCTATATCACCTAACTTTTACAGTATTGCCCCTCATGTTTATAGCATGGTATTGTTAGAGAGCACTTGCCCAGGTATTTTCTCCTTTGATGCTCAACACAATTCTGTGAAGTAGCCCAGCATTTGTTTTTGATCCTCTTACAGAGAGTAAACCAAGGCATAGAAAAGTTAAATGAACTGCTTAATTTGTACTCAGGCTTTCTGAACATTGTCCACTTCATATTCCACTCTGCATCCTAGCATTCAACTCACTGGGCAGTTACTGAATAATAATTATGTTCCTAGGACAATAATATCTGATGTTCCTGATTTTTATTACCATTTTATAAATGTAGAAAGAAGAAATCTTAAGGATAAACTATGGAAGTTGATGTTTTAATTTGCATTTGTTAGTGCTTTGCTTTTTGAGGGAAGAGCCAGCTAACTACTTAGGTAAAAGAGTTGATAAATGACTGAACAGTATGGAAGACGGCTATAATTTCTCCATATTCTCATACATGTTAGATGAAAGGTAAGTGATTACATTTTCTTTTCCAATCACTCTTTTGTAGGGCAATGATAGTTGATTCTCCAGAGAAGAATTGATAGAATATAAGAGTCCACCTTACCTGTGTGGGATATGTTCCAAGACCGCCAGTGGATGCCTGAAGCCACAGATAGTACCAATCCTACATAAGCTATTATTTTTTTTTCTGTATGTATCTATGATTAAATTTAATTTATAAGTTAGGTATGGTAAGAGATTAACAATAATAACTAATAATAAAATAGAACAGTTATAACAATGTGCTATAATAAAATTTATGTGAATGTGGTCTCTCGCTCTCTCTTTCAAAATATCTTATTGTACTATACTTACCTTTCTTATGATGATGTGGGACGATAAAATGTGTACCGGATGAGATAAAGGGTGTAGGCAATGTGATGTAACCTAGAGTTAGGCTACTATAGATTGACCGTGTGTCAGAAGGAAGATAATCTGCTTCTAGACTCTTGTTGACCACTGGTAACAGAAACCAAGGAAAGCATAGCCATGGAAAAGAGAGGACTAGTATATACTCTATTTATTAGCAGTATCTGCTCTTGGTATTAACTTGTTTCTTAGCTTTTTTTGAGTGGTTTATGGTTCCTAGGAGGAAAGAATACCTGTAACATATATTTGGAAATTGTTTTCCATAGTTGCAGTGAAATATAGGGAAGGGAAAATGCCTTTCTGTTGTATATAAAACTTTCTAATACTTACATGCAAAATAACTATTGCTGTCTGTATTTTGCAGTGAGAAAATAGCCACAGAGAATGTTTTTCTCCTTAGCATTCTAAGACTTTCCATCCTTGTAGAGAGATGAGATGTGATTCATCTGGCTTATTTTTTTGTATTAAAGTATAGTAGACCCATCATCTTTTTTAGAAATGCAACATAAGGATAGAAATAAACTTTCTATCAGTTTAGCAAGTTCTATTTAACAGAAAATTTATTGATTTTCTGTTAAAAATTTTTCCATGGTTCGGACAGTATTTTTCTACATACATCAGTAAGCAGTAATGATTACTTCAAAGCTTCCAAAGCTAGATAGTACACCTGCATGTTCCAACAGGGTTGCTGAATTTATTCCCAAGATGTATGGTAATGTATACCTCAGTAATACAGTAATGTATTACTGAGATTGAGTAAGGAAAAGTTACAATGTTGTCTACCAGCTGTGCACATTAATATTAAAATAATTTGGAATTTTTTCACCTTGCCTGTCTTCTCTGTAGTTCCACTGTTTGCTTAAACGAACAAGTGAAACATTGCTCTTTATCTCAAGGATTTGTAACAACTTGAAGTGTAGAATTCTATAATGAAATTAAACAATTTTCTTTTTCTTTTTCAGGTTCAGCTCAGCTAATATTTAACATCACCAAATCCGTAGAATATACTGCTTGCAATGAAAGTGTTATCATCCCATGCTTTGTTAATAATGTGGAGGCAACAGGAATTAGTGAAATGTACGTAAAGTGGAAATTAAAAGGAAAAGACATTTTCACCTTTAATGGAGCTCTACAAAAGACCACTCATGGCGATAAGTTTAAGAGTACAAAAATCGTACCACAAAAATTACTAAATGGCATTGCGTCTTTGGAGATGGATAAGGAAGAAGCTGTTGTAGGAAACTATACTTGTGAAGTAACCGAATTAAGCAGAGAAGGCGAAACCATCATAGAATTAAAATACCGAATTGGTAAGATTTCTGTAAAAGCTTTCTGTATCATCCTGATCCTGTTAGAAAGGGGGCAAAATGGGCCCAGATACTCCTTTGAATCAAAAAGCAGGCTATTAAGAATAAATGTTGATGTAATGTTTAACGGCTTTAAGATCATGAGTTTTATATTATTTGCTTTTCTACTTTTCTGAGTGAAACTCCTTTGTTGTTGGTTAATTTGTATATTGTGTGGTTCTCAGACTTTTGGTCCGAGGACTATTCGGTTGGGGTGAGCAGTCCTGAGGTCATCTACTCTGCATTTCTGTTTGCTACCATCAAGAGTACTTTCTTACATGTGATTAATTTTCCAGTCTCTTTCCAATTATTTGGCCTTTTTTTTTTTTTTTTAACCTTACTCTTTGATCAGGGATTGACAAGTCCCAGCCATGTCCCTTTTGCAGAGAATAGATTAGAAGGGGAATCAGGAGATTAAAAAATCAGGTTATCATGGATGAGTCCTTGAGGTTGCCTTCCATGCTTAGCTTTGCTTTGGTGTTTTTTTCACTGGCCAAGCTTTAGAAGAACTAGAGACCCAATTCATGTATTTGAATTCAGCCTTGATTATAGCACCATGATTCTGCTCTTTCTTCACAAACATGGCTTGGTGAGTTGTATAAAGCAGTAGTTAGCTGAAGTAAACAGCCCGCTTTCTTTCCTATTCTTTCTCGTGCCAGCTGATTTCTTCAATTACATACAAGTGCATTATTACTTTGTTTTGAAATATCTGTTTACAATACTAGACATATTACTGATGTTAGGATTAGACCATACTTTGAGAACCCCTGCTTTAGGTGGGACCAGAATAATTCAGTTAGGTCAACTCTTTGCCTTCCATTCTTCTAGTGTTGAGGGTTATAAAATGTCTGTTACCAGATTGAGAATGGGTTGTTCAGTTTGATGGAATGTTTTGACATGGTGTAGAATTAGGAATCACAAAATCTGAATTCTGTCCCCTATTCTGCAACTTAATTATTTGCCTGTATGCTCTTGAGAAGTTTCTTCTCTGGGTCCAAGTTACCTTATCTCTGGGATAGGGATGAAAATAGATCCCTGCTTTTATGTGTCCTACAGTGTAATGAGCACCAGCTGAGATCTCTTGGGTGTAAGTTCTGTGTCAGCCATAGTGCTTTGAAAATGTTGGTTGTGTTCCTGGAGTGTTTATTTTACAAAATAAGATAACTTGTTGAAGCTGGCCTAGGGTATTGGGAGAGGGATTTCTGCACAGTGAGGAATGGGTAGGAGGTAGCTTAGAGCAGGTCAGCAGAATTTGGAAGGCCTTTCTGCTAGAAAATCTCTTACATTGTAACTTTTATTTGCTATTTATTTAGACGAAGGAGGCTTTTTAAAAAATGTAAACCTTTCATCAGGGCCTAATTATTCAAACATAGTGACTAGAATTATATAATCTAATACCTCAGTGAAATTTTTCAGAAGGAATGTATACTTTTGTGGGAATGGAAAAGTAAGACCAGAGAGAAGCAGTAATTTTGGAGTATAGTGTCAGTCACTGAGAAGCAAAGTGTTAAACTCTAGATACGAAATTTGGAAGACTTGATGTTGGAATGAAGATGGGTGACGAAGAAATACCAGTATCTGAGATGAAGGAAAAGTTTATAATTTTATAGAAGTGTGATTATTTTATCTTTTTTTGTTTTCAAAGTACCCTGTAAAAAAATGAGTTGTAATTACCTTTTGGGCCATTAAAAAGAGAAGATATTGTTTTGTTGCAGAGAATGTAGAAAACTCTACCAGAGGTCTCAGACATTTGACTTTGCACTCAGTTTTATTTTTTGGAGTAATTAAAGGTTCATGGGAAATTGCAAAGATAGAACAGAAAGGTGCTGTCTACTCTTTGCCCAGTTTCTGCCAGTGATTACTTCTTACATAACTGTAGTAAAATATCAAAACCAGCAGGTTCACAATGGTATGATATGTATGTGATTCTCTGTCATTTCATCACATGTGTATTTAAATAACCACCACCACAATCAAGATACAGAACTACTTCTGCATTGACACAAAGATTTCCCTCATGCAGCCTCTTCATAGTCACCTCCCTGCCTCCGCTCCCACCAAATACCCCTAGCCTGGCAGGCATTAATGTGATCTCTGTGGCTGTGATTTTGTCATTTCAACAATGTTGTATAAGTGGAATCATACAGTATTTTGAGATTGACTTTTTTCAGTCAGCACAGTGCCCTTGAGAACTATACAAGTTGTGTGTATTAGTAGTTCGTTCTCTCTCTCTCGGTGTGTGTGTGTGTGTGTCTGTCTGTCTGTCTGTGTCTCTCTCTGTCTCTGTCTCTCTTTTGGCTAAGTAGTACTATTCCGTGATATGGGTTTATCACAGCTTGATTACCATTCACCTGTTGTAGGGCATTTTGATTGTTTCCAGCTTTGGGCTGGAAATGAAGCAAATGAAGCTGCTATGAACAATCATGTACAGGTTTCTATGTGGACATAGTCTACTTCATTTCTCTAGATAAATGCCCAGAAGTACAATTAATGGGTTATACATAAGTATATGCTTAGTTTTTAAAGAAAGTGCCAACTGTTTTCCAGAATGATCTTTTCATTTTGCATTCTTATCAGCGCCATATGAGCAGTCTAGTTTCCCCCACATCCTTGCCAGCATCTGATGGTGTCTGTTTTATACCCATTTTGACTGGCAAAAGAAAGAAACCTCTCTGCTCACTAATGTTCATTTGGGGCAGGACTCTTACTGTGAAATACAAAGTTACTGTCGTGGAGACACTTACCCATCATGTGGACTTTGGGGATTTAGGCAGTAGAAACCATTTTTACTATGTTGTGCTTTTTTTGCAAATGTAGGCATAAAGGAGGAATAGAAATTACTTAATAGAGAATTCTACTTAGTGGAATGTGGAGTAATGGTGACCATCGTGTTCTTTTTTTGAGCACTAGGACTGAATATGTGGAAGCACTATATATGAATTAGAGTTTTATATACTTCTGGTGAGTGTGTATAGTATCATACCATGGAAGGAGCATAGGACTTGAATTTAGAAAGCTTTTTCTATACCTCACCATTTTCTAGTTTAGGAAAACTTGTTTGAAAAACTCAGCCTATGTGGTCCTCAGTTTTATCTGTAAAATGAGGATACCATCTTCATGACAGAATTGTTTGACATGTATATTAGTTAGTATCTCTTAGAAAGATGTATTGAGTACCTACCATGTGCCAGGCACTGTGCTAGACACTATGGATTTGGCAATGACTAAGACATGATCCCTACTTTCAGTGAAATGAAAGCAGTATAAATAAGAACAGTAAAATAACTTAACATTTATTTGAGCACATAAATTCATGAATGTTGTATCCTGTGATCTCCTCAAGAACTCTAGGAGATAGACATAGGTCTTACCATTTAATAGATGAGAAAACAGGTGAGATTTAAACTACTTGTTAAAGATTTGAGTCACAGCCAAGATTCTAACCTAGATCTGTCTGTCTTCAAAACCCAAGATTTTTACCACTGTGCTATATGGTTTCTTGAAAACACCTTGAAAATAACCAAATAGTAAAGGCAAATAATAGTTATAAAATTTGTTATTAACATCTATATTGATATTATTAATAATACAAATACTTGGAGACTTAAAATTTACATTTCTCCAAGTAAGTTATTAAGATTTTTTTTTTAAAAAAGGTTAGTTCAAATTCAGGAGAGTTGCCATTTCCATCATTGTCAACGTGATATACATTATGCTTATGATGTTATGAGGGCATTGCAAGATTCTTGGAATAGTTCTCTAGTGCTGTGTAACAAATAACAAATATAGTGGCTTAAAACAACACCCATTTCTTAGCTCACAGTTTTGTGGGCCACAGTTCTAGTCATGGTCTAACTAGGTTCTCCACACGAAGTCTTACAAGGCTAAAATCAAGGCGTCAGCTAGGCTATGTTCTCATATGGAGTTAGGGTCCTGTTCCCAAGCTTATGTGATTATGGTAGAATTCCATTCCTTGTGACTGTAGGACAGAGGTCCCTGTTCCTTTGCTGGATGTCCACTAGGGGCTTCTCTCAGCTCCCAGAGGTTGCCTCATTCCTTGCCACACAACCTCTTCCATATGTAAAGCCAGCAAAGAATATCCTTCTTCCAGTAGAATCCCTCTTACATACTCAATTCATTTCTAGGAAGAGCACAGACCCTCTTGAAGGGCTCATTTGATTGCACCAGCCCCCTCTCTCCCAAAGGCAATTGCTCTTTTGTGAAGCCAACAGGTTGGGCACCTTAATCACATCATCAAAATCTCTTTTGACATGACACAACATAATCATGGGGATGAAAGTCATCAAATTCACTGTTCCATACTTTCTTCAGAGGGGAGGGAATTACAAAAGGCTGATTGCAGGGAGCAGGGATTTGGGGAGCCACCTTAGAATTCTGGATTATGTAAGTAGCCTAACCAAGTCAACACATCAGAAAGGTCATCACAATCCTGAATCATCAGGATTTTACATCAAAGTAAAAATTTGGCTTGAATTTTAGTGTTGTAAATTTTATTGTGATTTTCTTTTATGGAAACTGGTGTTTGTGAAGGTTTATCATGTATATATTCAAAGGAAAGGCACACTTAAATTGATTAAAGTGATCTTTTCACTTTTTCCTGTTATCCTGTTTTGTATACAGTGATAAAAGAAATGAAGTACTGGGTTTTTATAGCACTCAGGCTGGGAAGAATTTAAACACTCATTCATAGACCATACCCTCTTAATATCATTTCTTTGCTTTTCCATTAATGAGTTTATCTTCCTGAGAGCCTCACTGCCTGAACAGGAATTGGGGAAGAGTAATGGGCAGAGTTGTCAGCCATAGCTTCAGTGGAATAACATTGCCTTTGGTTATCTTTCTTAATCCTAAAGTGGAAAAATATCTGGTACTGTTCTTAGTGCATTTTAAGCTTTTTTCTTCATGCCATAGACATTCAAAATTGAGAAGGACCTTAGAGAAGTATCTTGTCTCCTTTCTCCCATTGAGGAACAAGAGTTAAAGTCATCTGACAGTAGTACCAAAACAAATCAATAGCTTAATGGGCATATAAGTGGTTTTATATAAAACATTGGCTTTTTCCTCCCAGCATCTCATTTGGTTCTTGAATGTCCAATTCGGTGATCCTCAGACTCTCCACCTTGACAAATTAGGGAGAGGTAACACATTCGTGTCAGTGAGAAGAGATAAATTATGGCAGAGGTGTGCATTAGTGAATTTGAACTGAGAAAATGATGGAACATCCCTTCCATGCATGTCAGTGTGCACGCACATGCACGCGCACACACATACACACTGTGGAGAACATATTAAATCTTGGAGTGGGGGCTGAGAGGGGGGCATTGTGAAGTTTGAATAGCCTTCTGATAAGTTTAAATTAAGAATCACTTAGACAATGGTATTTTTGTTTTATCATCCCACCTTCTGTAGGTCACTGAAATGTCTCTTAACACTTCTTATTTCCACAGAGAGGCTTGGAGTCCTCCACTAGTCATTTAGTCTCTCACTGTCTAATTCATGAATTACTTCTATCACACCCCAGGAAGTTATCATTCAGACTTCTTACCTGAACACTTGACATGAAGAAACTCTTACTTCCCAAAGGATCTCAGTCTATTAGTAGGCAGTTCCAGTTCTAACTTAACTCAGAGTAGAATTTGCAGTCCTGTAATTTCTCTCTCATGAGAAAGGCTATGGTATTTCCCTCCCAAGCTATTCTTCTCTAAGATTGAAACCTCCAGTTCTTCCAGCCATTGCTAATGGTTTCATGATCCCCATTCAAGTCACCTTCCTTTTGAACAATTCCCTGTTGTGTCTTTAAATGTGATGAGTGAAAATGTACTCAAGACTGTGTTTGTGGGTCACACCTTGCCTTCGTGCCACTACCCAATTGCTGCCGCAACTTTCTGATCGATCCTGCTTTTGTGATCCATTCTTGACATGGCTGGCAAAGATTTTAAATGAATCATAGTCATTTTTCTACCCTTTGAAGCTTTCCAGTCAGTTGGCATTGGTCTTAAAATAAAATCCAAACTCTTATAACAAGTTATTAAGACCCAATGTGATCTTGCCCCAGCAAGATTCCCATCTCCTCTTGTATCACTAAATTCTGGCCACCATTTAGTTGCTTAAAGTTGCTGTTCCTTTGGTGTCTCTTCTTCCCTGTCTTCATGTGGCTCAGCTCCAGTTCCTCACCCCAGAGACTTCTCCTTACTACCCACAACAGTCTGATCTTTAATTCTTCCCTCTCCTCTAGCTCATGGCCCCACCTGCCATGTTCACTATTGGACCTTAAGTGTCTAGAATACCCTATCCGTGGTGTGATTTCAGTAATAATTCGTGAAGTGAAAAATGAGCAGTCAGACACACCTCATATGAATAGGTTTCTATTAATATATCCTGAGATTGTTTTGTTGCACAGAGAGAGAGGTCAGTGAAAGAACATTTCATTGTCAACTCATCTTAAACACATACTGATTATTTTGATCAGATACTGGCTGTCTTTTGAATGTAGACTGCATAAGATTTACTGTGGGACTGGGTGTGGGCTGTGTGAGAAACCAAGGAGTCATGGAAGACGCTAAAGTTTTTGATCTGAGTAATTTGAGAAGTCAGCACCACCAAAATGGGGAGGAAACCTGAGAAAGGAGGTTGGGTGAAGTAGGCGGAGGGGTATCAGAAGTCCATTTGGGACATGAAAACTTCAGATACTTAAGATCTTAAGATCCTTGGTTCATTATAGATCTTGGATACCAGCCCTTTATCCATAGGGAGGGGGTGGGGGGGTGGGGTTACTGGGTGATGGTATTAAGGAGGGCACGTATGGTGATGAGCACTGGGTGTTATATGCAGCTAATGAATCGAACAGTACAACGATCATGAGTTGAAAAACTCATGATGTACTACTCTATGCTGGCTAATTGAACATAATAAAAAATATAAAAATAAAAAAAGATCGTTGGTTCACTGTGCCTCAGTTTCCTCAGCATTAAGGAGAGGTTAGTAATTCCTCTTTCAGTAATCGTGAGGATTTGAGGAGTTAATATAGACAACTCAAAATAATAGAGAAAATGGATAGGGAAAATAAATCGATTAGAAATAGTCATTAGGTTATAGAGCTTTTATCAAATCCTTTGGGCATTAGATGTGAAAACCTAAGCATAATTTACAAAATTTTTTCCTGGTAAGATTTTAGGCCAAATTATAATAGATTTTCTTTGGTATAGGAAGATACTCAATAATACAGTTGGAAATTAAGGTATCGATTCAGACTATCTGAAAGATCTCTCTCTCTCAGTAGAGATTTGCGGAAAAATGAAACATAGTCCTTCCTTCACTCACCAGACTATCTCATGACTATTAGAACTTTCAACAGCAAACCTGTTGAGTCTCTACTATGTACAGGGTGAAATGCTAGGTTCTGAAAAGCTAACATCTCTAAGACAGAATTTATAATGTTATATTCTGTATATTACGAACATTTATGAGGTTTTAAGGTAAGATTAGTACAAGAAATATATCATTCTGGCATGAAAGCCCACCAGGTTCTTCACATGCCAGTAAGGAATGGCAGAGCCCTGGACGGTTTGAATGAATAGGGCCGATTGCAGAGGAACACCAGGGCTTGCTTTGGGCAGTGTTGAGGAATGTTCTTCAAACAGCAGATCCCCCCTGTGCAGGCAAACTTTGAAATGTCTTTGGTGCATTTATTTGGCTTTATCGCTAAAGAAGAAAGTTCACAGATAAAATCAAAATCAGTGTTCTTAAGTGTTAAGATGAAATGAAACTTAATGTTTTAAAAGTTCTCAAATTATTTGAAGTGTTAATGTTACAGTTTCCTTCATATAGACTGTGTGGCTCTGTTTTCACTGTCTAGGTAACATGTGACCCACGTAACAGAAACTTCCTCAATACCAAACGTTATAATCATCATAGTGAAGCTTGATTATTTGGTACATAGCCAAGCTTTGTTTTAAGCCCTTTTCTTTTTTATTTCTCTCTCTCTCTTTTTTTAAAGATATTATTTGTTTATTAGAGTATGAGGGAAAGCACAAGTGGGGGGAGGGGCAAAGGGAGAGGGAGAAGCAGACTCCCTGCTGAGCAGGGATACCAATGTGGGACTCCATCTCAGGACCCTGAGAGCACCACCTGAGCAGAAAGCAGGTGCCTAAGTGACTGAGCCACGCAGGTGCCCCCATTTTCATGCAGTAGCTTTGTTAATAGTTGCAACAGCCTTTCAATGTGTAGGTGCTATGTTGTACTGGTTTAACAGTTGAGATCTGTAAAGCAGAGGGAGGTGCTAAGACTTTGTCCAGACTCACAAAGCTTATAACGTAGAGTTGGGTTTCAAGCCAGTGAATGGCTGCAAAGCCCTGTTCTCCGCTCCTGTGCCATATTATCTCCTTCCATAAATCATAGGTTTAGGAAAATGTGGAAAAACTTAAACAAGCTTCTTGTTTCAGAAGTAAAATTTGCTGTATAAGTAAGTTGTTTGTGTGATTTATAATTATTTTAAGGCCACAGCTTTAATAAGTTATTTTTTTCTCTGTCTTCACCAATAAAAATACATTGTTGACTATTCAGTGGCAGGCTTAACATGATTATAGTAAATATTAATTGTGATTTTTGTGTTCTTCCTAGTTTCATGGTTTTCTCCAAATGAAAATATCCTCATTGTTATTTTCCCAATTTTGGCTGTACTTCTGTCTTGGGGACAGTTTGGTATTGTGAGTAAGTACTTATTTCTATTTTTCATTTATGTTTTAATGATGAAAATGTTATTTCTGGGAGGTAATATTAGTGAAATATTTTATCTGAGCTGTATTAATTAGGAAGTGTGATAATGTGATGAATAATAGTATACAGTCTCAATATTTTTCTTGAAGTTTATATTTTCCCCCACAATTTACTGCAGTTCACTTTTAATTCCCAAGGTGTTTTTTTTTTTTAAACTTAAGAATGCGTGGTGGGAATCCTAATAATAAGAATACCTTAAACTCATACAGAGTATAGTCTTTTCAGAGCCTTTACACACATTGTTTTGGCAAAGAGATGGTCACAGCCCTACATTAGTGTTATGGCAGGATATTGTACTTTTGAGCATTAAGACTGCCCTCTCTTTATCTTCCTCATTTGCACTTGTCTGTGTGCATGTGTTCATCCTAGGAAAAGCCCCATCCGAACCATGTTTTTGTCATCCTTACAATGATTCTGCAACCCCTAAGGAAGTAACCCCAGGTGAATTGTGGTTTTAATCATGTTTTGCTGTGATAATCATGTGACCAAACTTCTCAGGGTAAATCTTGTTGCTATTTCAGATTTAGCATCATCAATATGGAATTGTCACTACTAGGTTAAAAAGGTAATATGTATTCTGGTTGATACTTACACTCAACCATATTTCCCTACCAGTTTGATAAAAGAAATTTACTAAATTGGTGAAGTTCTGAGGTGACAGTCTACACATTTAAACTTCTTTTTTTTTTTTCACATTTAAACTTCTAACATGTAAGATTTATTCCTTATCTCCCTATCGTGCAATGAAATGGTAAGTCATTGAAGGACAGTTAGCATTTACACAAGGCAAGGTGTGAATAATGCTGATCTCATTTATTTCATTCTGCAACCTTTAGAAAAATGAAAGCTAGTAAAATGTAGTGGATTGGCCTATTGTATACTTCATGAATTTTACTTTTACTCAGAAATCTAAAGTGATGAAAATGGAAGAGATGACTGATATACTCTGGGCTCTTCTCAATGTATGGCACTCTGGAAAATGCTTTGTGATTTCAAAGCTGTTCTCAACTTTTGTCTAAAAGCAAAGAAAGGGAAGAAAGGGCTAACAGTGACAACTGTCAAGATATTTCACAACTTTTATTTTAAAAAAAGTGTCTAGACTTCTTGTGGCAATTTTTTTAGAATTTTGGTAAGCCTTTTATATCACGAAAAAGACTGATAGAACATCAAGACCTATTTAGTCTTTCCTGGTGTTAGGGAGAGCCTTTATCTTTATTGGCAGACCCAGGCCTTAAGCCCATGTCATATGATTGAGGTAGAGAATAGCCTTTTTTTAAAAAATTATGAAATTATTTCACAGTAGTGTGATTTGTGCATTTGGATTGGCTGAAGTTTGCTGATCATGGCATTATCATTAGTGACATTGTTTTTATTGACTGAACCAGGAGTCAATCTGTTCACTATCAGCCATATTTTTACAAAATAAACTTTACATTTTTTCTGACTTAAGAAATAAAAAATATCACTTAGAAACCCTTATACAATATAAGACATTATAGAACAGAAACAAAAATCGGAAGTCCCCTAACCTAGAAATAAATTATTGATGTATTCTAGTGAGTTTCCTCCTTCACTTTCATTTTTTTTCTATGCATTTTTGTTATGTTTCTTTAAAAAAGAAAACCGTCACTGGACTTATATAACTTATATGCTTATATTCTGATTTCTTCCCTTGTTTTCAGAAATCTTTTTATAGCTGCCTGTACTCTAATTTACTTAACTCTCATCTTGATGGATGTTAAGGATGTTTCCAAATTTTTTTGATACTGTGGGAATAATTCTGATAAAGATGTGTAAGACTGGAAATGGCAGAGATATTTTAAGGCTCTTGATAAATACTGCCAAAGTTTCTTGAAACTTTGTATCAGTTACTGCAGATGAGAAGATCTGTTTTTCACCTCTTAATCCTGACATAATTCTAAAATTTTTGCTAATAATTTGATGGGTGAAAAAAATTCTTGTTTTAATTTTCAGTTTGTGTTAGGTTGTATGCTCTTTAATATTTATTCCACTGATCATATTTTCTTAAAAGATTATTTATTTATTTGACAGAGATTGAGAGAGATTACAAGTAGGTAGAGAGAGAGGAGGAAGCAGGCTCCCCACTGAGCAGAGAGCCCGATGCAGAGCTCCATCCCAGGACCCTGAGATCATGACCTGAGCCAAAGGCAGAGGCTTAACCCACTGAGCCACCCAGGCGTCCCTCCACTGATCATAGTTTAAAGAACATGCTTATGAAGCTAAAAAATATTTTAGTGGGAATTTTTTATTTTGGCTGTCCTTAGAACAAGTAAATGTTGGGAGGGCGGGGTGGAGGAGGGCCTGTATACTTTGACTGACTCAATTTGGACTCCCAGTGGAAAGTGTTTATGATAAGAGTACCTACATACTTGTGGAACTCTTGCTCTGTATGATAGATGCTGGATAGCACTGACCTCTGCAGTCACATTTACAGCTCAGAGGAGCTCAATGAGGGTAGGTGCCATTGTTATCATTCCTATTTTGTAGATAAAACCTGAGGTGCAGGTAGGTCAGGCAGTTTGCCCACAGGTCCCCCAGCTTTTCTCTGGTACTACTGGGATTTGAACCAGTGCTGTTTCCCACTTGTACTACCTCCTTGTCTTGAATTTATTTTGAAAACTTTTTTTCCCATGAAGAGTAAACCTGTATCTGGGTACACATACTCAGTAGATGAAACTTACTGACAGAGCAAAATATAGACCTACTTTGTTTAATTTACTCAACAAGTATCTATTGACAGGGTGTCTGGTGGTTGTTAGGCACTGGCTTAGAGGCTCGAGATGTGGAAGTGAAATGCATGTTGCCCCTGGCTTTGTAGCACTCACATTTCAGTTGAGGAAACATCTAAGTGTGCGTGTTCTGTGCCTTCTGTCCCATTTTGAGGATAGTCATGAATCTAAGTCTACCTTTTTGGGGTACCCTTTCTAAGAGGCCTCCTGTTTATGGCCTGGAATTCCACCAAACAGGAGAGCCCCTCTCTTGTCCACCTGCCGTTCGGTTATGTGTTTTTTAGAGTGTGATTATCGTAAAGCCCCTGAGTTATTAATAGTAACTCAGACCCATGACTTTCACTTTCTGGATTTCTGGTTGTCCTTAACTGTTTTAGTTTACCATTTATGGTCTGTATTTGAGGCTTCCCTCAGTGGCTTTTCTAGTTCTAGTTCTAATGTCAGTCTTTTGGTGGTTCAGGATTCAGCTTGGACTTTCCATAGCCTAAACGTGTAGTAAAGAACAGGTTATGCCTTCATTTTTAGGAGAAAGAGTTACTTTCTACCAGAAATGTATTCTGAACTGTATCTCAGGATGCCATTGATCCTACTGAGGAAGAAACCTAAGAAGACTTTTAAACTCCTGAAGCCAAGCCAGGACTTGGTGAACCCTACACCATGTTTTAAAGACAAAGGTTTCTTATAGGGAAATGTTCCTAAACATCTTTGCCGTTATCTTTAACTTACAAACTTTTAAGCAGATTCTTAATGCTTATTAGCAAACAGCTCAGAGAGAACTTAGAACCAAACACTGAGTCTTAACCAAAGTCACAAATCTCTAGTAGTATTATATTTCAGGCACTTTCTCTTTGTTCTGAACACTACAGCAACTCATAGTTTCTCATGTCAATGACAATTAAGTTACTGGCTGATTTCCAGGGTTCTTCCTCAATCTTTGGTAGTACACCAGGTAATTTCTGTCATTAAGATGTTTGATAAGTGATTTCAAGGGTTGCCCACCAAGATCTCTAGTTCCTGTAGTGTTAAGGGACTGCATCATTCTGAAATTCTCTGAGTCAGGCATATCTATTTTATTTTTCCTTCCTTTGAACTTGTCTACATAAAACTGTGAAACCATAAACGTGACCAAATAAGCTGAAACTCTGCAAAGCAATCTAAAATAAATGCAAAAAAATTACTATTGCTCCATGACCTTTAATCTTTTTTTTTTTTTAAGGTTTTATTTATTTATTTGACAGAGAGAGAGAGAGAGATCACAAGAGGAAGAGAGAGAGGGGGAAGCAGGCTCTTTGCTGAGCAGAGAGCCTGATGCGGGACTCGATCCCAGGACCCTGAGATCATGACCTGAGCTGAAGGCAGAGGCTTTAACCCACTGAGCCACCCAGACGCCCCTCTCCGTGACCTTTAAAATTTTTGTCAAAACATTAATGACCCTTTGACTGTCAGTAGTAACACTATTAGGAAATGGGAAAAAATAAAACTATTTATATATGGTAAATTGAAACATTAGAAACACTGAGAGTTGAAGTGTTCCATCAAGAGTAGTTTGAATGGTGCTTGCCTCCTTTTTGTTATATAACTTTGAAAGCAAGCATCTTTTTTTATGCCTCAGTGAATTGTCATACTCCTTTTTAGGTTTGGATCAGCTTCCAACATTTTATCCTTTGCATTTATAGTGTTATACAATATCTCCAAGAATTTCTTTTATGTGAAATTTTTGCCAGAGTCACCACTTCTGGGACATCTGCATTCCTTTTGTCACAACCTACTCACTGTCCTCATTTATGCCAATAAGTTCACTTTTACTGAGTTTCTCTGACTGTATATCTAGAATTTCTTGAATGTTGACATTCAAGCAGTAATGACAAGCAGTAATGTTGACATTCCCACGGTCAGCTATTTTGTGATGTCATTTACATTTTATTTGAATCTCACTTCCAGCATTATTACTTTATATTTCTTTATTCTTTCATCTTTGCTGCCCTGTTTCCTCCTTTGATAATCCATTGTAAATATCACAATGATTTATGACTAGGAGACAAGGAGGTTACACCACATGTGCTCTGCTGTCTATGCATGAACTGAGTAAGAGATGTTCAGTGAGTAGTCACCAACAGTCTTTGAAAGAAGTGACATGATTGGTCACTGATCATGATGCACATCTGATATTAACAGGGTGATTTGTGGACTGCAGAGAGAACAGTGAAGTTTGTGCCTTATGCAAGTATTGTGGTAGCTGAAATTTGTACTGTGATTTGGGGGCATTGGTATTATTTAACTAAACTGAAGTTAAACATGAAGTTCATGGTAACTGAAATTCAGGAATATTGAAAGTGGACCAGGCGAGGACTGCTGTAATTTATTTCAAATTCATGCATTCTAGGCATCCTTCCTGTCCTTTTCTAACTTTTGTAACGCTTGCTCAAGGTTATTCCACAAAGATTTTGGTTATTGCTCAGAGGCATTTGGTTTGTCTGTTCATGTGGAAATCATTGTTGCAAAATTCAGGGAAAAATTCCTCACAGCAGCTTTGAGATCCTACTAAGTCCTTGAATCCGATTCTTAGGACTAGCTTTTGAGTACTGAAAGTAATTAGACCATGAGCGTACATAAAAAGAATGTAATGGGACAGGGAATTTCTTTATAGATTAGAAAAATCATTCTGAAGAAGTGAGGATGTATACTAACTTGCACTAGGAAAGTTCTATCAGGAAGGTAAAATATCATCATGATAAATAATATTACAAAGAGTCATTCTGTGACCTGGTTGATAGATTCTGTTAATAGGACTTTGTTATTTTTACTCTGAATTCTGTTCAGTAATCTTGAACTTCCAGTGCTTTCCCTTGGTCTTTGCTGCATAATTATCACAGTTCTGTTATTAAATGTTTTTATGCCCTGGTGTTACTGTAGGAGGAACTGAACAAAACTAGAGCTCAGCAGTGTACTCTTGTAGGACTGCAGTTGTTTTTCCTTCAGCCCTTTACAAATGCAAATGTCCCGACTTCCTGCATGCATTCTGAAGATATGGCACCATCCACAAGACCAAGTGAACATTTGGAACCAAGAAAAGGAAGTTAGCATGTTGGACATCTTCTTAAATCTTCTGTATTCAAAGTATTTACTGCACAGTGTCTGGGCTTCTTTATTTCTGGGTTCTATAGACCAGGCATGTGTCAGTATTCATGTTTACAAAATTATTTCATCAAAGTCAGTTGGATAGTGTATGGAGTTTATTATAAGATTCTTTTACTTGCCTTTTGGCAAGTAATCAGTTTATAATTGGCATTAATGTTCCTTTTTCTCCAGCATCAGATTTGCAAAGCCTTCATTGGTTTTTTTTTTTTTTAATGAGTATGTTAAATTTTATAAAATAGTAATTGAAATTAAATCTAAATTAAAAATTTTTAAATTGTAATTTCACTTTAAAAGTGATCAGATATGCTTTATCCTGATTCAAAGAGAATAATTGATTTGCAGCTTAACAGACACCCAAGAGATCCTACAGTTACTCTAAAGGAGTTGTCAGAAAATAGCCTGTAATAATGAAATCAAACACATCTCCCTTTATGATTTATTCATAATCTGGTATGTATCACCCTTCACTGGTTACCCTTCTTATCTGACGACCAGCTCACTAATCACTCAGTAAGGGCCCATCTAAATGTCATGTCTTTAAGCAGATACTGAATTTGTAGATTTTTAGGTTTTGTTGGTTAGATAGACTGAGGTCTGTGTAGACCGATATGGGCATATTGAATCCCATCTTTGGGGATGAAAGGGCATGAAAACTAGGGTGGTAGATTTTATTTGATCTCCAGGTTAATCTGGTAATTTCACTAGATTTTATCAACCACAACCTACATTTTGTCTTATATATCCTTTATATCAGTTACAAGGAGACAAGAAAACTTAAATGGAGTATCTATTTATAACATTAGCTGTTACTTCAGGTGGCTAGAAGGACATGTCATTTTTTATTCACATGAATTTGAAGATTAAATACATTAAGGGGCTTTTTTCGTCTAGGTTAGACCCATACTTTTTATTTATCGAATTGGGAAAAAACATCAGGGAGTATCATTCCATCCTCATTCCTGCTCCTTGCCCACACACACACACTCACACACACACACACACACACATACGAATGTAAAGACCTTGAGGCAGGAGTATTTGGATTTGGTTATTTTGTTCGATGCCAACATTTAAAATAGTGATTATCACATAGTAGATGCATAATCAATTGTTGTTGCATAATCTTTTAACTTGTACCTTGATTTAGTTGGTATAACTTGAGCTAGTTAAAGGGTCTGCTACATTGTAGGTGTGTAGTAAATATTTCTAAAATAAATGAATTAATCATTTGTTTTAGCTCATTTCTAAGAAGTTGTTTGCTGTACTTAATTATTTTATAGAAGATATAAAAGGGGAAAATTTTAGAATTCCTAGTTTGTTATAAAAAATGTGATCATTTCCCTGTACATTTGGTATTCTTTTGTGGCAGCATTAGGGTTATAAGTTTGTGTTAAAAATATACATACTGGACACCTGGGTGGCTCAGTCATTAAGCGTCTGCCTTTGGCTCAGGTCATGATCCCAGGGTACTGGGATCGAGTCCCACATCGGGCTCCCTGCTCGTCAGGAAGCCTGCTTATCCCTCTCCCCTTGCTTGTGTTCCCTCTCTCACTGTCTCATATTCTCTCAATCTCTCTCTCTCTCTGTCAAATAAATAAATAAATACAATTTAAAAATTATATACATACTGACACCAGCAAATGCTGATGAGGACATGGAGCAGCAGGAACTCTCACTCACTGCTAGTGGGAATGCAAAGTGGTATGGCCACTTTGGAAGACAGTTTGGCAGTTTTTTACAAAACTAAACATACTCTTTCCATATGACCTGGCATTGTGCTCCTTGATATTTATCCAAATGGAGTTGAAAATTCATGTCCATACAGAAACTTGCACACAGATATTTATAGTAGCTTTACTGTTCTGCAGTAGGTTAATGGATAAATAAACTTGTGCTACATCCATTCAGTGGACTGTTATTCAGCAATAAAAAGAAATGAGCTGTCAAGCCATGAAAACACATGGAGGAGACTTAAATACATATTAAAAGAAATCAATCTGAAAAGGCTACATACCGGAGCCATCATTCCAACTATATGACATCCTGGAAAAGGCAAACCTATGGGGACAAGAAAAATATCAGCAGTTGCCATGGGTAGGGGTGGAGGAGAGATGCACAGGCAGAGCACAGAGGAATTTTAAGGCAGTGAAAATACTCTGTATGATTTTGTAATGTTAGATGGGTGTCCTTATGCTCTTATATAAACCCAACAGCATACAGCGTGAAGGCTGAACCCTAAGGGAAACCAGGGACTTTGGATGATTATGATGTGTCAGTGTAGGCTCATTTTTGGTAGAAAATGTACCATTCTGGTGAGTGATGGCAATAATGGGGAAAACTATGTATGTGAGGGGATAGGGGATATGTAAAATTCTCTGTACCTCCCTCTCAGTTTTGTCATAAACCTAAAACTACACTAAAAATTATAAAGTCTTAAAAAATGTAAATAGTGTTATTGCTCATATTTTATTTGCATATTGATTTCAGTACTTTTAGCTGAAGAGAAATCTTCAGCTGAAGCTTTCTTTAGCCGAAGAGAAATCAGCATTGCTGATATTTATTTATTTAAAAATTATTTTTTAGAGTATGTGCAAGCGGGGGTGGGGGGCAGGAGGAGAGGGAGAGAATCTGAAGCAGACTCCACGCTGAGCATGGAGGCGATGCCAGGCTTGATCTCACAACCCTGAGGTCAGGACCTGAGCCAAAAATTAAGAGTTGATCTTAGTCAGCTGAGGCATCCAGGAACCCCAAAGCATAATGATTTTTAAAATTACATAGATTATCTTGCCAAAGAGTGAGGGAGTTTGATAAAAGCCTGCAGTTAAGAGCATGTTATATTATCTTTCTTTATCTCAATGCTAAGTGTTTAGGGAGTTACTTGAATTTATTTTCTTTGTTATATTTAAAGTTTTGATAGACTTGATAAATAAGGGTAAGTCTACTTAATAAAGGACTAGAAACAAATCACCAATAAAAGATCCTTGAGATTATTGCATTCTCTGGCATCTGTATCAGATTTCTGACCATTTAGCTATACTGAAAAAACTGACCGCTGAGTTAGCAACAAGGTATTTCCTCCACACTTACTGTGGGACCTACATCGGTACCTTCATAAGCAAGAAAATGAGTCAGAAGGCACTCTTTTTAAAGAGTCTTCTTGCTGAAGAAAACGTGGAGATACTCTTTCACTGCCTGTGGTTACATAAGTTAGACCCCACTAATATATTTGATAGAAATGACTGCTTGATTTAAGGAAGAGGAAGGAAGCCTTGAGAAGTAGTAGTTGAATCAATTAACAGGAACAACAGTTACCTCCAACATGGAGTGTATTTATATGGCCAGGTTTGAAGAGGCCATTCTATGGTAAAACACTGTCAGTAGTAGCATTTGCTGGTGGTTTATTTTTGTGGCTATTGTTGGCATTATTTTTCTCCTAGAGTTCTCCTAAGTCTGAAAAGGCAGAATTTTATATGAAGTTCACACTCTGATTTTTGTTAAGAATGATATGTCTGCCTTTTTGCGTGAACTTAAGCTATACTCCAAGGTGGTATTTTTGTTGCTTGAACTTAGTAGATCTCCTGTGTGTTGAATTAAACCTGGAAGAGTCTCCTTAATGCTTTATTGATTGTGAAGTGCATTTGAAACACAGCTTCTGTTTTATAACCCCTTTGCAGAACTTTAACATTCTTTTTAAATAACAGTATGCATAGGTCTAAATGGAAAACTTGACCTATGTCTAAAGAAAGTTTTTTTTTTTTAACCGTATTTGTGCCTTTCATGACCTATACTTGGAATTTTATCCTAGAAGTGTTTGAGCTTAGATAATAGGAAAGACGTGAAAATCTGTGCCCTATAATAAGTCAGGAACATGACTGAGTCATAGTCATATAAGTTTCAAGGCTGGATGGATCAAACGAAAGCTTGGGGAACTTGCCAAATTGATTCTCACTCTTTTCTGATAAATGTGGATTCGGTTACTCAGCTTCAGGATGGATTATTGCTTAGTCCTCCATCTCCCCCTAAAGAGAATAAAGTTGAGGTTAGAATCTAAAGGAAGATTGCCACCCAAAATAGGTAGAGATATAAAAAATCTCCAGGTGCCTGCATCGTACCTTAATATTTTAACCATAGGTTACAGTGGAACCCTAGGTTTTAATACCTTATATGTAGATTTTATTATGGTTATTTAGGGGTTTGTTTATTCTTCTTAGTATATTCGGTCCATTTGTCATTTTAATGGAAGCAAGTTAAATGCTAAATACAACATTTAAAAAATCTTCCCCTCGGGACATTCATTGATTACTGGTGTAGAAAATAACGTGTGTATGAAACAGCAGAATTTCAGTCATACACTCTGCTACTCTGTCTGCTTTTAGGTTACTTTTATCAACTTTCTTGGTGAAAAATTAATTTTAATATTAACCAAAACAAGACCCAAAAGGTGAATATATAGGAAAAGAAATACAGTTAACTCTTGAACAATATGAGCTTGAATTCTGTGGGTCTGCTTATATGTGGATTTTTTTATGGTTCGATACTATAAATGTATTTTCCCTTCTTTATGATTTTATTAATAACATTTTCCTTTCTCTAGCTTACTTTATTATAGGAATACAGTATCTAATATATATACAAAATATGTGTTACTCTATGTTATTGGTAAGGCTTCTGGTCAACAGTGGCTATTAGTTGTGAAGTTTTGGAGGAGTCAAAAGTTATACTCAGATTTTTGGCTGCACAGTGTTGGGGAGCTCAGTACCCCTAACCCCTGTGTTGTTTAAGAGGCAACTATAATATTTTTAAGCTTATCTATTATATTTTTTCAGGGAAGGTACCAGATACTTGACAGTAGAGCTAGCATCAGAAATAGTAACATGTATGATGAGTGCTATTATTTGTGGTTTATTTTCAAGAAATTATTTTAACTGAACAATTTAAGCATTTTTTTACAAACAGGATATCAAGAGGGTATGATTTGTCCAGTGTTAATATGCTTTTTCAAAACAAAATTATCTAGAATTCCAAATGCTTCCCTAATTTTATATAAGATGAAATAAAGTTCTCTTTTTCTCAGTATTATTAAATAGCCAGTTATTTCTCATCAGTGTTATGTATATCAGCTGTACACCTGAGGCAGTTTTCCTCCTCAGGGAACATTTAACAACGTCTGGAGACATTTTTGATTGTGACACCACCGGGGGGCTGTTAACGGCATATAGTGAGTAGAAGCCAGGGATACTACTAAACATTGTGTAATGCATGCACACAACAGTTTCCCTCCCCCGTGCCCAAGGAGTTATCTGGCCCAGAATGTTGATAATGCCTTCATTGAGAAAGCCTGACATATGTAATAAAGTGTAGGAGAATAAAGCGTCACCTTTAATTTCAGTATCCATATTTATACTACCGTGACAATATTTAGTCATTGACTTATTATGAAAAAGATTTGAGGTGGCTTGACATGATATGAAGGAGTCGTTCCTCAAAGATTATTCAATTGCAGTAAGGTATCAGTTTGTCCCTGCACTTTGTAAGTTACAGAACAGTTACTTTTTGTGATTGGGTTCATGTAATTCTTTGTTTTCTTTTTAAGCAATTAAATATAAATCCAGTCTTGTGAAGGAGAAAACCATTCTTTTATTTGTTGGTGGACTAATGCTCACTATAGTTATCATTGTCGGAGCCATTCTTTTTGTCCCAGGTAAGAAACACCTGGGAGTTATATGAGGGAGACAGGATTGGTGGAGATGGGGGCCTGGTTGGATGGGGGAGGGTGTTAGCTTCCTAGGGCTGCTGTAACACATTACCACAAAGTGGGTGTCCTAAAATAGTAGAAATTTTCTCACAGTTCTGGAGTTCATAAAGCTGAAATAAAGATGTCACCAGGGCCATATTCCCTCCTAAGGCTCTAGGGCAGAATCCATTTTTTGCCTCTTCTAGCTTCTGGTGTTTGCTGGCAGTCTGCGACTCCTTGGCTTATGATGCCATAATTCCAGTTTCTGCCTCCATGGTGTCTTTGTCAAATCTCCCTCTGCCTCTGTCTTACAAAGACACTTGTCAATGCATTTAGGGCCCAACTGGATAAACCAGAGTAAGCTCCTCCTTTCAGGATCCTTAACTTAATCATCCTTTGCTATGTAATGTAATACTCTTTTGCCACATAAGTTAATATTCACAGATTCTGGGGATTTGGAGGTGGACATATCTTTAGGGCCATCATTCGACCCACTGTAGAGGCAAACGTCATTTGCCAACACGTGGAAGTGGGAACGAATGTGGGAAGTCTGTCTGAAACCACTTGTGTTCAGAGGATGGGAAGGGGAGTGGAAAGAAAGGGTATATGGCACATGGAAAGATGGCAAAGATAGCCTGGGACCCACAGTGTAGACTGGAGAGAGAGCCATTGTCATTTTTGGGCTGAATACAGTATGGATGTCATGTTTAGGAGCATAAGTTTGGCAGCTCTGTTTGCTTCCGGAGTTAGAACACAGGGAGGAAGGAGGTGAATTCAGATCACTTGAAAGAACAACTGTTTTGACTTTGGGACACATTGAACATAGCAAGTGAAGGGAGTGGCAAGAGGTGACTGGAGAGTTTCTCCCTGGAATTCTTCTGTAAGGGAGTTGAAGAGGCAGAGCCAGTTCACGGTTTTGACATGTTGAGACTTAGATGTTGATGTTCACATGTTGATGTTCACATGTCGTAAGTTTGGTCTTAAACTGAAAATAGTCAATTTGTGTGAAGTTTTGGGAGAAATATTTTTTTAAACCCATTTAAGTTTGTAAGAGAAGTATTGAGACTAATACATTTAGTAAGTTTAAGTACTTTAACTTCCTATAGAGTAGGAAGTATGTAGGATAATATTTTAAATACTATTTTTATTAACAGGTGAATATTCAACAAAGAATTCTTGTGGACTTGGTTTAATTGTAATTCCTACAGTGATATTAATATTACTTCAGTACTGTGTGTTTATAATAGGTGAGTATTTGTTATAGCATGATTTTGTCTGCTTTTTTCATTTTAAAACATTTTTGGTTAAAATATTTCTTGTATGATTTTTTTTTTAACAACTCAATAAAAGTTGGCTTATTAAAAGATTTTCCAAGCTATTCTTAGTGACATTTTCCCTTTATGGATTAAATTTAAGGTTAGCTTAGGTTTTCAAGGCATTCTGTTATTTTGTAAAAAGTAATTTTCATATATCTTAGATGCTAGGCAGTGGATTTTTCAAATTATGTTATATAATTTCTTAATGATTATCTTCATATTTTTATTTCAGTTTTTTCAAATTATAAGTAGATATTAAACATACTGTTTCTTCTTTGTTAAGTCTCTCTGTTAAAATAACTAGTTCTATAGATAGGGTTAGCAACTAAAAATAGTGGAAATATGTATCTTTTATAGTTATTGGCAAATCCTAACGTTGTAGTGTTAAAAGATGATGCAGACATCCAACCTATAGTTGATATAATCTTCACTGCTTTTTTGGAGTCAATCACTAACATATTTTTGTCATTATTACAGTCTATTTTTTTTCTATTTCTACATTTAACTCTTGGTCTTAGAGGTTATCCCTGGCTTGATTAAAATTTATTAATTTGTTATAAAATCACAGATCCAGACACACAAGACAGAGGTTGTGATATTTACAATGGCCTGTTTGCAGAACGGTTCTCTCCAGCAGAGGAATTTTTTGTGCATGTGGCCATTCATACCGTAAGATGCACAAGTGTGGTAAAAGCAGCACTGTTCTAAGATTTTGGGTAAAAAGCACCAGTCCAGCTCAGCTCACTGTGAAAATAAAAGGCTGCTGAATGTATGAGTCTGGAACTATTTGTGTGAAAAGGCAAAGTTTAGATCATTGTGAAAGAAGCTACCATCTGACAAGGAAATCCAGAGTCAGTCTTTGGTCAAATAAAACGGGATATTATTTTTGATTGCACAGAATACAGGGAGGATTGATTGTTTCTTATATCCTCTCAACCCACTCTTTCCTCCTCCAGGTGTTTGGATGTCTCCCTTCACCATTGCCATACTAATTCTCCAGGTACTGGGCTATGTGCTTTCTGTGGTTGGACTAAGCCTCTGTGTCTCAGGTAAGGGTCATGTTCTTCTCTGGTCCCAATTTCTCTTTCTAGGAATTTATCTTGGATAGCGCTCTTCTTCTTCTTCTTCCTCTTCTTCTTTATCCATTCACCTGCCGAAGGACATCTTGGCTGCTGTCACTTTTTGATGATTAAGAATAAAGCTACTTATAAACATCATGGGCATGTTTTTATGTGGACATAAGTTTTCAACTTCCTTTAAGTAAATACCAAGGAGTGTGATTGCTGGATTGTTAAGAATATATTTAGTTTTACAACAAATCACCAAACTGTCTTCCAAAGTGGCTGTGCCATTTTGCATTCCCATCAGCAGTGAATGAGAGTTCCTGTTGCCCCACATCCTTGCCAGCATTTGGTGTTGTGACCTTTTCTTTTTTTAACTCTCATTTTTTTTCCCCCACTGAGATTATAGTGTTCTCCATATTGCCATGAGAAAAAAAAAAAAGAGAATACTGGCTTGTATATGGCTTGTGGGCTGATTATCCTAGCAGCCAAACTGTTATGCCTCTATTTGTGGGAGAATTTTTTAAATAACCAGGCTCCTGTTGGTTAGAACTTCTAGGTTTTATACACTATTTTCCATTAATCTTGGTGCAATAAGGTACATGTTAGGCAAATGAAAATTTTTTTTCTTTTAATAATTTGGAGTCATTTCACTGACTGAGTTAATGATGAATATATAGAGATAATTTGTGTTTCTTAATAATTAGAAAAAGAATTATTCTCCTTAAAACTTGATATATTACTGTTATTGTTGGGTCTTTTTAAAAGTTCATTTATTTCATGTAGATTTCTAATGTAAAATTTCACTTGTTTTTACAGAGTGCACCCCAGTGCATGGCCCTCTTCTGATTTCAGGTTTGGGTATTATAGCTCTAGCAGAATTACTTGGATTAGTTTATATGAAACTTGTTGGTAAGTCGATCTTAGTTTTGTTCACCTATGCCAAGAATTTCAAATACATAATTTAGAAAATTCTTTTGATTGGATCTTATAATTTATGACTAAGGAAATTTATCAGTTTTTCCAAAAATGAGAAAATACCATGAATGCAGCTCTATTTTTTTAAAAGATTTTATTCATTTATTTGACAGATCACAAGTAGGCAGAGAGTCAGGCAGAGAGAGAGGGAGAAGCAAGCTCCCTGCTGAGGAGAGAGCCCGATGTGGAGCTCAGTCCCAGGACCCTGAGATCATGACCTGACCCAAAGGCAGAGGCTTAACCCACTGAGCCACCCAGGCACCCTACAGCTCTATATTTTAAATAATAAAATTAGAATAATTGAGGGGTGATGAAAGAGGATAAAAGTAATATGAATTAATGAAAAGTTTAGAAACTAGTTTAAAATGACTTTGTTTTAGAATGTATAGACTTTTTTATAGCAACTAAAAGAAGAGAATGTTGAGAATTCAATAGGAAAGGATTTTTAATTGGCCCATTGGTTCTGTGAGAGCTAGCTTTTTCCCAGAGACCTATTTGTTACCTGCTGTTCTTGCAGACTGTTTATAGACCTTGACACCCCTACTTAGGTTGAAATTCAAAATCTGTCACTTTTGTTAAAAAACAGTGTCCTCTGACTACTTGATGTTAAAATATTTTTAGTTAAAACTAATAAAGACATGGAGTTTTTAAAATTTAGAGGCTTACTACCTTTTTAAAAATTTATTTATTTATTTGTTTTTAAAATCCAGTATAATTAACGTACAGTGTTACATTAGTTTCAGGTGTACAATATAGTATTCAGCAGTTCTACACATTATGCTCTTCATGACAAGTGTACTCTTTAACTTTCATCCCTATCACCTGTTTTACCCATCCCCCCACCCACCTCCTCTCTGGCAACCACCAGTTTGTTCTCTATAGTTAAGAATCTTATTTTTTCCTTTGTTTGTTTTGTTCCTTAAATTCTGCATATGAGTGAAATTATATGGTATTTGTCTTTCTCAGCTTAACTGACTTCACTTAGCATTTTACCCCCCGCAGATCCATCCATGTTGTTTTTACTACTTTTAAAATCAATTGTTAGTAAGTGGGGAATTAGCTAATTATTTCTGAACTTCATATTTAATCTGCCAATTTTCAAATAACAGATTTCTATATAAATTCTTATTTTTTATACATAGAGGCAGGTGCTTTTAGCTAGTATATTGTCTTATTTAAGCTAAAAATATTCCCTATAATTGGTTTACATTAATAACCCTTTAAAAATTGATTTTTATTTAAGAAGTAAAGCAAACTCTTAAGCATTTGTCAAAATAATCTAAAGTTGCCAAATAATGGAGTAAAAAAAAAATCAGTGTTTCTGCCTTACGTGGACTTTACTGTGTTTCCAAGATTAATATAAACCTTGAATTGTTATAGTCAAATAATTTTCCATATGACTTACATAATACTCTCAAAGAAATGTTTACCTTTGTTTCTGAACTTAAGCTTTTGCTGACTGATCAATGAGTTCAATTTTGTTACATATTCTTTGTCCCTATTTAGTTAATGCTTATTAAATAAACAATTAAAATACTTAACTAAGGGGGGCCTGGGTGGCTCAGTGGGTTAAAGCCTCTGTCTTCTGATCTCAGGGTCCTGGGATCGAGTCCCGCATCGGGCTCTCTGCTCAGCAGGGAGCCTGCTTCCCTCCCCCCTCTGCCTGCCTCTCTGCCTACTTGTGATCTCTCTCTGTCAAATAAATGAATAAAATGTTTTTATAAATAAATAAATAAATAAAATACTTAACTAAAATCGCCCTATCTTTGGTTCATGTGTTCATAAGTCAGAATTGTTACCTCAATGAGATTTTCTTAGTTCGTGACTCCCCTAAGTCCATAAAACACAATGAAGACTTCTCAGCCTAATGGTGTTCATTTCGTAGCTGTCAGAGGCATCACATTATGAATGTTGATACATAAATTGTTTAGTATTCTAATCACCTTTTGTGTGGTTCTTGAAGATGCTGCTGCTCGTTATGTTGCTTCTTTTAGCAATAATCGCGCCTCGGATAAACCTCATTGGCTACGATACTGCCACTGCGCAAAGCTTCGTTATGTTGCTTCTTATGAATGCTTGAGAACAGTGTGTGACGTGGAGCATGATGTCGTGTTGGGTGTCTTTGACAGATAGCTCTTTTTTCTTTTTATTCCTCATTATCTGGATCGTCCTCCCTTATATTCCCATGCTCCTTGGAGCCTTCCATGTCTAAAGAATGATGCTCAGTAGAGTTGTCAACAGGTTTAGAATGCTGACTCAGGTGGAAATAGGCATTGTCTAACTGCCACCTCCTTGGCTCTGTTCTCTCCCTTCTCCATCGTTGATATCCCAAAGAAGCCTGTGAAACCACTGTAATTATACACATACTGTTCTCACCTTAAAAATCAAACTGAAAGTGGAATCTTGAAAAGTTCCCAAAATTATTTTTTCTTTACCATAGTTTAATATATAAATATATCACATGTAAGTTAAGAATTTAGTCCAATTTTTATATTGACATTTTGAGAATATTCTAAGTTAACTTTCCAAATCAACTTGTCTGATGCCAGAATTCAGAGGCACACCTTCGGTCAGTTGAAAGGCAAGAAGAGAAAAGGTACAGGAAAGTTGCTCTTTAGATAATGTGGTAGAATGGGAAAATCGATGTGTTTTTCTTAAAATAATCTTAATGCGTAAATGTGAGTATCTGTAACATTAAGGTTGCAAATTTTAGCATTTTTATCAGGAGGTAAAAATTGTAAATGTTTCCAAAATAAATTTTACTCATTGCTAATGCTCTATTTTGAAAAAGCTTAATGAATATGTCTTGACTTAAATGCAATAAAATCCTCAGGTTTTTTGTTGTTGTTGTCATTGTTAAAATCCAAGCTAACTCTTTAAGAGTAAATGAATAACCCTATGAGAAATCTAACTTTTGTTGTTTTGATTATTTCCAAGCTTAAATTTGTAGCCTTAATTGTTATTCTAGAAGTTAAGATTTTTAAATTTCATTTCCTATGGTCTTTTTAAACCGTGTTGGATTTCATTTTGTTACTACAAGCATTTAAGTTTTGGAAAATGAAATTCGGGCTAGAAACAATAGCAATGTGAGATCATACAGAAAATTAAATAGAACTAACTAAACTCACTAGAGTTAGGCTTGTTGTTTGTATGCCGCATTAATATCTATTATTTATAAGAGTCAGTACTAGTTCATTTTTTAATGCCATTACCACTTAGTTCAATATAAGTGTGTATAAATATGTTTAATACAAATCAACCTACTAATATACAGAAACCATATTTATCACATCCTACTGTTGTGATATATATATATATATTAGAATTATTATTAGAATTAGAATATATTATTCCATGTTAGAATGACATGGGATATATATATATATATATATAAAATCCAGTGATATTTTATAGCCCATTGTTAAGGAGAGGTGAGTCTGATATCTGTAGGAAAATATTCCTGAAAATTCAAAACCTGGAAATACATTTATAACTGTGTGGTCAAATGTTTGAGGGAGAGAAGAATAAATCAAGAAGAAACCTTGCAAGGGAGCTCATATGGAATCCTTAAGGCTTGTGGTTTAAAAATAAATCAATAAATAATATAAATATACATTACATATAATGAACAAATTTATATGTAATAAATATATTTATATTTATTAAGTATATATTATATAAATATACATTATATAAAGTGTGTTCTATAATGTATATAAATAGTATAAAATAAATATATAGTTTATATATGTATTTTATATATATTTAGTGTGTATATATATGTTTAATGACATACATATGTGTAGCTGTCAGTGCCTTAGGCCCATGATAGTAGCAAGTAAATCATAGTAATTTTGTCACAATGATAATATATCTATGGAAGAAGATTAACTCAAATGAAATTAACTTCTGCACTTTTGGGTTTTATACTTTTAGAGAGAGCACAGCTGACTCTTACCCCTCTTAATCATTGTTCTTTATGGAGATCTTTTTCAGAATGGTCTAGCCAAACTGTGATGGTCCTTGGACCTGAGAATTGGGACACAGAAACTATTCTTTACACATTATTAGAACAGAAAAGGAGTTACTTGGAAGTTCTTAATAATTCTGATAGATAAATTTATGATCTCAAAAATGTAGATCTAAATCTTAACCTCTGACCCTTCACACTACCAGTCAAATTTTCGCAGCTGTTTTCTTTTCCTTGATAGAGCACAGCAGGCATGGTTTAGTTAACCATATTCCCAACCCATTTCATTCCATACTATTTTTTTTTAAGATTTTATGTATTTTTTAAGTAATCTCTACACCCATCATGGGGCTCGAACTCACAACCCTGAGATCAGGAGTCACACACTCTACTGACTGACCCAGCCAGGCATCCCACTCCATACCCCTTGTTTGGCTGCCAGGATCATACCACTCCCCAAGCGCCTCTAGTAAGGGAGCTTTACTTTATTTTTAGTCACACATGGTACTAACAGAGAAGGGAATGTCCCGAGAGCTGGGACACAACCAGGCCTCACTGGGACTGAACAGTAAGCAGTTTAGGAATTGAAAGGATCCAATGCAATTCTAAGAACTGAGCCATCATGTTGCTCTCTAAGTAATAGGAGTTAGTCAATGCCCATCTGCCAGCTATATTATTGAGTTCCTCTCTGGTTCTTTCCTTACAAGTTTATCTTCCTCTTTATGGCCTTATCTTGTATTTTATTCTTGTCTTCTCACTGATAGTTTCTCTTTAAGCCTTGAGCTTCTCTCCTGGCTTGCTGTCTCCTTGTCACCTTTCTTTCCATCTCCAACTTTCTGATCTTCTTTCTGTTTCTCCTCTTCGGGCTCCAGTGGGAGAAACTTTTCAGGCTAGTCAGTCACTGTAATCTCTGTTTGAGAGAGCTTGTCAGCTCCTGGCTAGTTTATACACTGGCTGCCCTTGGGTAGGGTCTCACTCCCATTGCCCATCAGTCTTGGAAGCTTGGTAGAAGTGGGCATGGAGGAGAAGTGGCCAGAAGTAGAGAGCACAGAACCCTGGAGCAGTCCCTGGGGCTTGCCTCAGTCTGCTTACAATCAAATCCAGGCTTCCATCCAGCCCCCAAGACAGTATAATTGTCCTGTAGCCTTACCCTCCTACCAGCTGGCTCGCAGGATGTTGCTGGTTGATGCTTTTGTTTATGCATCTGTATTTAGGACTGGCTTGAGCTGCTCTGGGACCTTCTCACTTGGCTTTTGTAAGGAAGTTCTCTCTTTTTCCCTATGCAACTAGAGCAATATTTTTTCCCTTTGTCACTTTCTTCATGCCCTGTATTCCTTCGTCTCCATTAACCATTCTGTTCAGAAGCAGTGCCAAGGGTTAACTTGGAAAGCTGAGAAGGAATACATAGAGAAGAAGTTGATTGTGGCTAAAACTAGCTGCTTAGAATAATTCATTAAACTCAGAAGAATCTGAATATTTTCTTTAGTTTGTTAGCTGTTTGGAGCTTTGAAAACTGGAAAGATGGAACCAGAAGAAAAGACTGGGCTACAAGGAACAAGAACAGTGAGCTAAGGGCCTGCAATGGAGTAGCGGGTGGAGATTGGTCATTACCACATTCTGTCCACTTACTGGCTGGGCTGAGTAGGGAAGGGTGTAGAGTCCTTCACAGTGGGGGTGAACAGATGGTAGCATGTTTCAACAAGAAGTATAACAAATGGCTGATTTGGGGGAAAGATAGCTTGTACAAATGAGAGAAGGTAGACGTTCATTATTTTATGTGGATGGATCATTTGATCATTTTATTCTATTAATGCATATAATCATTTGAAATTTATCATTATATGGCCATTGAAATGAAACATTACATTGCCTTCATTTGCATAATTTATTCAGTTCGTTTTCTCAATTCTTAATTCTATCAGCTTCCAATCAGAAGACTATACAACCTCCTAGGGTAAGTTAAACTTTCTTAAGTGAATTGGGAATGATCACTTGATGGTTTTGAATGAAGAATGGTCATAGAGATATTGAAGCCTTTTGCTCTCTGCTTAGTAGTTTAACAGAGTAAGAGAATATGGAAGACATTTCATGACTGCATGAATAGATCCAACTCTGTTTTAAAACCTGCTTAGTCATTTTAGTTGCAATAGAATAGAATCAGTGATTCCTTAAGATTGTGCTGACTACTCAAGTGACTTCTCACTTTCTCAGAACTGGAAAGTTCATGTGTAAGAATAATGGTTATTATCTCTGCTGAAGAAAGCTGACTGCAATACACTGCCCCACCTGTTGGCTCCATTTGATGTGCATCTGCAAAATGATATTTCAGGCTTTAAAATGAGGGAGAGAGATTCGTGTGAAATTGATTTCATTAAAAATAATCTATAAAATAAATGTAGAGATTTCTGGGACATATGTGTTCTGAATTATAATTTATTTCCCTTCTTCCCTCATTTTTAATGTACTTTTCTTCCTCTGTACTGTACCGTTAGTTTTCACTTTGTCTTGGATACCTTTAAAAGCTATCTAAGAAAATTCTAAGAAAAGGAACAAATTTAAGAGATAATCTGAATTGGATAAATGAGCACGTGAAAAAAAAAAACACCCCTCTAGAGACTGGTCATGGGACAGGCCCAAGAACTGTTTTCTTGAAAGAAGGTCTGGAGCTATTACACCTTCCTAGAAAGGAGTAATAGCTCTATCTGGAAGGCCAAAATCGAGACTCCTGTCTGTGACAGGAAGTGGAGATTACATATACCCCTCAGGCCTGACGAGCCTCAGAAGACATGGCTGAGAGGCAAGGGGGGCCTAGGGGTGAATCTTATTACCACAGGTGTTTATACTAAAAAGATGGGTGCTATAGCTACACTGGTCACCAAAGCCGGCAGTGTTGAAAGTGCCTCTGTTGGAGATAATCCAACCATTGGACCCGTAAATCTTAACACATTTTCTTTCCTCGTTCCTGAATTCGGTTTGCATGATTTGAAAATGATTCTGTTTTGGTCTCACCTTATATTTAACTCTTATTTATTATTGTATTGCTATTTATGTTTGCACTTTTTGAGAAGTTAGAATTTCTTGAACTAAAAGAGGCAGAATGGGTGGGAAATTCTGCATAGAAAAAATATTAAGATTAATACAGTTATTAAACTATTAGGTAAACTTGGCAAGCTTTGTTTCTCTAACCTTTATTGCCTTGCTCTGTTTTCAGACTGTATGATTCACTCTTTACTATATAGTTTAAATGTTAGCATATATAAGTTTTAGTATAAAAGGACATGAAATAAATTCCATTTTTATGTAAATATATTTTAAATATTTTCCAGAAAGCTGTAGAGGAGCCCCTTAATGGTATGTGGTTATTGCAAACTTGTATATTATTCTTGATCCATTACCTGATCATAATTTGATTAGCTTCCCAAAGCAGTTAGAGTGCTCCATCTATGCCTTGGGAAAAATTAAGGTTTTTTTTGTTTTGTATTGTTTTTGCCTTGACCCCTCTTTTCTTGATTATTCATAGTACTGCTGTTGTACTTACCTCTGAGAAAAATGCATTGTTTAGTATCTCTCCAGTAGTTGCTTGTTCTGGCCAAGCAATATTTGGGCGAGGGGACCTTTGTCTAATATTAGCCAAGATGAAGCGTAACACCCCCAATAGAGAAGAATCTCAGTTAATTTCAGTTTCGGATTTATAAGTTTCAGATTCAGGCCTCACCATGGAATGAGACCCAAGCATCTCAGTTTCTTTCTCCCTAAATCTGGATCTGTGTTCCCAACTGACTTTGTTTCCTTTGTCTTATATTAGACAATATAAGACTGTATTGTGGGTATGATCCACAGAAAGGCTTTTGTAATAAAGTAATAGACTTAAAATTAATTAGACTTTATAGCTGTGGAATAGTTAGCTTGATATTACTGCATATTTACGTATTTAGAAATGATTTCTAATTGTGGAATCTTACTAACTGCCTGCTTGGCTTGTTACTAATTCTTAGCATTTAAAGAATCAAAAGGAATGATGAATGATGGTAAGTATAAAATGCATCTACAATTATAGATTGGTTAAAATATGAACATTGAAAAGAAATAAATTGGCTTCTTGAATGTATGTTATATGTAAAAGGGACACTGTCAAATCATAAAGGTCTGCGTGTCTTGATTTGTAAAACTTAAATCTCTCAAAAGTTACAAGACAAGTGCTAGAAAAGCTGTAGGGTGTCACTCATCAGACCCTCCAGTCATATTGCTCATAGCAAAGAGAAATTACTGCTTTCTTAAAAAACATTTTTCAGCTGCAGTATCTGGTGACTGTAGCTTTTAAATGCTTTTTGGAAGATGCATAGATAATCTGGCACAAATCTTTATCATCTTGACAGAGTTTCTTTTTTGCTCGTGTTGGCGATTTGTTGCGTTTAATTCATGGGGACTTAGTATCTCTGCTTTCCTAAGCAGGACTCAGTTCTGTCCTTTCTGGAGTGTATTTAAGAGAGAAATGTTTGGTCACTCGAGCTTTTACTTCTTGTTTTGGAATTCTGGGCTAATAACTTCTAATTTTTGTTGAATATTTCAAGAATATATTTGTCAGACCGAGCTACTAAGCGCTATAAGTATTCATTTTGATTGTCCCATAAGATGCTATGATACTTCAGTTCTGTTAACATTTTAATAACTTTGTTTTTATCTTATCAAAAATGCCTTCATAACTTTGATATTTACAGTCATTCCTCAATCACATAGTTTGCTGTTTTACTGCTTTAACATCCGTGACCTACTTACTCACCTCTGTGTCCAAGTGCAGCCTTTAATACAAGGGGCTACATTCCCCTGAGAGCAGTTAGTTTTTGCATAAGATTAAAAACACGCCGATTATGTGTTGGTGGATGGAGTTTAAAACAAGGCTTAGGCTGTGTCCGACAAGGAATCACAGAGCAATTCCACTTTTGTAAGTTTGTGTCACAGCTGCAGCCTTTATTAACAAAGATGTATGTTTTGTTTGCCAACCACCACCCTCTGAAAAAAACAAAAAATTGGAGTTGGTAGGAATAAACTTAATGACATTTAAAAAAAGAACCAATCCCTGGAATTGTGGCATGGTTTATCCATGTTTACCTTCTCGTGGTTTATTTTTTAATTTCCTTGCTCCTTTCCTGCTGTGGTGTCACCCTCATACAGCAGCTATATGAGGAATCGAAACTCCTCTTCTGTGTTTTCAGAAAACTAGCACAAGAGCCTCAAGTGCCTCTTCCTTTTTTTAGAAAAACTGTATCAGTTGTTAGAGTAGTTTTTGTGTGTTCATGGCACACAAAATCTATGATGACCTTTGAAACTCCCTTAATTTTGCTAATATTTACCTGGTCAGAATTTGTTGGTTTGTTGGTTTTCTTGGTTTTTTTTTTTTGTTTTTTTTTAAAACCCGTGTTTCGGGTGGGCTTGATGCTCACAGTGTGTCTACTTGGTCAGTGAGTGAGTTTCAGACTAACCTTCTAGTGACCACAGTACCATTTTCTCTTCCTCTTGGCCCAAATCAACAATTCATTTCACTTAAATAATATAGGTCTGAAATGAATGGGATAGAATATTATTCTGTGATTAATATCTTTTGCTTTGAAAAATCAACATCTCTTGGCTTCTCAGCTAACCCACCAAACTGAGATTACCAGACTTTGTTGATTTTTATTTTCATTTGGCATTGACTGGCCTTTTACTTACTACAACTAAAAGGGCTGCTGATTTGCCAGGTTTATGTCTGTGACCTTTGCAAATCTAAGATTAAATACTTTTTCTTTATTTTTAGATATCGTATATGTGACAATTCCAGTTTTTTAAAAATACATCAACTTGTTAATGCATAGAAAATAGTCATGAGTAGTGATTTTATGTTCATTTTTCAATTTTCCAGAGTAACTAAAGTGAAGCGATGGACTCTGATTTGGAAAGTAGTAAGACGTGAAAGGAATGCAGTTGTGTTTGAGCACCATGGCCTTGACTCACTGTTCAGGAGAAGAAAACAAGAAAAATAACTGGTTCTCATCTGTGGAAAAAAATAAATCATTGACCTTTAAATGATAATTGTTACAGTTAAGTTTTTATTCAAAGCATTTGTAATGTAGTTAATAAAAGAATTATTATCTGTGTTGTGTGCCCAATTGAGATCCAGTTTTTTGTTGTTATTTTTACTCAATTAGGGGCAAGAGTAGAGTGGCCAACTTCCAAGAATGATGCCTTTCAGATCCTCGGGCCTCTTGACTTTAGGTCACCAGTTTAAATTGGTTCAAGGTGAGAATTACCTGGCGGGACCCTCGTGGTGTCCCAGAGAAGTTTATGAAGAACCGTGGCTTCCATAGAACCTTAGCAGACCCAGGTTCACGGCCACGTTGGCAGTTACGGCTGGTGTTAGCCGAATACGGTTTGTACCACTTCTGGGTCAAGGGAATAGCGAATTGAAGTACAGACAGGAGCTCGCTTGGGAACGTCTTGAATGCCGCCTGCGTGTGCCTCGATCCGGCAGGAGGTCATGGTCTTCATTCTTGGGGGTTGCCATTCACACATTCTTCTCCGACATACGGTGTAACGAATCCTTTCCAGATTTAGGGTAATTTTATTGATGGATGTGTTTTTCTTTTATTCATACAACCCTTTAAATCCTCTCTTGTTCTCCTGCTTTATTTGCTTCTGCTGTGCAAGGTGTAGCACCTTTTCTCCTCTTTGAACATGGTCCAGTGACACGGTAGCATCATTGCAGAAAGGAGCCAGACTTATTCTCAGAACTATGTTCACACTTTTCAGCAAAAATAGCGATGGTTGTAACATATGTATTTCCTTCCTCGGATTTGGAGGCACAATCTACAGTGCTTCTTCACTTCTTTTCTGATCTGGGGCATGAAAAACCAGGATTGAGATTTGAACTATGAGTCTCCTGCATGGCAACATAATGTGTGTCCCCGTCAGGCCGACAAGCCTGCCTGAGACAGGCTGGTTTTGTCACCACTGTGTCTGTGTTGCATGATAAACACTCATCGTCTTCCTTGTGTAGTCCTGCCTCCGTAAGCCCCTCACTCTGAGATCAGAAAGTAAAGCATATCCCCCACATTTCCTACCCCCGTTAGAAGAAGATTAACATTCTGACAGTCGTGATCGCCTGGAGTACTTTTAGCTTCTTAGCACTTGTTTTCTTCCTTCGTGTGTGTGTGTGTGTGTGCGCGCGCGCGCACGTGTGCGTGCACACGCACACGTATAAGATAGGCACATGTATCTTCTGTACGGACGACAGCAGGGTACCTACAGGAGAGCAAATGTTAATTTCACACTTTGAGTAACAACATTAAAAAAGATCTTCATTGGGTGGGACTATATTGGATGCGACTATGTGGTCACTTAAAACTTCAAAAACTTGTAGGTAATTTGCCAAGCTTTTTGACTGCTCACAATACCCTCTAAAAATACTAGTAATTCTTCCTGTCTGTGTAATAATAAGACATTAATATCTGTAGTTATATACTAATAGTTATTTCTTAGTCCACCGAATGTTCCCATGTGCCTCTTTTATGCCAAATTAATTGTCTTATTTCATGTTGGGACCAAGTGATTTGCCTCTGGCAAACCTTCTGACCTGCTGATGCTTCTCAGAAAACTGAACAGACTAAGGAGACAGCTCTTCTTGGAAAAAAAAAAGTATTTTCTTTCCTAATTGTGTTGCTGTCCAAAATATTATCCTATGTAGAGAGAGCTGTATTCCTTTATATAAATCTGATGGCTCTTGCTGCTCTTTTTTCCTCTGAAAATATATTTTACTGATATTGTTCCTTTAGAAATCAATTTTGGTGACAGGAGGAGAAAAGCAGATGAACTTAAAAAAGATCCAGATACCTATTCTCTGTTAAGAAAAAGTAGGGCATGAAAATCTTTATAACAAACTTTTTTATAAACTCAAGTTGTACCTTTTAATACGCAATAAGCTCTCATTTATTTGGGGCTCAGCCTTGGGACCCATCCGTCACCCTTTGTGTTCTCTTTAACACTGCCTGTCTCTCGAGGCGCTCACTGCCCTAGACAACGCACAGGGGAAGCAGGAGAGAGATGCCAGGTGACATCAACTCTCGCTCTTACTAGTTGTCAGCTTCTTTGGAAAAGGGACCACATCAACAGGAGCCCCCTTGCTTGGGCATGATTGGGCCAGTTCATTCCCTTTAAATCAGACATGCAGTGGCTCCCAGTATTTTGTCACGCCAAATGAGAATTGCTAACAATGTTTTGAGCATCATGTATCTGTCCCCCACCCCCTGACAACCTGCTTTCTATTCAGTGATCCCAATTTGTGCCATTGACTCTTGCGTTCGATTTTATTTAGTGTGCATCCTCTGGTGCCACTTGTTATTTTTGCAACAACTTTTCCAACATTTTTGGTCAGATCCGGTTTTCTGTCTCCTTCAAAACATTGTCCTCCAGCCCTCCCTCCCCTCCTGGCTCTCATCCGTAGCTCACACACATCCGTGTCGCTGACTCTTTCATCTCTTACATACCTTTCTTAGTACTTCATGTGTGTCTGCTGAGTTCTGTCCAGTTTTTTGTCTTGCTTCGCTCAGTTTTGAAATTCTGTCATGGCAAGAGCTTTTTTCCCCCCCTTTCTCTTCCTGCAGTGTTTTGCATACATTAGGTGTTCAATGCATAAGTTGGTTGATTGGAAGTTGGCTGTATGCAGATTTCCCACTATTTTCAGTAGAGTGATCTAGATAGTTTTCTTTTTTGACAAATTTCACGTGCCCAGAAAACCTTAGAAGGTGATGACTTTTCACCTGGAAACTCCAGGTCTCTTCTGTTTAAATTTCTGAGAATGTCAAAATGAAAAAATGGGGCTATCCCACAATTTGGGAATCTTGCTCATGCCAGGATGATATAGTCAATTTAGTAAATGACCAAATAAATTGTGATTTAAGTTAATAAAGCTCAAAAAGTGATACGTTTACTCCTCCATCTCATTAAGAATCAAGCTCTATATCACCTTCTAGATATTTTTTGTCCTAAAAGGGGTATTCAAAAACAGATCTGTGGGATGTGTATGAAAATACATACTCCTTTACTTACCTGCCATTGGAAACTGGAAAAATGATTGTTGGATGACCCTTTCTCTTTTCATTTTGTTTTATTTAATGGAGAGTTTGTTTAGAAACCTTAGTTTCACATGTGGCATATTTTCAAAATCACTAACTGCCATCACCCACTGGGGTCCTTTGTTAAGTCACTTTCCATAGCTAATAGGGATAATCCAGGTAACTTAAGAGATAAGCAGTGAACAGGAAGTTTTCCTGCCTTTGGCTTTTGACAGCTCTTACTTATCATTTAAGACCAGCTTTCCCATAAATTTAGCCTTTTGAAAAAAAGAGTATTTGTAATAAGCTTCTCTGTAAGGCAACATCAGTGGAATCTTAAAAGTGTTGTTATCAGGGTTGGCGAGAGAAGGAAACATTTCTGTTTTATTAAATGGAGCATTATTTACAAAAAGCCATTGTTGAGATTTAGATCCTACATCATATAAATATCCATTAACCATTCTAAATAAAGAAAACTCTAGTGTTGCTATGTGCAAGATCCTCTCTTGGGGCTTTTTTCCATAGCAATTAAAGGTGTGCTATTTGTCAGTAGCCATTTTTTGCAGTGATTTAAAGACCAAAGTTGTTTTACAGCTGTGTTACCGTTAAAGGTTTTTTTTTTATATGTATTAAATCAATTTATCACTGTTTGAAGCTTTGAATATCTGCAATCTTTGCCAAGATACTTTTTTTATTTAAAAACATAACTTTGTAAATATTACCCTGTAATTATATATACTTAATAAAACATTTTAAGCTATTTTGTTGGGCTATTTCTATTGCTGTTAAAGCAGACCACAAACGGATTCCAAAGAAATTCAGTTCATTGTATTTTCAAGTTGCCCGTATTCTAGGTAACAGTGCAAAGACTCACTTAAAATACTAATATATAAATTCTTTTTTAAAGTACATTAACCAGGGGCGCCTGGGTGGCTCAGTCGTTAAGCGTCTGCCTTCGGCTCAGGTCATGATCCCAGCGTCCTGGGATCGAGCCCCGCATCGGGCTCTCTGCTCGGCAGGAAGCTTGCTTCTCCCGCTTCCATTCCCTCTGCTTGTGTTCCCTCTCTCGCTGTGTTTCTCGCTGTCAAATAAATAAAATCTTTAAAAAAAAAATTATAAAGTACATTAACCAATAAGCAAAGTTTTAATTGAAGCAAAGTCTTAACAAGTTTTAAACAAGTCCGTCATGTTGATTTCTCCCCGGTCTGGTGTGAACGTCACTTGGGAAAGCAGGAGCCCTAGGCTCCGGTCTTGGCTTCCTGCCAACCAGCAGAGAACCCTGGCCAGCCGTCTCCCCGCATCTCAGTGCCCTTCCTAACCTGCAGAGAGAAACCTCTTCCAAGACTGAGCTGTACATTAAAAAAGTTCTCCCTTTTAACTAGTTGTCACTTAGAACTATTTCGATTACCAGTGAGAGAAAACTTGTATCTTAAAAAAATGGGATTTATTGGCTAACATAATGGAAAACTTGGGTGCCCGAACTGAATACTGGGCCTCAAAATGGTGTCCTAAGGATCCACAGTCTCCCCAGCTCTTGAGCTAGCTCTTGCTGGCCTTCAGAGGTTGTATGCGATGGCAAAACAATCGCCATCCCAGACCAGGGAACATGGGAGAAAAAAAAAGAGTGCATCTCTCACCAGTAGGCCTACCCGCCCCGTACTACACCTCCCTGCTGCGACTAGACTGGGTCCCCAGCCTCTCGCTCTCACTCACTGACACCAGGCACCCCTGATGCTCCCAGCGGGCTGACCCGACTCCCTCGAGCAAGCCTGGAATGGAGACTGTGGGTGCCCTCTGGGGTGGGGGTGGGGATGGAAGGGAAGTAAACTCGAAGCCCGAGTCTGGGGGTTGGTGTCAGATGATGAGATGACATTAGACTTGGGAGCACAGCCTTCCTAGTGAGCACTGCGTGCCTTGCAGGGACGTACTCCACGATTCTGCGTTGTATGTGTGATTGTCGACTATTTGAATGGAAAATAATATTTGGCAGCAAGGTACCATCTCATTTCTTACCTCATAGGCAATTTAATTTTTTATGCATTTATGAGGACTTTTTCACTCTCAGCAGGAGTAACTAATGGAGTTGAGAAAGCATTTAAATGGCCTGCCTCCTGCACTGAGGGCCGCTCTGTGCAGCACGGAACTGTACTCAACCTGATTAGGACTCCCACGGAGGTGGAGGCTTGCAGATGCAACTGGATCTCATTTCTGAGCGGCACCTCTCCAGCTCAAGGCTTCAAGTCGGACAGCTTTAGAAAATGCCGGATTATGGTAACGCCATCTATGTAGGACGTGATTTCACCAGTAGCTCAGAGGTTTGAGCACAGTTGACCGTGGTGGTGTGAATAGTGACTGGAAAGTACTAGAATCTTGGCCCTTCCAATGCTACACCTCATTCCCTACTGGTTGTAGGACTAGTTTCCCCACTGCCTTGGATGAGAGTCCTGTGGTGGCAGGTCAAACAACCCCCCCTCCTCCCGCTGCCCTGCAAGTAATGCTTCTCACTCTCCAGAGAATTTCCACCCCCGATTCAACCAGACCTTTTTAGAATGTAATGTTCATAAGCCCCATTTTTGCAAGCTAGAGGATGCATATATTTGGTTACCTGGAAAAAACCTTTTTTAATTGCAATGTTATCAAGTGTTTAATTCTCACAGTTGAATTGGTTGGGTATAGATCTTGGATTTTTAAAAACTTGATTATCTTGGATTCAGTAGAACCCACATCTCCTTGTAGCTTTAGCTGTGTGCGTAGCTATCAACAGGGATTGTTCTGGTAACAACTGTTACTAAATGGAGTAGAAAATGCTACTCTGGATCCTCTGCGGGGATATATTTGAGAGCATCAACACATATCCGTTGTTCCCATTTTCAGTCAGAGAAAGTTGTCAGAAAATCATGGAATTTTTCATTATGCTTTAAGTGGATTGTGGGGCATTTATTCGTTGCCCAAAAGAACTGTGAATGAAATCACACCACAAAATGTCCTTAATTATCTTTTCAAAAGCATTACACTTTGTAACATTAAATTCTCTTGTCTTATTTTTATGTTTCCAGCAAAGTATTAAATACAGTCTCCTGGAAGATGTATGGCTGAAAGGTTTGACTGGAAGAATTACCAAACCTCTCATCCTTGGGCCTTCTGGCGAGAATCCTTTTTCTTTGCTGAATGAACTGACTAGACTTAGGAGAGACACTCAACAAGCTCCCTCCCTAAAAGCACCTGGGGGCCTTCGAAAGAGCCATGACATAGTGATAGGAAGGTCTCAGAACAGCCTTTTCCTGAGTGACCCGATCCCCTGGGAGGCTACTCAGTCACTTTAACTCATGTTAATGAGGTTGGTCATCCCCGCGTGGGCCAGTTACTGACTTATAGGACTCGGTCCTGTTCCTCAAAGGACTCCAGGTGCCTGCTTGGGTCAGGTGCCCTTGCGCAGAGAAGAGCTGCGTTCGTGAGCTCAAGCACTTCTGGTGCGGACACAAGTGCCGTGGGTGCCGAATGGGGGTGAAGAGCTCTGGGAAAAACCATGCCCTGAAATGCCTTGCTCAAAGCAGGGGCCAAGAGAGTCATTCATTCATTCAAAACAGTGCCTTAGTTTTCCCCCTGAGAAACAAAGCCACTGCGATCATTTGTACTATATGTAGAAAACGAGTTTATTTAAAAAAACAACAATAACAACAACAAAAACAGCAGAAAAAAAAACAAATTCCCAAGTCGATGGATTCCAAGGGCCTGGATTCCAAGAACCTGGATTCCAAGAGCCTGGCGGTGACGCAAGGGTGGATGAAAGCCACATTTGAGGAGCCCGCCTTCTCTGGTCCTGCTGGGAGTTTTCATTCTTCAACTTGGAGATAAAAATAAGAGTTGATATCTCAACGTGAGGACAGAGAGAGCAGCATGTGTTCTTCAAAAGACCCAAAAAGATAATAGATTTTTTTTTTAAGATTTTTTATTTATTTATTTGACAGAGAGAGATCACAAGTAGATAGAGAGGCAGGCGATGGGGGGCGGGGGGAAGCAGACTCCCCGCTGAGCAGAGAGCCAGATGCAGGGCGTGATCCCAGGACCCTGAGATCATGACCTGAGCCGAAGGCAGAGGCTTTAACCCACTGAGCC
>CM053603.1:139212703-139360675 GCA_028646535.1 Procyon lotor
GGGATTGGGGAGGGAGACAAATAATAAGAGACTCCTAGACTCACGAAACGAACTAAGGGTGGCTGGGAGGCGGGGGGGCGGGGTGGTGGTGGTGGCGGGGGTTAGGGGTAGGGATAGGGTGGCTGGGTGGTGGACATTGGGGAGGGTATGTGCTATGGTAAGTGCTGTGAAATGTGTAAGCCTGATGATTCACAGACATGTATCCTGGGGCAAACAATACATTATATGTTAATAAAAATTTTAAAAATTAACTAATTAATTAATTTTAAAAAAGCTGTTGCTGAGTGTAACTTACTTATCGTTTCAAAGGGTTTTTTTCTAAAATGGAATCTTCGCAAGGAATAGTAAAGAAATCTAGAAACCAGCCCCCGCCAGTGTGACTGGAGTTAGAGTCTTGTCAGGGATTGAAATCTGATTATTAGCCTGAGAGTAAAGAGAAAACAGTCCTAGCCACGCTGTTGTTCATCAGCCCAGTCATTACTGCCTTATAGCACAGTTCAGCACATCTATTCTGACTTTTTTTAAATTAACATATAATGTATTATTTGCCCCAGGAGTACATGTCTGTGAATCATCAATATTTTGACTCTTGAAGGAAGGCCACAGAGATTTCTGTTTTCCTGATAGTTTCTTTTTCTCTGGGGTCGAGATGCTTCCTCCCCTTCTACACGCTGTCTCATCTGAGCCCCCGGTTGGAACCTGGAGCCGGCTCTCAGGCCGGAAACTTAGAGGAGAGGCAACAATGCAGAGTCAAGAACCCCACACCCAGCACGCCCCCAGCTGTGTGACCCTGGGCAAGTGAACTGACTCCTCTGTGCTTCTGTGTCTTTCTTCCTCAAAAGAAGATTAATGTGAAGACCGAAAGACATGGGCACGGGAAGTACTCAGCACAGCGCCTGACCCAACGTAAGCACTCAGGAACGGTAAGCTATGTCTCTTTCTCCTCTTCTTATTAAACATGGGCCAACAAGGGGAAGGGATAAAAAACCTGGCGTGACAGTCAAGAGATGAGCATAACACATAGTGGAATATGTATTTTCCTATGCAGGGTTATTGCCAAAGAAGCAAATAGAACATGACTGGGAGTCTAAAATGATATGACGAGGGCAGTCACAGTGCAGACATGGGCACTCCAAGCAAAATCTCTTGTCAGGACACCCTCTGGGTCCGTTCATGAAACCAGAGTACAGGAGGGGATGTTCAAGAAGGGGAGTGGGTAATCCTATTTACCCTCTCCCAGAATGCACAGAAGATGGAAGAGAAGAAGCCTGTCCTTGGAGCACAAGGAGGGTCTTTGGAGTCCCTCTTCTGCCAGTTTTTCCTCGGCTCTTCCATTTATGCATTCCTGTCAGTGGCTGATTCTCGAGACTTCTCAAAATGTGTTAAGAGCAGGCCCTCCAATCACGCTAGATAGAATACTTAGGTGAAGAACTTAGAGCTGCCTTCAGGCTAATAACCAGTAGAAACTAAATCCAAGTACATAGGAGTGAAGATAGATGTGGAAAATATTGAGGCCTGGTAAATAGTATTTCACAAATGGAATAGTATTTCATAAGACTTCACAATTTGCAGTCGGGGGATTTTGATAAGGCTTGGGTTATACTGTAATCAGCCCATTCTCTAAAATGATTAGAGCCTTTGCGCCATCCTGGGTGGCTGTAGAAAGCAAAAAAGGCAGCTGGAGACACGCCATGAATTGGAAGTAGCTTCCATTTCCTTCTCCCCCGCCTACTCATATGGCCACGGACGATGCCCAGTTCAAGGACGGATCAAACGCCAAGTGAGGCACACGGCCTGTCCTACGCGCAGAACGTGGAAACCTGCCTTGGAGAGGGCTTGATTAAAGGCCCCCAGTGAATCGGAAGGCCCAGTTTTCTATTAAGCCTTTAATGCTTACAATATTATACACTCCCCATAGAGAGGGAATCTGAGCTGTCCTATGTTGATGTTTTAGCTCCTGACTCCTAACTTGGCAAGAGATGGTTGGTGAATCAATATGTCACAGTCTGTTAAAAGATGCTTCGCTGTTTATGTTTGTTGAGTGTTTAGAAATGCAGGAACTACACTGGAGTCTTTTCTTAGTCTGTCATCTGTTTCCGAGGGAACAAAAAGAGATGCAGAGAGCCAATCACAGCACCATATTCACACCCAAAAGAGGGTGCCAGTGCCCTCCATTAGGGACAGTGCCATCCCACGCATTTTGTAGACGCCCCCTGTCTCATTTCTTCCTCCAAACCAATTTCTCACTTCCTTCCACCCCGAATAAAAGTATAACATGGATCGTGGCACGGTCAATGAATTTTCAGTGGGAAGGATGTTTTGAGCAGTGAAAAATATAAATAATTTGGTTCTATGCTGAAATTAACTGTGGGACCAGGAAGATAAACACAGCACAACTAATTGCATCCAAGCAAGATTAACAAGAATGTTCTTCTATGGAAAGAAAAAAAATCCACAACATTAATGGAAATTAAGCAATATCTCAGTGAAACTAGTAAATAAATATATATTGGTATGTTTAATTAAAAGCAAGACTCTCTTATGTCTTATTTCTTACTGAGCTGCTTAAATTAAGGAAGTCTAATGTTAAATGAGAAAAATCAACTCAGGACACCTTGTCACCTGCATTTAATCAAGACTTGTGTGTCTCATCCAAACTCATAAGACAGGTTGCAGCAAGGGTGAATGTAGGAGTCTCGTGTGAACACCCCACAGCCTGCCTTTTACAGGTCTCTAGATTTCCAGTTGGAGCTAGAAATCTCCTGGGAGTCTTGTGACTGGAATGTCACTTCCCCTATTTGCACCCCATGATTTTGATGAAAAGATAACCATATTGGGCTAATAATAAGCAAAGCTTCTCTCTCTATTGATAGCTAAAATTATTCATTTGTTGTTTTTCTGATAACAGAAGTTTTATAGAAATGTTGAGCAAAGCATTTACCTGAGGTTTAGCTTCTTCTCAGCTCAATTTCCTGCAGTGTTCTAAAAAACACAGGATCCATTAAAGGTCAGATTTTGAGTGGAAGACGGTTTTGGGGAATTATTCCCTCGTGCTTTGTCTAAATACCTTACCACGGTCCATTCTAAGTTGTTTTCTCTCCACCTACTAAGAACCCAAGGTGACATTTGAGTTAACCCTCCTTGCCGAGTTCAGTCATGGCTGGTCCTAGGGGGTGGGGATGGGGAAGGTGGAGGCCCTCTCCCTTAAGGCACCTGAAGACTCCAGCAGCCAGGAGCAAGGGGGCAGGGGCAGGAGGCCACTGCATTGAGACCCCTTGAGTTGTGCGTTGGACTTGTGTCTCCCCACTTGCCAGGAATGTCGCCGGGATTGGTGGATGGACAAGCCAGATAACTGTCGGACACCTCAAAGTCTTTGGAAGACAGAAGTTGTGACGTGTAAATCAAAGTCCTCTCTGATTTCATGATTATTGGGCAAATCTCTTTCTTTCCTTCTTCATCCCATGAGGTCTTTGCTCATCTTTCGGAAAAGTCTCGTCACCCACTCTCTCTGCCACCCTGGACAGTAAGAGATTAGCAACTATTTATTGAGCACTGCTCCCTGCGGGCACCATGCAAGGGCCCGAGGATATGGCCAGAATCAGACAGACAGACCCTCTGAGCTGGGGTGGACAGTTTAATATTTGTCTGACTGCTTCCCAGCCTTGATTCCCCCAGTGGTTACATAGGAAAAGAATAAAACCAAAAATAAGAATCCCTCCCTCCAGACGTGTTTTGAGGACTCGATAAAATAAGGTGTTCAAGGGTGTTGAGTGGAATATAACTAAGGTTTAGTTAATGTTACTCACTCAGAAGCAGTGAAAGAAAAAATCTAAATCCATACAACTCCCCATTTCTTAAAAATGTATACCATTTTTAAAAAGATTATTGCTGGATAGAGTTGAAGCTCTTGGATTTTTTTTTTCCCTTCTTTTTTTTCTTTTTAAGATTTATTTATTTATTTGAGGAGGGGGTGAGGGGGGAAGAGGGGGAGAGCCCCCGACCTGGGACCCAATCTCATGACCCGGAGATCAGGACTTGAGCCGAAACCGAAAGTTAGAACCTTAACCACCTTGCCAGCCAGGCACCCCTAAGCTCTTGATTTTAAAAAAAAGTGAGTGATTTAGGGGATGCCTGGGTGGTTCAGTCACTTAAAAGCTTCTGCCTTCCGCTCAGATCATCCCAGGGACCTGGGCTCAAGTCCTGCACGGGGCTCTCTGCTCAGCGGGGAGACTGTTTCTCCCTCTACCTGTGGCTCCTCCTGCTTGTGCTCTCTCTCTCTGTTTCTGTGATAGATAGATAGATAGATAGATAGATAGATAGATAGATAGATAGATAATTTTAAAAAGTGATTTAGGATCAAATAGCAGATCACAGGTTAGGAATCCCAGGATGAGCCGTTCTCTAGGCCATGCACCCCCTCCAGGAAACCTGCCAATGGAGGAGCAAACCCTGGGCCCGAGTGCGAAGTGTGCAGGCTTCAAGCCCTCTGAGGGGAGGATGCGGGGAGCGCCGAAGACCCTGCACAGCCTCACCTTGCCTCTCTGCCCTGCCTGCGGGAGCAGCTCTGTGCAAACCTGTGCGGACTCCAGGAAATGCCTCGGCCAGGCCAGTCCTCGGGCCAAATTTGCTTGGCACGGTCTAATAGGTTCTGGGGACATGGGCGACTCCAGACCCTGGTGACAAAATAAGCAACATACCTTTCTTCCTTGATGGATCTGGGGTGAATTCTGCTCACGTGCAGAGAGCAACAAGAGAATGTTCCCAACCCCCCACCTGGTTTCTTTGTGGCCTTCCCCAGTTTCTCCAGCCTCAGCTCTGAGCATTTGGCCATGTAGTCCGCTCCGGGGCCCACTTAGCATGTCGAGAAGGCCCAGAGGGGTGAAGTGTGCCCAGGGTGGGGGGGCAGAGGGGTGGGCTGTAGGAGACAGCGTTGGACGGTGAGGCGGGAAGCCTAGGCTCCAGCCCCTCAGCTCTCGCCGAGGAGCTGGGGGCTCCTGCAAGGCGGCGGGGCTTTCTGCATCTCAGCTTCTACATGTGTGAGACGAGGGGCTTGGTTAGAGGCCATGAGGGCTCACCCCAGCACTGCTGGCCTGTCATCTCTGCCATGAGGCTGGTCAGGACAATAGGAAAGTGTTTCTTCTCTAATCCACACCCAAGGGGAGGTCAGGAGGTGGCTTACAGAAGGAGCCGGTGCCCCAGCGACTACCTCGGGGTGACACAAAGACCCCAGAAATGCTGCTGAGACAAGGAGATCGCCTGTCTGTCCAGCCTGCACCAGCGCACCGGAATCCCCTAAGGACGCAAGGCCCAAGTCAAGGTCAAAGACATGGCCCTCCCAATTACTGAGATTCCCAAGGCTCCCAATTGCATTAGGAGGGCTACTGGGAAGGCCAAATTTGGAGTTATTTGTCAAGAACTCTTCAACATTCAGGATACCCTGTGGAAGGTGGGATGTCAATGGGCCACAGGCAGGTAGGTCTTATTTGGTGTCATACAGAGTTTTAAACATCTGCACCAGTAAAAGAGGAAGAAAACCCAACAAAAACAGGAGGTTCTACATTTTTAAAAATCTCGATTTCCAGCTGCTGTTAAAGGGAAAGATGTGACCACAGGGGGTCCACATGCTCACACCACACAGATCAGTGGGGGTGGCCCAGTGCCCTTCCGCGTGGGGTGCTCACTCTCCGGGTCTTCAAGGTTCCTTCTGCAGCTGCTACTTGAGCCTCTATTTTAGTGTTTTACTTGTAATAGGGAAATAATTTCTCTGTGCTCATGCACCCATGAGAAATGAGAAAATAAAACATAACCCAGAGGACCATGTGCTTTAGCAGCAAGTAGAGAATGCGTCTTCTGTGGAAGACAGGGCGAGGCCAGCGTTTTCCACGCAAACCCACAGCACGTGCCACTCACTGGCATTACCCAGCCTGGCTCTTAAAAGCATTTTATTCTCATCCTCTCCTTGGAAAATCGGGAGGATGGAAATCTGCAGATAGCCTGCAACTTCTCTCCAGCCCTTCCCCTTCCAGAATTATCCAAGGTCAGGGCAGGATTGCCTTGGCAGGAGTTTGGTTGTCTTCAGCGCTTGCTGGCTTCACCACCTGCAGCCAACATCAATCCCATCCTGCAGTCTTAAGGCAGGTGGGAATTTGGTCAACTAATTGAGCCTGTTTGCTGGAAGTACTAACAACGAGAATTTCTATTATGATTTTTCTCTGGCTTTCATACAGATAAGGAAACTCGGGCTCAGACAGGTAGTGAACTTGCTGACAGAGCGGAATACTAGCACCAGCGGGGCTAGAGGGGGTGTTGAGAAGGCACATTTCCTTGCTCCTTTCCCCCACTGGGAGCACAAAGTGCCCTTCTCTCACCACGTGTGCAGTATGCACCCACACTAGCCCTCGGGCTGTACGCTGGCCAGCTCCTCCCTACCTCTCCCCGGAGGCCCCCTCCTCTAGCAGATGGGGCGGTGCAGGGAGAGGAGCCAGCTGGTGTCTGCCCGCTGTGGGCCTGCTGCCTGTAGGGCGGCCACTGCCAGCCACTGCCAAGCAAGAAGGCACGGGGGCCTGGAGTCCAAGGATGGGCCGGAAGGTGTCCCGGTTTTCTATGTAGGGCTGCCCAGTGCTACCTGGTTCCCTGCAGGGAGAGCCTGGAGAAAGTGGTAAACACTCATCCGAGCTCTGAAATGGAAGGGAGACCACTCGGCCAGGGTGCAGAGAAGCCAGATCAGTAATATCACAAGGCACAGAAGATGTACAAATGTCCTAGAAAAAGAGCATCCCACCTCATGGGCACTGATGGGGCAAACGGCCTGCCCTGGATGTGGGTTCTGGGGGCCCATTCTCCAGTCACACTCACTCTGTCGCTATTTGATAAGCACCGACTACGTGCTGGGTACCTAGACAGGCACACAGTTTTCCCAGCATCGCTGGCCGGGCCACACGATCCACAGAGGAACCTATTCTCTGAGCCTGAGTCAGACCTGCAGAAAACCCCGAGAAAGTTCTGAGGCCTCCGTGTCTGAAGTTCCAAGTCAGTGTGGAAGCAGCCAATTCCGCTGCTGCGGACAGAATGCGAGCCAGCTCTGACGGGATCTGGAGGCAGGGCCTTTGGGACGTGACTGGGGTTGCATTAGGTACCGAGGGTGGGGCCCTCACCATGGGAGTAATGCCCTTTATAAAAAGAGAAGAGAAAATTCTGAAAGAGGACTTTCACCAGATGCCTCATCTGCCAGAACTTTGATGTAGGACTTCCCAGCCTCCAGAACTGTGAGAAATCAATGTTTGTGGTGTAAGCCACCCAGGCTGTGTGGTATTTCGTCAGAGCGGACCGAGCTGGCTGAGTTATCACCCAAACTCAGTTCTTTGGCAACAGATCCACCAGATGATAGCTTTGCAGAATGACCAGTTAACTCCAGGTACCCCCATCCAGAGACGGCAAAAACTTTTGCCCGTCATGTGCACCAATGGAGCCTGAACTGGGTTCTAGAAAAATGGTAAGAACTTAAGTTCCTACTGTGTCCTAACACTGTGTCAGGTGTTTTCCATATGTTGTTCTTTCACTTAAATCTTGAAACCCCCAACAGAAGTTTTCTCCTGCTTATTTTATTCATGAGGAGCATGAGGCTCAGAGAGGGTAAGAAACACATCCAAGGTCACCCAGTTGGGAACTGATAGAGCCAGGTTTCAACCCAGTTCTTTCTGGCCCATAGCCCAGGCTCTGTTCTCTGCAGCTGTGCATGGGAAGGTCATGCTGGAGAAACCTCTTTTGGTCTCACTGTTGAATTCACCTTGAAACACTGGAAGTGTTTTAAACCAGCTGCATAGTTTCTAAAGAGTGTGCCCATACTTGACTTCTTCTGTCAGTATCTTCTTCCAGATGACTGAGACACACTGGCTGCTGATAAGAACAGAGTAACCTATTTCAATTCAATGGCTGGACTCTGACACACTTAAAAAAAAAGAAAAAAGGTCCATCAAAGACAAAAATCACAGTTACGTGGAACCCAATATTATCCTGTCTTAGGAAATCTTCAGGTTTTACAATCAAATATTTACTCTAGATTCATTAGGAAACAAGAATCACCATTCTTCCTTTATTCTAAAGTACAGAGTTTAGATACTCTGAAATCAAGATGTGTCTTAAAATCGATGTGCAATTTTAACACGGCAATCTTTTCTCTTCTTCTCCCACACCCCACATGAGCTCTGACCTTCAAGTCACGAGAATTCAAAAGCTGCAATTCAAACAATTGTGTGTCTTCAAAGCAATGGCATCTTAGAAAAAAGGAAATATAAAGTAATGATAAGAAATCTGGCCAGAAGAGCACTAATTTGTTCTTACATCCCAGATCCTCTATGTGTGCAACATGATCTCAGTCTATGTTGTTAAAAGAACAAATACCTCAGTAAAAGAGGTACTGAACTTTTGTCATAGGAAACATTTCAAGCATACAGTACAGCAAAGCATAACATGTTATAATGAACTCCTATCACCCTGCTGCAGTATTTTCAACTTCTGGTCTATCCTGTTTCCTGCTCTACTCCCTTCTAGTCCCAGATCATTCTGAAAAAAATCACAGATGCCAGGGCTTTTCATTGCTAAATGTTCCCACATAGGTAAAAGACAAGGACCACCCTTTTTGAAACTAATGAAAACCTTATCACACCTCCCTAAAAATCATCAGATGCCCTTAAAATCAATGCTAATATGTCCCTAATGTAATCTTATATCCATTGAATATTTACATTTCCCTGATTATCCTATAAGTAGTTTCTCTTGTATTCACTCTCTCTCTTTGTTACTTCTTACTTCCTTTGCTGAGGTTCCAAATCAAGTACATACTCTTTGTCCCTATTTGCTGTGGTGATGTTGTTGAAGGGACCAGGTCTCTTTGTATGGATGTTTCCCATGGTTTAGATTCTGCTGATGACATCCTCATGACATTGTTTAATTTGTTTCCCTTTCTTCTATATTTCCTGTAAAGACGTACAAAGAGCTGGAAGTTTGCGCAAACTTAGTTTGGGGTTTTTTTTGTTTTTTTTTTTTTTTTTTTTTGGTGTTTTTTTGTGCTTGCATTAGGAGGTACATAATGCTTGGTTGTCTCCATCTTTGGATATTATTAACTATTGATGATGATTGCTTAGGTCAAAACCAGCACTTCTGAAATGATTGCCCCATTTACTGAAACTACCTCAAAAATATTCCATAAAAAATAATGAATCTGAGATGCTGGATATGCTGTGGTTCAGTTTTAGGTCCTTCTGAGTACATGGAAAAATAATTCCTTTGGGTTGGCCCAAATAACAGGAGCACAGTCGTCTGGGGTCATGTGAGAGTCATGGACCCAGGCAAATTTCCCTTAATAAAACAGTGTTATGGAAACGTGTTTCAGTTGAAAAAAAATGGGGAGGGGGAAATGGGGACTCCAAGAATCACTGCAACAAAAATCATTATTTATAGTGCTAAGTGCGGAGCTAGAATATTAAATGGACACATACAAATGCAGCACGGGATTCTATCGAGCTTGGTCAGCAAGCATGCCGTCGGCTATCACCAGTGCAGCACTCGCGCATTTCCATCACTATATCACCTGAGACCAACAGATCCTTCCCTGTGCCCCACAATCATCTTCTGTATTGGTCATGAGAGTCTGTACACTTCCCCTAGTTAATCAAATCATGCTATGTTCCATATACCGTAAGAAACTCCTCTGTGCACACATAGCAATAAGAAACATAAGGCTCTTACAGGCATTTAGGGAAAAAGCCAAGTGTATGAGCAGACCTCCCAGGGGCATCACCTGGGTCTGAGGCCGCTGTTGGGACCAGAGTAGCCAGTCCTAGCGCACCTCTGTGTGTTCAGTTCTTTTTGGCTCTATGGGCTTCTCTTCCCAGTAGAGACTAAGCTTTACTCTGCACATCTCTGTGGGCGAGACAGGCATTAGAATGGCCAATACCTACAGCAGACATTTCCAAACTCTTCTGATCACCATTTAATAAATTTTCACCACAACCAAGTGCACACACATGCAGTTGTGTAGGTGAGTGTGTGTTGTGATATAGATACAGAGATGCACACACGTCTACACACATGTCATCATTCAGACTCAAGTTTCACACACTATCACCCTTGCTTTGTGTGAGAGATATTCTGATTTTTAAAATTCTGTTCCTTCGTTTTCAAACTGTTGGGTGTGGCCCACTAAATTGATTTCGAAACCCATTGATGGGTCATAACGTTCATCTTGAAAAGCAATACCCTACAGTGAAGGTAGAAACCAAAGGGCATCGTGAATAAAGTTCTTGGGGACTAGACTGAGTCCAAATGTAAGAACTAAGACTCTTAAGAGACTGGTGTATCATTATACTGGGAATTTGGTCAGAAGCCAGAGCATGTTTATTTCTGTCATGTAATGGGATGCTGCTATTTCAAACTGCAGTGATCAGACAGCTCTTTGGTTGTCATTTGTGATCAGGTTGATCCAGGGAGTGAGTCGATCAGGAAGAGCAACCCACTGCCCCTGCAAGTGTCTGGAGCTCGGCTTCTCCTATTGCTTCTGTGACGGGTCTGTACTTCGAAACACCAACCATCCATCACATGGTCCCAGTTCTATTGTTTTAGTTCGACAGGGCACACTGTGCCCTCTGGAGCCACAAAGGGGAGGAAACATTTCCTCCAATATTCCTTCATGATAAATTCTTCCACCTCTACATAAAACCCTGCTTATAGGGCTTGTCTTTTTGGCTTTTTTTTTTTTTTTTAAGATTTTATTTATTTATTTGACAGAGAGGAAAGAGATCACAAGTAGGCAGAGAGGCAGGCAGAGAGAGGGGGAAGCAGGCTCCCTGCTGAGCAGAGAGCCCGATGCGGGGCTCGATCCCAGGACCCTGAGATCATGACCTGAGCCGAAGGCAGAGGCTTTAACCCACTGAGCCACCCAGGCGCCCCACTTTTTGGCTTTTTTAATGTCCCAACCATGACAGGAGGACTGACTTGAAGAGCAATAACACTGCTGTGCAGCCAACTCACATTGCCTTACATTTTTCACCTCTTTTCTCATAAAGAACTCCCAGCCAGGAGAGGGGAAGGGGAGGATAAGAGGAAAGGAAAACCCACATGGCATCAATAAATTTACCCTTAAGATTTAGTCATTTTCTTAGATGTGTCTTCACAACATAAATTTTTTAGGCATTCTGCTTAGATCTTAAGATGCTCGGGCAGAAATCAAACTTCTCCCTGGCTTTTATTCAGTACTATCTTCCAACACACACATACACACAAATGCAGGAAGTGATTTCTATAATGGGGTTAATTTCCCATTTACCAGGAGCAGGGAGCCCTTTCTCCAGAATGTGATCAACTTAGAGGTGTTAGTGTATGAGTTTCGTAATATTTTTGGTAACTAGAAAGGAGGAAATAACCCATGAGTCATGAAAAACCTGAAAAGATTATTCTGGTGTTTGTTTATCTTGAACCAAATTTGCAGGGAAATAAAATCACTCTGGCAGCTAAAACTGCACACTCACATTCTTTTGTATGAATTAATTATACTTAACTGCTCTGGAATGTCCTGATTAATTATTTCCTGTTCCAGTCGGTTGATTGTGCATTTTTGATACAAAACCTGCATCATGATGAGAATCTTGGACCTATTTCTCATGTTGCTTGAGGCCCCCATAGAGCTGATTTGAAAAAGTAGCTGCAAAGGAAGCCAGTGCCTTCATCAGCACCCGAGGAGGGCCAAGTCAGCACAGGCAGGGACAGCGCAGCTGTATTTTGGGCCCAGGGCACAGCACCACCACTTACACACAGGCAGCAGGGAGATGGAGGGTTTAATGCTTCACTATTTGTGAGAAACATAACTGTCACCCTGCACAAACACTGGGTGTGTGTCTTTCACCAACAGGCTCTCTGATGTGTCCGGAGTGATGGGGCCGTAGGGAAGGAAAATTTTCTCTTCCTCTATCCTAGGTTCTTTGGCTGGTCTAATAATTAAATTGGCAGATTAACAGAAGGGGGAAAAAAAGTTAATTTCATAGGTATGGGAACCCCAAAGATATGAGGCTCTCAGACAGTCAGGCAATTGAAGCTCATACACAATATAAGCTAAGGAGAAGGGGTTTAGGGTTCTGGGACTTCAAAGGGGAGGAAGACAATTCACAGAAAGCTGGGAAGAGCAAATGCTTGGTACACACATGCTTGCATGCCATGAAGATGAGTCTTTCTGATATAAAAAGTTATCTCTGGGAATCAGGAATAGCTCTCTTCCTGGTACAGGCCCTCTATCTAAATTCTTTTAAGCAGTCAAGGGAAAGGAAGGAAAAAAAGGAAGGAAGGAGGAAAAGAAAGAAGGAAGGAAGAGAGAGAGAGAAAGAGAGAGAGAAGGAGGGAAGGAGAGAGAAAAAAACAACTCTTTTCAAGTCTGTTAGGACTTGATTGCCTTCAGCTCAAAATCGTCTACATGCCAAAATGGTGTATTTTGGCATCTCATGTTCTGCTCCATCTCAGGGCTCTAGAAAGCACGCTGGATTGCCAAGTAAGTCCTGAGAGACAGAAAAACCTGAGTATATCAGTTTTTTATTGCTGCTACAATATATTTTTTTTAATTTTTATTAACATATAATGTATTATTTGCCCCAGGATACATGTCTGTGAATCGTCAGGCTTACACATTTCACAGCACTTACCATAGCACATACCCTTCCCAATGTCCACAACCCAGCCACCCCATCCCTATCCCCCCACCATCCCTACCCCAACCCAACCTAACCCTACCCTAACCCATCCCTACCCTAACCCAAGATAAACACAAGGCGATTATCTTGTAGTTCTGTATGTCAGAAATCCTAATATCAAGATATCAGCAGGGCTATGTTTCTTTTAAAGACCTCATAGGACAGTCTGTTTCCTTGCCTTTTCCAGCTTCTAGAGGCTACTGCCCACCTTGGCTGGTGTCTTCTTCCTCCATCTTCAAAACCAGCCCAGCAGCATCTTCCAACCCTCTTGTTCTCTGACTTCTTGCTTCTGTCCGTACATTTCTCTCTCACTTCCCTGGACTTCCGTTTTCCCCATAAGGACTCTCAGGATTACACTGGGTTCTGACAACCCACAGCAACGCCACCACACCCCCATCTCAAAATCATCCATCGTGTCAGTCCCTTGGCGGTGTAAGGTACATGGTCGCATGGACATCTTTGGGGGGGCTATTATTCTGCCTTTCACACTAAGTATCCAGAATCAGAAAGAGCCTGCGTAGGTCAGGCTGGAGCTCGTCATGGTAAGTCAGTGTTAGCCAGATGGCACAGGCACTAACCAACAAGAGGGTGGAGCAGAAGTCAGCAGGTCTGAGTTCTTATCTTGGAGGGCTGACTTAAACTATACGCCCAAGCAACTTTGCTATTTACCTGATGAAAGGTTGATTTGCATTCAGCTTGCCTTAAAACCATAGAGCTGTTACTACAACAATGCAAGATACTAAATCGGCTTATAAATGTGAACTGAGGACAGCAGAAAGGTGATACCAAGAACCTGAGCAATGGGAATGCCATAGAAATAAATTATTGAAATCAGCAAAAAAGGCTGATTTTTTCTGAAGCTATGCAGTAAATGGGTTAATCCCAAACTACAGTTAGCATTCACACACTTGAAGGAAGAGTATGAGGGTCAGGAAGGTTAATAAGCTTTGGAGCAGAGAGGCACAAAGAGGTCAGGGTAGGCTGAGCCCCCATCTTGCCCCTCTCCCCTGACAAACCCACTGAGCCTGTCCCCAACAAGAGACAGACACTTTAGACACAGGGCCCAATGTCCCTTAAGTCCTCAAGTTGTGTAACTCACTGCTTTTTCCTCTGAGCCCAGGTTTGCCATGAAAGCCTGGGATAATTGGGCTTCCCAGGGAGCCCCCCACGCAGGGAGAGGAGGAGCTGTCAGTCTCTGGTCTGCTTGCCAGATCAACTCTGTTTCTCATAGAAAATTAACAAACTGGCGTGCTGGCTTGCATATATTAATGCCTTGGGAGTTTAGTTAGCATGAATCAGCACCTGAAAGCTGTCACTCTCCAGTCTGCATGACAGATAGACACTCTAATTTCTCATGGAAATGAGTAAATGGCTCTGCCGGTTTATATTTATTAATGCCTTGTGAATTTAGTTGGCATGAGTCAGTATAGAAGCTCTGATCAGCCCAGGGGTCCCTACAAGAATTGAGCTGCAGTAAATTCCCCAAGACTTTCCTCCAACCTAAAAAGTCCCACCCTACCACCTGCTCCTCACCCTCATCACATCTCCCAGCCTTCATCCTGGGCCATTTCCTTGCCCATCTCCACGGGGTCCACTTACACAGAGTATAATGGGAAAGGCGGCCCCTCGGGTTGTGCAATCCTGCCCTGAAGAATTTCCAAGATCCTTTTGAGGTTTTGCTTCAATGCTGCTCTTTCAAGACCTCTCAGAACCCCTTAGTGCTCTCTAGGCCTTCCTGGTTTACTTCAAAGAATCCTACAAGTCCCTTCTTTTACCGTCTGTAAACCCTCATTTACCATCTGTCTTCCCCACCAGGAAGTGGACCAGGTTCCCTTTCCTCCTCTTAGTTGCCTAGGGCCCAGCACAGCGCCTGGCACAGAGTAGGTGCTCAATAAATAACTGTTGGCTGAATCAATAGATGTTGCCCTGACTTTCCTTCTTATGCCTCTTCTCAGTCACCGCAGAGTGGAAAATGGATGCTCACACACTGAGAGATTCAGGAGGAGATACTATAAATTAAGGGAAAGGTCACATTCAAGATAAGACAGAATGACTCTGTGGTGTTAACAGGAGGCTGTCTTCCAAGGAGCAAAGGAGAGACAGCCCCTGAGGAGAGACTGTGACAGGACAATGCCGCAGCAGTGACAGGGCAGAAATGAGGTGTCTCTAACCAACAGCCGGACATTTCTCTTTGAATGTCCTGATATTACCACAGCTCAGCATGTCCCAAAGCAAGCTCTGAGTCTTTCCAATCTGAAATCACCACACCCCCCCCCCCCCCCCCCCCGCGTTCTCAGTTCTGGGCATTTCCCAAGATCTTCACTTTGGAATTGTTTAAGATTCTTGGCTCTTCAAAGTTTGTACCCTTTACTAAACTAACACCTCATTTGGGTTTCTAATAGTACTGTGGCCTTAATTCCAAATCCACTGTGTCACACACCTGGCAACCACAGCACCACTGTGTTTTGGGTTGGCTTCTGGTGTTTGGTCTCTCATATTTTCTCCACCCATCCTGTGTCTTGAATTCATAAAAGAAAACCAAAACAAAACAAAAAACCCCTTTTCTAACCTCAGCTCTTCTCTTTTCTGAAACCCCTCAATGACTCTCGAGCTCCACACTGACAGCAGACTGACCTTTGAGGCCCTGCCCAGGTGCCCCATTCCACCATCCTCGTGGCCCTGCCATCTCACATCCAAAGCCCTGATCTGTCATTCTCAGGCCACCTCTGCCCTTCCACTAGGGCGTGCATGGTCCACCCCCTCTCCCTGTAGATGCCCATGCTTCTCCTGCCCCCATCCTTCTGTTCAGCCTGGGCTGTTCTTCTTCGCTGCCCCCTGCTCTAATCCCCACCTATCGTTGACAGCCCTGCTGAAGTCCCAAGGCCCTTATGAAACTCTCTTCAGTTATTTCAATCCACATGCAGAGACTCACAGAGCAGAAGCATGTGTTGAGAGGACTTAGACCTCAGGGTGTAGCTCTCTGTACAGCTCAGGGAATTGAGGCTGGCGGAGCCCAACCTCACTCCCTCTCTGAAGCCACCCTTTTTCTTTACCATTCCTCTTGGCGCCTACTCATCAGCTGCCTGTGTTCTCACTGCCTCCTTATGGGGAGGTTGGCTTCAGGAGGACAATGAATTTCTATAAGGCTTTTTCTGTAGCAACCTCAGCGTCTCATTCTGTGATGGGTTTAGAAGGCTCTCAACAAGTACTTGTATGGAAAGAAATTCAGAGAAAGTCAGTTGTGGTGAGTATGGGTGCAGCAGCCCCCATTATCTGCAGGGGGTATGTTCCAAGACCCCCGGTGGAGGCCTGATACCACAGGTAGTGCAAATCCTATATACACTATGTTTTTTCTTGTGCATACACACCTATGCTTTTATAGATTAGGCACAGCAAGAGATTGACAACAAAGCTAATAAAATAGAACAGTTATAATAATATATTGTAATGAAAGTTATGTGAACATGTGGTCTCTCTCTCTCTCTCAGAATACCTTATTGTACTATACTCACTGTTCTTGAGATGATGTGATATGACAAGGTACCTACGTGATGAGATGAAGTGAGGTGAATGACACAGGCGTTGTGACGTAGTGTTAGGCTACTACTGACTTTCTGATAATACGTCAGAAGGAAATCATGTGCCTTGGGACTGCGGTGACATGGGTAACTGACACCACAGAAAGCGAAACTGTGGGAGGGTGGGGTGTGTGTGTGGGGGGACTACTCTATAAGGAAATTAAAGTAAACAAGAAAAAATTTCATTATCAGTATTTCCAATCAGTGCTAGATGACAAGGTGGCCTAACTCGCGGGGACCCAGCCCATTTTTGAATTATCAGGTAGCCTGGCTGACTTACCTCTCCCATGGAGCTGATCCCTCAGGTCCTAAAAAAGCTGACAACTGGAGGCTATTTACTGAACAGTCTTCTCATAAGTCAAACTGTTTAGTAGGTTAAATAATGGCTCCCCCAGAAGGTATGTCACCTCCTAACCCCCATAATCTGTGGTTATGACTTTCTTTGGAAAAAGAATCTTTGCAAATGAAATTAAGGACCTTGAGGTGAGATCATCCTGGATTACCCAGGTAGGCCCTACATTCAATGACAAGTGTCCCCTTAAGGGACACAAAAGAGAAGAGGAGAAGGCCATGTGAAGACAGAAGCAGAGCTGGGAGTGATGCGGTCACCATCCAAGGAACACATGGAGCCATCCAAAGCTGGAAGAGGCAAAGAAGGATTCTTCCCTAGAGCCTTTGGAAGGAGTCTGGCCCTGCTGCCATCTTGATTTCTGACTTCTGGCCTCCAGTAGTCTGAGAGAATAAATAAATGTCTCTTGCTTTAAACTAACTGGTCCTCGGGAATTTGTTTCAGCAGCCTTAGGACACAAATATAAGGGAACATGGAAAGTGGAGCTATTAAGCATAGAAAGGTTATTGTAACTGGAAATGATGAAGGTTGGGATAGTTTTCCCAGAGTGTGCAGTGCACTCCAAGGAGAAGCACTTGTCCAATAAGTACTGGAATGGGGGTGGGGGAAAAGGAAGGGGCGAAGAGAGACAAGGCAAAGGATTCACAGAAGGCTTCTGGAAGGAGGAGACCCTTAACTGAGCCTTGAAGAATGAGGAGTTAGCTGGGTAAGGAAGCTGGAGATGTCCCACAGGTGACATAGCACAGCCATCACTATCAGAGAACCCAGTGGACAGTAGAACACAGAGGCCAGATGTCTTGATCTTTGAGGGGTCAGGTCTCTGAGGGCTTTCTAGATCACATGAAGAAGGACAGACCTCTCTCTTACAAGTGATTGTCCACTGGGGCAGTACTAGGCCTTGCCTGAGTAGGAGTGTACATTTCTTTGTTGTCACAATGACTAGGGGGTTTCTCCTGGCACTTAGTAGCCTGCATCCGGGACATTCCATGTCTTACAGTGTCAGCGGACTGTCCAGCACAATGAAGAATTTCTTGTCCCTCCAACACTTTCGAAAGAGTCTCATCATCTTGAGAAAAACTTCTGATAATAATATAAAACTGCCAGAGAGGTTTGAACAGGAAAGTGACCTGATGGGGAAGTGAAGACAGGTCATGTGGTGCAATGGGACGGTTAGATTCAGAAGAACGGGAGTGACAGCCTGAGAAAAATTAGGAGGCCATGGTCTGAGGACAATGAAGGCCTGATGAAGAGATGGAGACCAGAGCCAGCAGCAGCAGCAGGAAGGATGGAGGAAGGGGAAGGAAAGAGGGCACTGGGAGACAAATTCAAGAGACATTAGGTAAAAAAAAAAAAAAAAAAATTAGGAATTTGTATTTGGATAAGAGACCAAATCTCAGATTTCTAGTTCAGAGGTGTCATTAACAGATATTAAGAATAAAAAGAGAGTTACTGGATCACAATTCAATTTGGGACTTGTTGATATTAAGTTGCCTGTGAGGTAGTGAAGCAGAAATGCCCATTAGGCAATTGAAGGATGCCTAGCATTCGAAGGATGGTGTGAATGTTGTAATCTTTAAGTAGAGTATTTTCAAACAGACTAGAAGAAGGTGGTTTCCATAAGTGGACAGTTTGAAGCCTGGAAAATTGCTAGTCTCACCGTAAATGGATTGAGTGCTTACAATTCCATGGCATTTCACAAGAATTTGATTCCCTTTTTATTTAAAGGACAAAAGAAATTCTTGACCTCAAATGAAGGGTTTTGTTTGCACTCAGATTAGTTTACAAAGGAAGATAACCACTCAGGTGCTCAGGGTTCATGCCTCTTATATAACAAGGAACTAGATTGGTTTTATGAAAAAAACAGTTGGAAGAAACAAAGCATTAGAGTGGTTTAGACAACTAAGACTGGAGTAAATGTTGACTCATGGCCTTTGAAAGAGGATTCTAGACTAAAGAAGGTGGTATTTCATTTTCAAAACATTGTTCTTTGTTGTGCTACTTGGAACACTTGAGATATTTCTATTAGCTTATGTTTGAGTGTAAAAATAATTTCACTATTTTGCTTCAGTTAAGTAGGGGTAAAATTTGCAGTACTGTTCATTTTCTTTAGCTACTTTTAAGTCCATGAGAGCTCCTCAAAGTTCTAGGAGCTCCTTTTACCTCTCAGTCTGGTAGCTTTATGTAAATTTCATGAAGGTGAGGACTAAATCTGTCTGGTTCACCACTGAATCTCCAAAAGCCAGCATATTACCATGCACATAGTAGGCACCCAACAAATATTTGATTGAGAAGACAAACACAAAAGTTTTCATTCCAGGGAGTGAGGAAGATGGGCATTAAATCACTAAATACAGCAGTAATTCCCAATTGCTTTTTTGTTGTTGTTGTTAAGATTTTGCATATTTATTTATTTGAGAGAGAGCAAAGGAGGAGTAGAGGGAGGAGGGACAAGCAGACTCCTCACTGAGCTCAGAGCCTGATGTATGATCTGAGCTGAAATCAAGAGTCCAATGCTTAACTGACTGAGCCACTCAGGCGCCCTCCGAATTGCTTTCTGATGAAGACCCCCAAGGGGAAGAACAGGCAGCTCTGCAGAAGGACTATCAGTGAGATTGATCTATTCTGAAGAGAAAAAGGCTGAGGAAGAGTCCCTAAAACTGTACACTAAAGGCTAAGCTAGTCAGAGGAGCAGAGGAAGTGGATGCTGAAGTCCTAGGACTACGGATGGCAGAGATGAGTGATGTAAATAGGAAATTAGGAAAGAGAGAGGTTTGGCTCTGCAAGCATCAATTTCCTGAGCTGTAAAGAGAGGCTACATTCTGAGATCTAAGTTCTTTGAACACTCAGTTCTGCTCTGTGAGTCTCCTTATGTGAGTTGAAATTATCAAGAAAAGTTTTATAAAGGCCCTGGGACTTCAGCTGGTCTATGAAGTTAGATCTATTAGTGGAAATACTCTGAGAAAATTACAGGATCAGAAAAGAGTTTGGGCCTTCTGGACAGAGAAGGATATGATTTGCCTATCCAAGAAGGGAAGGAGAAATTTAGAAATAAAAGAAGAGAAAGATTTACAGTAGAAAATATTAGGCCAAAGACCTCATATAATCTCAGAACTCTCTGAGATTGGGACTGTACTCTTATTGTCCTAATTTTTCCATTGAGAACCTTGAGGCACAGAGAAGTAGAAGAACATGCCCAAAGACACATGACAATCAAGTGGCGGGGCCAGGAATGCGATATGGGCAATCCGACTCCCCTGCTACCACTGGGAGTACAGGGGCGTGGGGTCACAAGTAACCAGTGAGGAGCATTTCTTATCACAGTCCTGTAAGGTGCTTCACAACGTGATCTAGGTGTTTTGTTTTGTTTTTTAAGATTCACATATTTATTTGAGAGAGAGAGAGAACGTGAATGGAGGAAGGGCAAAAGGAGAGGGAGAGAATCTGAAGCTGACTCCCCACTGAGTGTGGAGCTTGATGCAGGGCTTAATCCCATGACCCAGAGATGATGACCTGAGCTGAAACCAAGAGTCAGACTCTTAGCCAACTGAGCCACCCAGCTGTTCTGATCTAGGTTTTTACTTCCTTTCCCTCCAATAAGTTTATAAGCCCTGTGAGCGCAGGAAGAGACACTCTATCATGGCTCTTATAATTCTTTACCATTCTAGATCTTGGACAAGGACTCGATGCTACATTTTGATTGGAGAGGAATCTATTATATCCTTGTGCCTGCCCTATGCAGGACTCGACTCCCTTCTGTCCATGTGTCACTGCCAGCCTGGCCAGAAGTGGACACCTGTGTCAAGGTCAGCCTATGAGCTTGAGATTAATTAGTGATGGATCTCTTCCCAACAAGAACAACCTCTGCTAGATAGTATCTAGTACATAGTCAGAGAAAATAATCAGTCAATAGCAGGACAGAGGCCAAATGATATACTGAAAGAATACAGCAAGCAGGAACTATAAAGCAGAAAACAAAAAACAAAAAACAAAAAACAACCCAGAGTAAAGTCAATAAAGGGTCAAAGAAGAAGTTGAAACAGGAAGTAGTTGAAGGTGTGACTCTTAGCATGGCCAGCTTCACAGATGTGTGACCTGCAGTTTCATAGCCCTGGGCTCAGAAAAGCCCCCAACTTGCTTTTTTGTCTTAAAATTCTTAATAACTTTTAAACAAGGGACTCTGCACTTTTATTTTTACTGGACCATGCAAGTTATGATAATGAAGGTGATCGTAACGACAACAATACCTACTATTAAGAAAAGAAAAAGTAAGAGTGGGGGACTTGGGCAGACTTGAGATTGAAAAGTGCTAATCTTGTCCCCTCCAGTCGTCTCCATCCTCAATTCTCCAGGCCTACCAAGCACAGCCTGTGCAGGATTCTGTCCACTGCCTCCAGGATAGTCTGCTTAGAACACAAGCCACTTCATTCTGTTTAAAACCCTCCAATACTCCCAACACCCTAAGGACAGTGACCCATGGGATCCTGAACTTGACACTCCAATCCATCTATCCTCATCTCAGACACAAGGACAGGCTTGGAGCAATTCCATTGGAGCGCCCTTTACAAGAGAAAACAAAATATAACCAGGCACCAAATTGTTACCAGAGAAATATCTCCTCTCAGAGATTATTGCCTGTGTTTGGAAAGCTTTGGATACTTGAACAGACAGGAGTTGCTCAGGGGGATTGTGACCCTCTGGGCTGGTGGGGAGAGAGGATGAGATCCCCGAGGGGTACGCTGGAGGAGTAATAGGTGATGGCTACAATGAGATCTGAGTTTGCTTGGGAGGGACAATAGGAAGTAGGAATTCCTAGTTACCATAAAACCTCTGTTTAGCTGGGTTGGATGTGAAGTTTGGGGTCAGAGCTAAATTGTGACAGGGGAGCAAATGAGCACAGCCTCTTTTCCTGTCCTTTTCCCAGGCAGAGCTCGGCTTCTCATATAAACAAATGTTGAGTTTTAAAGTGTGTCAAGTATCAGACCGCGGGGCTAGACAACACGTTTCAGTCCAGCCTTGCTCACCTCTTGCTCTTCCTTCTCTGTCTATCTGCCTGCCTCTCTCTGTCTTTCTCTGTTTCCCACCTTTTCTCAGCTCCTAGAAAATTCTATGTCAGGGATTTCACAAAAGCTCTTTTCTCTGGCTAGAAAGTGGTTTCCTTCCTTTACATTTGTGTTCTGATCAGCTGTGGGCATGGTGGCAGGATCAGGTGGACAGAGGCAGTTGCAGGGAAGGCAGGTACAATGCAAAATGGACTTCTAACTCCAAAAGGAGTACTTTAAGACTACAAAGAAGTAGTAAAAAACAAAACAAAACAAAGAAATGATGGAATCCAGGGTTTTGTTATGAGGCATCTTGATGGACTGCAGGTCTCTCAATGACTGAGATTGTGTCTCCTCCTGATATCTCTGCTCTCTGGAGGGGAGCAAAATTTGCCACCCCAAAATGTGTCTCCTTAGCATGCAGATTATTCTTAAGAAACAGAAGGCTCAGGAAGAATCTTTGACATTCCCCCTGACTGCCTAAAAAAATTTAGATAGAGGACCTGCTCCAGGAAGAGAGCTATCGCCATAGATACATACCTTATGCTACGAACTAGGGGCAGTAGACAGGGAGGAACCTGGCAAGGCCTCTCTATATTTCATTGTTTCTAAGTGGCCCAGCAAGCATTTGTTTCCCAAACATTTACTCTTTTCATCTTCTTGCAAATGGTCTTCCTTCTCTTTGAAGTTCTAGAGCCCTTCCCCCTTCTCCTTAGCTTTGGATGACATAGAAGCCTCAGTTGCCTGACTGCCTGTGGGCTTCATATTCTTCTGGACCCTGAACATATGTACTTAAGTTTGATTTTCTCCTGTTAGTTTGTCTCATGCTATCTTAATTCTTAGACCAGTCAAAAGAACCTTGATGGGTAGAGGGAAATCTTTCCTCCCCAACACTTCCTTTCTCACCCCACCCTGCTCCTTCCCACAATGGTGAGGAACACAGACTGAGGAACTAACTGCCCCTGTTGAATTCTTGGCCTCATCATGCCTCATTATGTCTCCCTGTGTGTGTGTGTGTGTGTGTAGATATATGTTTATCTATAAAGTTGGGATAATAGTAGTACAGTAGAAACTATAGAGCCAATAGGATTAAATGAGATAATTCTTTACCTGACACTATAATTGCATAAAACATTTTAATTAGTGCAATGTCTGACACTTGGTATTATGTTGAACACTCAACCCAATAACTACTTAATATGTGTTCCTTGCATTGACTTGAATGCTAAATCCCCCTGCTAAGCTCTTATCACTGCACACGTACCTCTCTCTAACATAACTCTCACCATCAGAATCCTGTCTGAAGTCAACATGAGAATGAAAAAAATAATCCAAATTTTCCATTCCTACACCCCATAGAATATTTTGAATTGCAAACAGAAGCAGAATGTTTTCTGATGGAATACTCTATTGTATTTTCTTGAAAGACTCTTTTAAAATATTCATCCTCTATACATAAAAAGAGGTCCAGTTTGCAAAGCAGGTGAAAGGTATTATGAGTTCTCTGCTGAGCAGTAGAGGAGTGTCAGTTCCTGGGAATTTATCATGTACAGTTCATGGGGCCCCAGGGTCGTGATGTTGGCATTTAAACATTAGCAAGAATAGCACTGAAAGCAAAGCTGACATATGTAAGAATGAGTGGACCCTAGTGCTGCCTTTTGTTCTCTCAGAAAGATCATAGCATATTAATGGGAGCTACTCCTAATTCTTCCTCAGTGGCTGCCACATCACACCTTCCTTTAGTCCTCTAGGATGGCTTATTTGATTATAATGGTATGAATTTTAACAGGGCCCTCCTTACCCTCCCTCCCTCCTTTTCCTTCCTTCTTTCCTTCCCTCTCTCTTTCCTTTTTCCTTCCTTCCTTCTTTCCTTCCTTTCCTTCTTTTCCTTTCTTTCCTTCCTTCTTCCCTTCTTCCCTTTCTCCCTTCCTCCCTTCCTCCCTTCTTTCCTTTTCCCTTTCATTTATTAATTCACTCAAGAATATTCAAGGCCATCTACCATGGGCCAGGCAGTACCATTCCAATCTGATACTTAGCCTCATGAATCTTCCAGTCAAGCAAGGAATGTAGACACCAAATGTTAGTAAATTAAAAGTTGCCATGAACCTGAGAAAAGACTGAGTCTGGAAGATGAGAGTAAGCCTTCTGAAGAAATAACTTTCCTCTGAGAGCTGAAAGATGACTAGTCTAGCTAGGAGACACTGGCTAGGAAAAGAAGGGTGTGGGAGTCAACAGGGCAGTGGGAGAGTGCTATAGGAGCTCTTCAGAGGTCCCAGTGGCCTACACCCGCACTCCTCTGGGGACTGCCTCAGCCCCTCACCTCTGCTGCACCTATGTTAGGGATGACTTTGCCGTTATGATTTGTGGGGATGTTGTGCCCCACTCTGGACTAGATAATGGCCAGAGATCGCTCCCAATTTGCACATGTAGAAGTCCAGTCTCTGAGGAGCAGAGCAGTCTGCCCCAGACTCAACATTCCAAGAGGCATAGCTGGAATCGAAATGCAGGAATTTCTGTCTCTAAAACACATGCTCATACCGCAATACTAACGTAACCCTCAGAGGGGCCATCTTAGGTAAATCTTCCCACCCGAAAATACCATTTTCATACAGATGCCCAAAATTCTTCCACCAGTGGAAAGATAATACCTTACAACGAAAGTGATTCTTTCCCCATGCTCCTCTTTTAAAAACAAACACTGAGCCAACTTTGGAATGTTGGAAATGCCCACAATAAAGGAAAGGGGACCTGATTCTTCTTAAAGTTGTCCTTACTGTTTAAATCATGAATAACTTCCCTGTCTTGAGTTCTTCTATACCTTCAACAAATACATCATAAAAAATTAAAATTATTGTAAAGAGCAAATATTCCTTGGGAGGGGTAACCTATTAATTCAGTAACACTTAAGAGTACATATGTTAATTGGGAAATTTTCATCCTAAGAAGAGAAATGAGAGCAGTATACAGCTTATGGCTGCCCACCAAAGTTTGAGATGGAGACGCAGAGAATATAACACTAAATATAAATATCATATTCTTTAGGAGTTAACTTTGTACCAACTCTTCTAAGTTATTACAAAACATTTTGTGTTCCTCAAGCCTAGCTCACATTTCCATTGGACATTCGTTAAAATGTTCTGTGTGACGTACCTTCTTAATTCTTATTTCACCTCCTCTAAGAAATTTTTGTAGATCCCCTTCGTCAGATGCCATTTGTGACTCTCTGACCATACCATGTGGTGATATTTCTATTATTAAGCCCTTATTGCATTAATACCTGTCCTAAAGTTAATTAGGCATGCATCTGTTTCCCCCTTTGAAATTATAAATTCTCAGGAATCCTGGCTCATCAGTTTGTGTATCTCCCACAGGGCCCAACTTAGTGCTGTGTACATAGTAGGGGCTTAATAAATGTTTAAAGACTTGGAATGAAAATATGTTCTTCCTAGTTTAAGTAAATCTTTGGGAGGAATTTCTCCATAAATAGCTATGATAAAGAGTTTTTCAGCTTGAGCCATTTGCAAGATTGCTTTGGCCTTCATGAATCTTCTTTGATAGAAAAAAAAAAGTAACCCAAATGCTCTTTCCTGTGATAAGAGTCATAATTTCAAGAGACAGAGCTGTTCATAGGCAAACACTTTGAATTCTGTACTATGTTCAGAGCCAATTAGAAGCAATTGGATTTATGAATTTTTTATTTTTCTGATTGATTTTCTATTTAGTTTCTCCTGAATAACTACTTAAAAATCTTTCCATAACATTCACCCTTTTCGTTGATTTCTAGCCCTCAGAACCAACCTTTCAGCAATTATACAAGCCCTTCACAGATTTTTTTTTGGCTTCCACTTCTTTTAAAGTAGTTTATTGAAATCCTCTCCAGATAAAAACCTTGAAATCATTAAGCAGATCACTGTTCAGAATCACGTTAATTCTTCTATTTTTCTCCTTAAAGGAGATGACTAGTGGACAGCTTGGAATAGCAATGAGGTATGGTGTTTATCTATAATACCTCTTCCATGATGAATAACTAATTTATCCAAAATCCTATTACTTGGAACATTTCAATCATGGTTAGAAAAAGGTCTCTGATTTGGATCCTTGTTAATTTAGAAATGGCCTTCTTCCCTGGGGACCTTCAGATCTTCCGAGGCCAGCTGGTGATGAGGCCTGAATTTGAACACTGCAAAGACAGGAATGTGAGCAAGAGCTTTTTAATTCCTGGTTTAAAATACCCTGTGAGGTCTGGGACTCTGCTCACCTTCATTTTCTCCAGGGATTTCAGCACCTGTCCCGAGGATCTTCCTCCAGCCCTAATCACTGCCACAACTGCCTCGGATGGCTTCAGTGTCCACAGAGAATTGGGCTTGGCCAACACTTAGAGCTATTAAACTACAGACAGCTCAGACTCTGGGAATCTCTTCTGACCACAACCTCCCCTGGCCTGGCCTGGCCTTCATTCCCAGAAGTCCTCATCACAGCACCCACTATTACTTTCTTAATCACAGAGGAAGAGCTATAGGGTCCTCGTGCTGGCTGGGCCCTTGCGGAACATCCTGCTCGGGGATTTGAGCTTAAGAACTCTTTTCTCAAGTGAAATCATACATGAAGGCCCCGTTTTAAAAGAACAAAGAACAGAGCAGCTCTGACCAAAGCATGCGTGTAGACCCCAACTACTCATTATGTCTTAGGCTCTGGTTTTATAGATCACACAGTGGAGGCTTAAACATGTGGGGTTTCGAATAAATCTGAGTTTTTATTCCTATGGGTAAGGCAGAGTCTTGGCTACCAGCCAAATCCCTATTCATGAGCACCTCTCCCCTAATATTCTTAGAGGGCTTCAGAGACCTTTTCTCTCATATGATCAAGACTGAAATTGTTCATCTTCCCAGTGGGTCCATTGTGGGTCTCCACTTTGGCCCCCTCTCCTCCTGCCCTCGTTGCCCTCCTAGGCTCCGGGCAGTGTGTTCCTACCTCCCATAGGCATTGCTTACTGCCTCTGCTGGGCACTCCTGCCACCCTCTGCAGGCACCGCTCAGTTTTGGGGGGTACCCCTGCTGGGGCTGCAGGGATGGGGACACCCAGAGGTTGACTTCCTCCTTTACACATTCCATTCTGTGGAAAGGGTACCTAAGCAAGTTCATTTCTCAGAAAATAATTCATGAAAACAGCTTTTCGTATTTGCTCCTAGCCATCTCTCTCCAGTGACCTAAACACGAGTCAGTAGAAAGCTGGGAGGAGGACCCATCTGTATTACTGAGAACTAAAGTTTTGGTTCTGGGTCTGGCTTTTCGGCTGGGTTCTGCCCTCTGAGATTAGTTACCATCTTCAGGCTCTTCCTTTTCTTAGGCAAATCATTTCTCCCAGCAGTTCGCTAGATGCATTGATTTGCAGTGGTGGGTAAGGCATAGACAGAAGCTGGGCCGTCTTCTCTGGTCCCATCTCTGGACTCTTCCTTACTCACTCTTGCCCCTAAAACACACAGTAGAAACAAAATATGTAAGGAACTTACTTTAAATTTGATTGATTTTTACCAAAATGAGAGATCAGGGTATTTTGAGAGAAATTTCTAAAAGTGAAAATTTATCACGGGTATGAATCCATGAGAACTGAACTGAACTGAGTAATTAACGTTAAAATGTTGATCAAACAAACCAATCATGGTGCAGGATCTAAAGAGAGCACAGAGATTTACCTAATGACCAGGGTGATACACTCCCAACTCCCCAGGGACAGAAACTTTTGCTCTCCGGAAGCTCCCAGACCTCACACTCTGTATCTTTTCATCCGGCTGTTCATCCATATCCTTTAGTAAACTGGTAAACATAAGTAAGTTTCCTTGAGTTCTGTGAGCTCTTCTAGCAAAATGATGAATCCAAAGAGAAGAGGTCTTGGGAATCTCGAGTTTGCAGTTAAGTTGGACAGAAGTTGTGGTTAACCTAGGAACCCTCTGCTTGTGATTGGCACATCAAGTGGGGAGAAGGGACAGTCGTATGGGACCGAGCCCTGAACCTGGGGGATCTGATGCTGTCTTCAGGTAGACAGTGTCAGAATTGAGTTCGACTGTAGGACGTGCAGCTGGTGTCACAGAATCACGTGGTGGTGTGGGGGAAACGCACACAACCAGTGTCAGAAGCACTGTTAGTGTGGTAGTCACGTCAGAGGAAGGGGGAAACACGGGAAGAGGATGGGAGGTTCTTTCCTACATGTTACTCTAAGTGTGGCCCACAGACCAGCCACATCGGCATCACCAGGAGCTGGTTAGAATGCAGAGTCTCAGAGCCCACTCCAGAGCTGCTGAGCCGGAACGCGCACGTTAACGATGTGGGAGATCTGCACACACTTTAAGGTTGGGAAGCATTTCTCTGGACAGTTTCATCCCCTTGCACATATAGAAGCTATGCCTCAGGCCCTTTCAGAGTCCACACGTGGGTGAGGGGCAAGAGGAACAAAGTCCTGGGAACTTGGAAAGGAACAGGAGAAAAGGGGAAAAAGAGGGGGGCTGGGAGTGTTGGAAGGAGAAACAAACTTCGTACTTCTCTTTTCTGCCAAAGCTTGGCTCTGGGCACCAGCCTTTAGAGTTGCAGCCAAGAAAAACATCATCCAACTATCCAATTTCAAACAGGAACTGCGGGTTTTCTCCAACTCCAGAGTGAGGCTGAGATCAGGGACCCCGGCCCGGCTGACCAGGGCTCCAGCTTCCTGATTCCTGGCACATCACAGCCCCAGAAGTCCTGTTAAGAAACCGACAACTGGCTTGTGAAAGAATAAGACATATTCACTGTTGTTTTCCCTTGAATGGAATCAGTGAACGCTCTGCCTCAAGATTTATTTCCAGCCTGACAACAACGTTCAAGACATGTAGGTGGGGGAAGAAAATCCTTACTTTAGTAGGTGACGATGACACAGCCCAAGAGTTTTTTCTGTTTAAACCTCCTTATGCTAAGGCAGTTAGGGATCTGCAGAGGAGAAACAGGTAAGTACCCGGCTTGGTAAAATAATGCTAGCTCATTTGCAGAAGATGGGTAAAGGTCAGTAACTAGAACATCTGAAAAAGAGCCATATCTCTGGGCTCTTCCATTCCTGGGCATGCTGTCCTAATGATGAATTTCTCACTGGGAGAGTGTAAGATAATGGCATCGCAGGAATGGAGGCGAAGCCCGCACAGGCGCGGCTCTGCTGTGCCTTCTCTGGCTCACACTTTGTCCAGCAAGGCGATCAGTCAGGGATGAGAGGCCGGCTGCCCACGCACCCTGCCTTCACACCCTTTTCTGGAGAAATACTGCTGCCCCATTATCTTTTTCTTCTCCACTCAGAGATTCTGTCTTGGTGACCCAGGAAATCCAGGGCTTGTGGCCAGATGCTATACTGCGGACACAGGACCTGCACGTGGCCAAACGGATGCCTGAGACAATACAGAATTAGAAGAGGAGTCAGGGCAATGCGTCCCGCTCGCCCTTCTCAGAGCTCTGGAGTCAGGCTGCTATGAATCACTCCAGCCGCATCTATTAGGCGGCTCTCATTCGGCCACAGCTCATAGTCACAGATGCACAGCCAGGGTCTCCTGTTAAATCAAGTCTAACAGCTCTATGATAAGGATGACACAGGTGAATGGGGAACAAAAGGGCACGGTCTTAGCCATGTGTCCACAGTATTGGAAAAGTGGAGAAAGGAAATGTCTGCTGACTACCAACCAAGTGCCACATTATTCATTTCTTTCTCTTCATCTCTCTCTCTCTCTCCCTCCCTCTCTCTCTCTTATATATACATATATATATATCACAGTAGTAGAGAAATTAGTATAGAAACTCAGGTCTAGGAGAATGGCAGAAATTATCAGAATAGAGAGGAAGATGAACAGGAGGGAATGGAGTCAGAGGGCTTAGGGAAGACGAAAATAGAAAGAAGGAAAAAGAGAGGGAGAAAAAGAATAAGAGGGAAAAGCCAGGAGCAGAAAGCAAACTGCCTTCCTCACCAGGGTGACTAGGCTGGGGACCCACTTACGGGCCACTTCACCATTTATAGGTTGGTGAGCTGGTACCGGTCACATAACCACAGTCTCCTAATCTGGAAATCGAGGGCAGCAATTTCCAGCTAACTGCTTCACTGGCTTGCTGTCAGGATCCAATAAGAACCTCTGGGCAAAGTTCTGTAAAATGAGAAGTGCTGTACGAACAGAAGCTCTTCCAGGGGTGTCCAAAGGCTGGATGTGAATCAGAAGACCAGGTCCCCAGTTTAAAGTGAAGGACAACGTCTACCAAATGGTGAACAGAGCAAGGAACCATGCTTCGGCTTGGGAATCAACCTGGGAGAACCTGCAAGTGATGTTTGTTTCACATGCCATCAACCCCACAGAGGGAGACTTAAGCCCACTGACTCCCGTCCTTTGCTCCAGGTGGCGACAGCAGAGAGCTGAGCCTGCCGGCCATCTTTCCAGTGAGGTTTCAGGGAGTGCAGCCCTTTCCCCCTCCCAAATCCTGTGTGCGAATTACGAGGAATCACCTCCTTTCTTCCTGGGCCATGAGCGTACCACCGAGTTGTCTGACGTTTGCGCTTTATGCTTTTATTAATGACAACCTGGGAAACCAGCACCACATGAAAATGCAGTGAATGTTGGGGGGTGGGGCGAGGCGTGGAGTTCCAGGAAGAAGGAAATAGAAAGTTTGGGTGTTAATCCCATAATCCCATGCAAGGGATTTCTGTGACGCAATTCAGAAATCAAGTTGTACTGAGGAAGTGAAATGAAGTCCAGGAAAAAGGAACCAGAGAGGACTAAATTAGTTGGAAAAGACTCTCTTGTGTGTTTTTTGTAGGGCCGAATACCAGAAAGGGGGAAGCCTCATTTAAGTAGTTTCTTTCAAATCAGAGCCGTGGAGGAATTTTTGACGTTGAAGCTGACTGGAGCGCTGTTTGGCCTGAACTAGAAATAAGGCCTGACTGAGGCTATTATCTGCCCAACCAAAGAACACAGAGCTGCAATCGTGAATATCCACTTAGTGTGTGCGCCAAGTCTTCAGAGATTTCTGGTGATGCTGGCTGAAATGTACTGGGAAAGATGCTATGGAATGAAGGAGAAAAGCCCAGGTCTAAAGATGTGCTCCTTAGGGGAGGAAGCAGAAAACATCTTTGTTTTTCCTTCCTCCCTTAGGACGTTAGAGTGAGCTGAATGGTGTCCTCAAACATAAGGTCACCTCCCAATTCCTGGGACACGGGCATAGTACTTCATTTGAGAAAGGGTCTTTGGGGACACGACTATGTCAAGGATCTTGAGATGAGGAGATCATCATCCTGGATTGTCTGGGGGTGGGTGGGTGGGTAGGGGGTAGTTAAATGCCATCAGGAGAGTGAGGCCAAGGGAGATTAAAGAGACACACAGAGGAGAAGTCAATGCGAAGGTGGTGGTAGAGACTAGAGTCACACAGCCTTAAGCAAAGGGAGGCTTGGAGCCACCAAACCTGGAAGAGGCAAGGAAAGATTCTCCCCTAGAGTCTCTGGAGGGAGGCAACCAAAGGTCCATTGACAAATGCGTTGACACATTGACAGTGTGTTGAGATTTCAGACATCCCACCTCCAGAAATGTGAGATAATCCATTTCTACTGTTTTAAGTCGCCAAGTTTGTGGGCATCTATGACTGCAGCCATTGGAAACTAGTACAGGCGGAATGGGAAAAAGTTACCCAGCAGCAGAAACAGCTCTAAGTCTTTTGCCATTCCTCTTTGGTCCAGGACTAGGTCCGTTTGCCAGAATCAGGAGGCATCTGAGACCCACCCGCACCCTGCTCAGGCTCCGTGGGAAGTTTCAGCGCAGAGGAGCCCACACCACACTTGGCTCTGCATAGAAATGCTCGCCAACACAGACCCAGGGGAGAGCGGTGGAGGCCACATGCCCAGGGATGAGGAACAGACACGTAACACAGGAGGCACATGCAGCATCTCCTCAAGTCCCCAGCAAGCCTGGCAGAGAGCAATGGGAGCTCCAAGAGGTCACCATGAGAGGAGTTGCTCCCACCCAGGTTTGAATCCAGCTCCCCTGTTCGTTGGTTGTGTAACCTGCCCCTCCTCCATCCCCACTCCAGTTTCTTCATCTGTACAATGGAAGTGAGGAAATCTACCTCACAGGCTTGTGGATGAGAGGTTTAAGGTAGTTCACAAAGCCCTTGGCTTCCTGAAGGGGCTTAGCAATTGGTTGTTGCAATCACTACCCAAGATCTCAGAGCGGTAAGACCGGTCTGTCTGACCTGAGGAGACTTGATCCTTCTGGAGCCTGAGGCTACCTCACCGTGCAAGGCTCAGCCTGTTCATGTGAAGGTGCTCAGTACACACAATCCCACCTCTGTGCCGGGTCTGGCCTGCTGGGCCCAGGACCTACCTCTCTATGCTTCCCAAACCACAAGGGCTAGACACCTGGGAACTATTTCTCAGACTTCCCTGCCAGCATGGTTCCAGTTTAGATGCCACTCACGGGACGCACGGGCCTGAGAGCAAGGATTCTTTCCTTGGCTCCAGGTTTTGTGGCAGCAGTCTAACAGGAGTGGTAGAGGCAACCCCGGGTGGTGGAGGGATCCCCCACGGGCAGCGTTGGATGAAGGCAGTAGAGGTGCGAGGCCCGGGGCGCCCAGGGGCTGTGGGGCTGGTGGGCTGACTGCCCTGCTGGGTCTCTGGGGTACATAACTCCTCCCATCCTCACTTTGGCTCCTTTTCTTCCAGTAACTTGGTGTCTTTGCTCCCTGTATGAGATCCCTCTTTGCTTGAAAATCCTACAATGACTTCCATTTTCCTGACTGAATCTGTCTCCAGAACATCAGTTCTCTACAGGGGCACAGGTGCCCAAGCATGGAGATGTTAGGCCCCCCAGAAGGCTTTCTCCACAGGAATACCACCTAACGTGTTCGATTACAGATAAGACTTAAAATGAAAATATGCCAGGGAAAGCTATCCTATTGGCTCAAATGCCTTCAGGGGATCATCGACTGTATTAGAATCTGCCGTTAGAGAAATTCTGCAAATGAGGATGAAGGAAAAGAGTGCAAACACCACAAAGGCATAGAGAGGAAGCTGGATGAAGGGAAAAGAGAGAAAAATCCCTCAGAATGAGGAAAAAGTACTACAGGGGAAAAGTATATGTTTGCCCAGGTAGCTCTACCACTTGACTTTTTTTCATTTTTTAAATTGTGGCAAAATATACATAACACACAATATACCATTTGAGCCATTTTCAAGTGATAGTTCGATGGCATTAAATACATTCACATGGTTGTAACAAGCACATTGTCATCCATCTGCAAAACTTGTACCTCACCAAACTGAAACTCCATCCTATATCATAACAACGACTCCTCTATTCTCTCCTCTCCTAGGCCCTGGGTGTCACCGTTCTACTCTCTATCTGTATGAACTTTACTACCCTAGGAACCACATATGAATTGAATCATATAATATTTGCTCTTTTGGGTCTGGCTTTTGCCACTTATTGCAATGTCTTCCAGGGCTCATCCATGTCCTAGCATGTGTGAGAATTGAATTCCTTGTTAAGGCTAAATAATATTCCATTATATGTATGAACTACCTCCTGTTTGTCAACACATTTGTCAATGGACCTTTGGTTGCTTTCATCTTTGGATACTTCAAATAATGCTGCTGCGAGTATTGATGTACAAATGTCTCTTCAATCGGCTTCAAATTCTTTTGGGTAGAAAAATTCTTCCTAAAAGTAGACTTGTTGGATCCCGTGGTTATTCTAGGCTTAATTTTTTTTTTTTAAGAACCGCCATACTCTTTTCCACAGCACCTGCAACATTTTACATTCCCACCAGCAATGCACAAAGTTTCCAACTCTTCTACATCCTTGCTAACATGTGATTTTCTATATTTTTAAAAAAATAATAGCTATCCAATTGGATATGAAGTGGTATCTCATTGTGCTTTTGATTTGCATTTCCCTAATGATTAGTGATGTTGAACATCTGTTCATGTGCTTATTAGCCATTTGTATATCTTCTTTGAAGAATGTAACTCGACTTTTTACAGGAATTAGAAGGAGAATAAAGAGACTTATGTCTGCAGAAAGAAAAAAATGTGGACCCCTCTCCCCATATGAGCTTCAGAGACTATGAAAAACAATTTTTTAAAGAATGTGTGAGATCACATTCCTTACATATACTGAGTGCAAATGAATGCAGATGGGACTTTTCTGCCTAGTCAAATAAACTTAATCAGAAAGCAGATTCCAATATAAATTCAAACAAGTTGTGAAACAAAATGCATAAAAGCACGTCAATTTCTATTGAAGGAAGCATAAAACCCTATAAAAATAAAGTTCCCCTTGTCATTCAAATTGCGATTTATATGTCTGGTCTTCAGACAATAGAAAGTTGCATTTTTAGGCTCATGGACTGGGGGGAGGGGGGGCAAATGTGAAGGGAACAGCAACTCAGTGAAAAGAAGAAAAAGAACTGCTTACTGGCCTCTCTCTTTCACATCACACTCAATGCCCTTAAAAGTGATACTCAGAACCATGCAGGATAGAATGTTCTCTGGGCATGGTGAGGAGGCGGGTCACTCACTCCCATTCGCGAAGGGCATTTGTCGGAAACGGGCGTGTGGGAGAGCGTCTGTCTATAAATGTAGACACAAAAGGGATCTTATTTGCCTTCATAACTCCTTTTCCCCTCCCTCTTCATATTTTTACGCTAAAGAGTGTGCAAATTATTCAAACATCTGGGGCGTGATTCACCATTACTCTCTACTGCCCTTGTTAAGCTTTGCGCCATTCACAAAAGAATAGCAATGAAGTTAATTAATGGCCAAGTTTACTGAAATCTATATTGATTACATCAAGTTTCTACCTCAATGTTTTTGACCAAAAAAAAGCAAAACAAAAACCAATAATGTTAACAGCCAATAGAATGGTAGATACTTAGCAGATGCTCGATACGTATGAATGAATGAACACTTGGAAATCTGAGCCCCCATCATTTCTTCCCTGAATTATTATAATTGCTTCCTAATTGCTCTCCTTGCATAACACCTGGTTGCCGTCCTCCAGGCATATAGCTGAGAGTCATCTTTGGCACTCCTAGCTCATGCTTCGCGAGCCATCCACAGTCAGGGGCTGTCCTATGGCCTTCAAACTAAGTCTACAACATTTCTGCTCCCTCCAAACTCCCTGCCACAGTTGAGCAGCTGAGTTCCGGCTCTGACAACTGTACCTTTTTCAATACCTGGATTTTTAATAGCTCTCTTTCCAACAAACTCTCTTCATTTTCATACATCCACTAACATTCCAACACAATGATCTTCCTTTCTAAATCTAATGATGTCAGGAATAACATTTCTAGAAACATAGGTAATGTCAATTAGAAGCCTATGTAACAGAAACAATCGGCATGAATATATGAAAAGTATATGAACAATGATGTCAAGTCATAATTTGTAATATTAAGAACTGCAAACAGGGGTGCCTGGGTGGCTCAGTCAGTTGAGCATCTGACTCTTGATTTCAGGTCAGGTCATGATCTCAGGGTCGTGAGATTGAGGCCCACATCAGGCTCCACGCTGTGTGTGGAGCCTGCTTGGGATTCTCTCTCGATCTTTCTCTCTCTGCCCTTCCCCCATTCAAATTCTCTCTTCCCTCCCTTGAAAAAAAGAATTGCAAACAAACCAAATATCAATCTATACAAGAATTAAAGAAATTTTCTCTAAAATGGAATACTACAACAAAGAAGTAGGTAGACCTACGTGAACTGGTATAGGAAGGTGTCCATAATAGTATTATCTTCAAAAAAGAAGCTGCAGACAAAAGACAGAGAGTAGAGTAGAGAGAGACAGAGCATTTTGTACAAAGTGTAGACGCGAATCGTGTAGGAAAGAGTTAACAAAGCAGGCTTGACTGTAATCCTCTAAACTTATCAGTTTTGCTTATCAGGTTGGGCCTTGGCTGGCATCTGGGAACCTGGAATTAGGGAGAGTTCCTGCTATTCCCAACTGATAAAAGCAGCTTCCTGTACCTAAACTGCTTGTACAACCAACATGGCTTCCCTCTGGGAGTCAGAAATTGTGCTGTGTATCAGTTAGAGGCGACCCCTGCGACCAGCCCCGTAAATACCCCGGTCACTGAGTCCCTACCGAGCTTCCCCCGCAGACGACATTTCACATGAGCCCTCGTAAGTCCTCACTGGTGGAATTAAGCATATCCTGCGAGAGCGCCCTGGGAGAGACCCCGGGAAATTTGTGCCTGGCTTCTCTCAGGCTTTGCCCTGTGAGCCTTCTCCCTGTATTGATCTCGCTCTAAATCTTTTCACTGTAAATAAATCTTGTGAATATGATTATATGCTAGGTCCCGTGAGTCCTTCTGGCAAATCATAGAACTTGGGGGTCGTTGTGGGACCCCCCCCAACACACAAATACATAGTTTTACTTATGTATGTGTAAGAAAAAGTCTGGAATCACTGGGGATTTTTTATTTATTTTATTTTATTTTTTATTTTTTTAAAGATTTTATTTATTTGACAGCGAGAAACACAGCGAGAGAGGGAACACAAGCAGAGGGAATGGTAGCGGGAGAAGCAGGCTTCCCGCCAAGCAGGGAGCCTGACGTGGGGTCGATCCCAGGACCCTGGGATCATGACCTGAGCCGAAGGCAGACGCTTAACGACTGAGCCACCCAGGTGCCCCGGGATTTTTTATTTTTAGTAGGAGGTTGAAACTGTCATTTTATCTCTTACTATACAATATATTTAATGCTGTGGGGCCACAACTGAGTTTTAATCACGTGTATGTGTGTCTTCAGTGATGGGCCATGTTGTAATGATCGCTTACACATATGAGTCCTTTTGGGGCTGGGGGCCAGTCTCCGTTTTTGGAACATCCCCTATGACCAGCAGCGGGCAAACCACACAGTAGGTAACCATAATGAGATGATGCTAACTACATCTGAGAGAAAAGCAAAGGGACACAGAGATGATTTAGAAATAAACTAGAAAGAGTATTTACAGGTAGTATTTCAAACTTCAGATTCTCAGTAGCTTTGATTTCCCAGATTACTTCAAGCTTCCCCAATTTTTACCCCTATTTGAAAGAGATAGAGAAAAGCCAAAAATAAAGGGGAAAAAAAAGGTGAGATACAGTTAGATGAGAAGAGAAAAATAACTACAATTTAAATTTCTTCGCTCCAGATGCAGGCAGCTAGCCCTTTCATTTAGCATAGTTTATCCAAAAGAGGACAGTATGACTTCTTCCTCAAAGAAATCTCTGTTGGCAGCATGACTGCTGTATCAGAGGACATCAGATGTGCCGTAGTTAGGAAATGAAACAAAGGTGGCGACCTTTTACATTTTCCTCCTCTTGAATGTGCAGTTTTGTAAGGATGATTAAATACCCGAGCGACCGTGGGGCACCCCTGTGTGAGGATAAGCTAGCTCTAGTGTTTATTCATTGCCTCAGGCTATCCTCATACACAACTGGTTTGTTTCTTTTTTTTTTTTTTTTAATTTCACCTGGTACATAAAAGCAAACCATCAAACCATCACGGATTCAAATTTTGGCGCCAATTTCTGAAGATGTGTCAAGGTGTAGCTGTCGAGGGCCTATGAACAATTAAAGAAACATAGAGGAATATTTGACTACTGAGGAAAAAGTAGGTTGGGTCCAAGATCCTTTGTTTTGAGGGGGTTTTTTTTGTTTTTTTTGTTTTTTTTAGATTTTATTTATTTGACAGAGAGAAACACAGAGAGAGAGGGAACACAAGCAGAGGGATTGGTAGCTAGAGAAGCAGGGCTCCCGCGGAGCGGGGAGCCCGATGCGGGACTTGATCCCAGGACCCTGGGATCATGACCCAAGCCGAAGGCAGACGCTTAACGACTGAGCCACCCAGGCGCCCCTTGTTTTGAGTTTTAAACTGTCTTTTCTTGGAGTCTATAATTCAAGCCGGCGCTGAGTTAGTGTTTTCTAAACTTTTTCTTGCTTATACCGTGTATTATCTACCATGTATTATATAGACAGTCACAAACTGAAAAGCCACAGAAATGCATACTTCACATGTGTATAAATATTTTATCTCTCCGTGTTACAGCCAACCTGTGAAATCATCCCTCTTGAGAATGAATATATTCAAGTGGTCAGGCTGGCTCTATCCGGGATTGGAGAATAATTTAGAGGTACCCACAACCATAATTTAAAAATCATTAAATTCCTCTCTGAGCTATTGCTACCATAGGCTACAGCCATAGCCTTGAATAGGTTTTTATCCTGGTGAAAGATCAGAGCCTGTTTTACATGCTGAAGCTTTGTAAAAAGGTGAATCCATCTACTCTGGTTACAGAAAGTCAGAGTTCTCTTGACATTTTCATTACTAATAGCCATTTTTCAAACTAAATTCCCACTTCAATTGATTCTCAGTGGTCATAAATGGTTGTCAGAATTTGCCCAGGGTTCATCTAGATATTCCTTTGAGATATCCTTATTAGTGAGTAGACAGATTTCTTCCATATGCCATTATACATAGCCCACATGTGCTCAGATACAAAATTGTGTGTGTGTGTGTGTGTGTGTGTGTGTGCATGAAATTGTGTCAGATCTCACTGACAGGTGCCTTCTTTGTTTTTTTTTTTGTGTGTGTGTTTTTTTTTTAAGGGGTGTAAGAAAGTTACCTGGGCAGATTTTGGCCAGTTTCCCCCTATCTTTTACATGTAAGTTTAACTGATTAATTAGAAACAAAGGCTTAAAGTCTAATACCTGGATTTAGAACTTAATGCAATGCAAAGTCATTGAATTAATGATTTGAGTAAAGCTCAACAGGCAGTGAATAATGCATATATTTTGGGGAATAGCATCCAGGCAAAGGAAGTAACAAGTGCAAATGCCTGTGGCCAGAGTGGAAGAAAATAGCAGACAAATTATATAGGAAGGTCCCCCAAGGGCCAGATTTTATAAGGCCATTGTGAAGACTTAGGCTTTACACCATAAGAGGTGGAATGCCATTGGAGGGAGGGTTTTAAGCAAAGGAGCGACATGATCTGACTTAACTTTAGCTGCATCACTTTGCTGTATTTGATTAGACCCATAGCAGCACAGGTGGAAGGTGAAAGATGTCAGGAGCATCAAGAGATGTTGGTGTCTCCTTGCAGTGTGGAAGCAGGAGAGGTAGCAGGATGGCCAGTAGAATGAGGGGTGGGAGAGAAGGAGAAGTTTTGGTCAAGAACAACTGGAAGAATAAAGCTGGGGTTACTACGTCTTTTTCATCTAATTTATTTTCAGTGAACTTTCTAGCTTTTCATTTTCCTAGAAATAAAAAGACACAGCTCAGTGACGAATGGGCTGGCTGGCCTAAAAAGGGCAATTCCAGGGGTGTGTCTAGGGACTGGCCCAGAACCGCCGAGCTCCAATCAAACTGAGCCTGGTCCTATGATACACCCAATGCACCAAGGATTGGAGAGGCAGACAGAAGTCTCGTTCCTAGTAAGGAACTGAGGCACTTCCTGGAAGAGCAGTTTCCCCCAAGAGAAAAGAGAGCACGGGTCACCGGACCAGTGACAACACTCCAATAGAATGAGAGGGGAACTTTCAGAATCAGCAGATGCAGAGTCTGACCCCAGGTTCTTCCCCAGCCTGGACTGACACTGACTTCTGCCTGGGCCCCAGAGACAGAGAAAGAGGTGACTAAAGCTCGATGAGTTTCCACTAAATCTCTGTAGGGCCCTTGGCTTGGGCTGTACCCAACTGGGGCCCTCCTGTCAAGGTGTGACTTTGGCCTGTGCCTTCTCCTCCTCACCACCCCACAGGGCTACCTGGGGTCCACCAAGAAGAAGAAAAACAAGTCAGACTGGACTATTTAGGAGTGAATCTGGGGCACCCAGGAACTCCCAGAAACCCATGATAGCTCCCACACTGGGGCAGGGAGCCTACCCTGGGCACTAGAAGTATCACCAATGAAACACTGACGTCGTTTAAGTCTCCAATTTTGTGGTGATCTCTTGGGCTGGGAAAGGCCTGCCTGCCCCCCTCCACTCAGACCCTGGGAGAGGATTGGCAGCCCGCCCCCAGCTGGGAAGCCCCTGGCGTGGCCACAGTAGCTATTGCCAGAGGCTAAATTTTAGAACCAAAGGGATAGTGGAGATCCACAGCCAGCAGGGGAGTCTTCAAAAGATCAAACACCAAGACTGGAGTGTTTTTACCTTTTTTTAAAAAGCACATCTCTACTGGAATTAAATTAATTTTTTTTTCCTCCTTGAGTAAGGAGTAAGTTGCAAAGTGAGAGCAACAGTGACGTCGGAATGAGATGAGAAAGGGGACTCAGGGCACACTGAGTCTCTGATCTGGTCCTCACTAACATGGGACACCCAAGCCTTAAGATTCATGAGCTCAGTGATACGCATAAATATGGGATAGGAGAGTTAGTAGCCAGGACTCCTGTGTCCCAAAACCTCCAAAATGCTTCCACCTGCCCCCAGGATCATAAAATGCTTCTCATGGAATATGCTATTTCCCCTTCTTCAAATAGATAAAGGGAGGTTTAAACTGCTTCTAGAAAACATCCATCTGGAGATATAAATAATAAATGGCTCCCTACTGGATGTTAGAATGCTCCACGGAAAGGTGTAACCCTCGGGAGCAAATGGGGGTCAGCCACTTCGAGTTCCAACTTCAATCCCCAACTTCTTTTTCCTTCCTTTCTTTCTTTTTTTAAGATTTTTTTATTTTGGGGGCGCCTGGGTGGCTCAGTCGTTAAGCATCTGCCTTCGGCTCAGGTCATGATCCCAAGGTCCTGGGATTGAGCCCCGCATCGGGCTCCTTGCTCGGCAGGAACCCTGCTTCTCCTGCTACCATTCCCTTTGCTTGTGTTCCCTCTCTCTCTGTGTTTCTCTCTGTCAAATAAATAAAATCTTTAGGAAAAAAAAGATTTTTTTTATTTTGGTGAGAGAGGGGCAGGGAGGTACAGAGGGGAGGGAGAGAGAAAATCTCAAGCAGACTCCCCACTGAGCACAGAGCCCAACACAGGGCTCGATCTCACGACCCTGAGATCATGAACTGAGTAGAAATCAAGAGTCAGATGCTTAACCAAGAGCTACCCAGGATCCTCTTCAGTCCCCAACTTCTGAAGATCTTGGCCAAAGTACTCAACCCAGCACAGGGGATCTCAGCCTTAACTGTACATTGAATTCACCTGGGGAATTAAAATCCTAGTACCTAGGCATCATGCCAGACCAACCAAATCAGAATCTGTAGGTAGGGGTGGGACCAAGGATCAGTGTGTTTTTAAAGCTCTCCTGGAGATTTCAATGCATACCACCGTTAAGAGCCATTAGTCCTCAGGCTCCCCCTCCCAGGCAACTAAAACAATCTCCATGGGGCCACGTTTCAGAAAAACTGAGTGCCCACCATATGCAGTTACGGCTGACAAACATAGACTCCAGTAATGAGGTTATCACGCTGGACTCATTAGGCTGTTGTCGCAATTATGCAAGATAACATATGTAACGCTCTAGGCATAGTGCCTGATTCTTAATAAGTATTTAATAAATGATAGGTATTATTATTTTAATTATCATTATTGTTGCCGTTATTATTAGATACCACACAGGGAGAAAAGAATGCAGGGAGGGAGACTGGAGGTCATAAATGCAAACTTAGAGACGTTCTAGGGTGGCCAAATCTAACTCCACTGACTTTTGTGTTGGGCTTCGCATGCCCCAGTAGACCAGAACCATGACCTGGAGGCTCGTCTAGAAACATCGCCAATTTGAGAGCCAAGGCTTGATCTTTGACAATAGACTCCACCCATTTTGCCACCTTGTGTGACCCGGTTCTAGAAGAAGAGGTCCAGGAAGGGAGCGCACTACCTGGGTCTGGTCTGGAACAGGAAAGAGGCATTTGAGAAGCCTGGCCAGACTGGCCACTCTTTGGCTTTGCAAACATACCTCCACGCAGGCTGCTGGGTAGAGCCGTGGAACCGAATTTGAGGAGACAGTTGATTTGTAAAAGGCTGAGATGCCTGTGGCAGCAGGCTCTGCCTGGTGCTGTAAGCGATCCCTAAGTGGGATTTGTGAGAGGACAAGAGGGCAGAGGTCACCTGGGAGAGGCTTGGTCTACAGGGACCTCCTCCTTCCTCCCCAGAAAGGCAGAGGCCAGGGTCTGATTTCAACTCCCTGTCTCTGTAACCAGCGTGCTGTCTTTCTAAGCGTCTCCTTGAAATCAGGCAGAGCGACCACCTACCCACTATCGTTTGCCTGGATGAACTTTCTGAACCCCACATACTTCATACAAATATTGGGCCAATAAAACATTCTTTGATGAGGGACTCCTTTGACAACTGCATCAAATTCAGTGGAAGGAGACAAGGCAGCAGCCAGGCCATGAAAGAGACTCCTAGAACAGTACCTCAGAGAGGCTGGACTGTGTCCAACGGACCAGTGTTTCGATGTGGGAAGGAGTCTTCAAGTGCCATTGGCTCACTTAGAAGAAATTCTTTTTTGTTTTTTGGCTTTTTTAAAAGATTTCATTTATTTATTTGATACAGAGAGAGAGAGAGAAGGAGCGAGCTCGCACAAGCAGGGGAAGGAGCAGACAGAAGGAGAAGTAGGCTCCCTGCTCAGCAGGACCCATTTGGGACAGGATCCCCAGACCCTGGGACCATGACCTGAGCCAAAGGCAGACACTTAACTGGCTGAGCCACCCAGACGCCCCAGGAGAGACTCTTAAAGAAAGACTGGAACTGTCCTGCACCGGCCCCCTGTAAATAAGTGAAGACACCAGCTTGTTCTCAAGGCCTCCGTTAATGAAGTGCACGACTCAAACTGGGGCAGGGGCGGGGGCAGGGGAAGGGGAGGGGAGGGAGGGCAAAGCTGCTCGAGAGATCGGAGATGGGAAAGGCCCCACGCAGGCCGCCAGCCCCAGCCGCGAACTTGCAGGAGGCGCTCCGTTTAATGACTGTTCACTAGGCGATTACTAGGAATTAATTCAGTAGAGAAGATAATCAATAGATGGCCCACTGAGAGTGGTCCATTAAGGTAGAACGGCTCGTCTCTTCAGGTGTGAAAATTGTGCATTTAAAGTATTCAATACCATAATAAAGGTTGTAATTAAATGAGGCAACTTGGCATCTTAATAACGGCACGTTTGCAAAGATTAAAACTTCGGATGGAGATGCAGAGTAACGTCCATAATCCCTCCAATGAGTTTCCTTTCTAGAGGAGAGAAAGTAGGATTGGACTCTTTTCCTGGGAAGCTGACAGGGCAGATCTGTCCCCAGATCTTTACAGAGTTAAAAGGAAAAGGTGACTTTGAGCGCCTGTCACTGCGGTCTTTTGTTCTCAGGGGGTCCCCCATGAGCTTAATTATTAGCGTCATCCTAGTGGGAAGAAGGCAGGCCGGAAGGGGCCCGAGGGACCACGACTCAGGGACCCGGTGGCCCCAGCAGTATGTAAATCAGCACATGTACAAATGACTTCGCAGAAGTACTGTAAGGCTTCCCAGACCAAATCATCTCTATTTCTGTGACTTATTATGAAAAGAGAAGCACTTGCTGCCACCATTTGTCCTTTCACCCTCCCTCATCCTTTCTAGGGTTTGCGTGCGAGCCTGAGCGTGCACACGCGCGTGTGCCTGCACCCGCACGTGCATTTAAAAATCCAATTTTCCCCTTTCCCTGTAGGTTCTGAATAAAAATTTTTCAATGCAAATTTCAGATACATATTATACTCACAAGTCATCTGTTTGGCAGCTTGCAAAACAGATGCATTTTGTTCATTTCCATCCCATCCAGGAGATGTGTGTCAACTGCTGGCCATAGGGACATGGCTGCTGACCTCTGCCGACATCCCCCAGGGTGGAGGATTATGGGTCTAAGAAGAGATTCAGTAACAGGAAGAAGGAAAATGCTTTCGTGTTCACACTTCTTTGTGTAAGTGCACACTGCCTTTGATCCCAATGTAGGGATGGTGTTTATGGGTGATCACATGTTAATCAGTCGGGTCCTGGGAAACATCTCACCCTGGGGACACGCAGTGGACCTGTCAAAATTCAGCCTTGCCCGTCTCTGCCATCCTGCCCCCACCCAATCCCAGGGTACCCCCAGTCGCTGCTACTCTACATTCGGAGTGTTATATTTAGCAATCTCTAGTAGAGATCACAGATTTCCAGAGTGAAACAAAACGCTTGTGGAGACCATAAGGGAGGCTTTTAAGCTTCAACTGTTATTAAGTTTAACTTGATGTTAGATGAAAATATCTTGCTTTGTGGGCTGGTGAGATGACGTATATATTTGTACCGGCCCAGTTCTCCTCTGAGCCTTTGGATGCAGCACTGTCCCAAGACACAGAGGGGAGAGGAGCCTTCGCAAGCCTTCTCTTGGCTTCCCCTGGTCCCTGGGTTGAGCCTGGAAGAAGAGACTTTAGCTACGCCAACGGACTCTTGACCCAACGGCAGAGGTCAATAGAGCAAGTCTTCTGCACTTTACATAAAGATCGAATCCTGCACTTTTATGTAACATGTAGTGACTGACCAATGTCTGCAGGACATTTAACTCTTCAGGGGCAAAACAAACAAACAAACAAACAAACAAACCAAAAGGATGCTAATGGGAGGTCTGCCTTTGTGCCAAATATCGAAAATCTGCTCCTCAGGGCCATAGCTTGGTCTTACCACACTCCTCAAGGTGGACAAAACCCCATGCCAGGAAGGGCTCGCTGGTGGTGTGGGGAACTTGGGCAGGACTGCAGACCCCACTTGTCCCCTGGGCTGGGTACCCTCGTGACAGCTCTGACTCCCGGAGCTGCACTGGGTTGGAACTGAGCATACCCAGCACTGGGAAGAGGAGGGTGAGCCCCGGCAGGCAGGGTTGGTCGGGCAGGTCTGAACCAGAGTGGAGAGGGGAGAGCCAGGCCTCTAAATCCTGGGCCCACCCACAATCTCTGCAGGAAGAGCCCAATCAAGCCTAGAGCTGCATGACTGATGTGCCCCCTCTGTCCATCCCAAACTCTGATGTCACAGTGAGGCAGGTTTTAGGGACTGAAGACTACAGACTTTGCAGCCTCGGCTGTCAGAAGAGGTCCCACGTGTTGATCACAGTTGTCCCAAAGCCTCTCCTGCCTTTGAGGTCAGAGCAGCTCAGGAAGCTTGCCCAAGTCCACCTTCATCAGTCTGCCCCATTTCTCACTGCCATTGTGGAGGACATCAGAATCCAAGCTCCCAGTGACCTCAATTATTTGTTCAATATTTACTGGATGCTTAGAAAGTACCGGGCCCTGTGTTACATGCTGGGGAACTAGTGCTAAGTGAAAAAGATATTAACTCTTGGACTTTAATACCTAGCAAGGAAGACCAGACCCTAGATAAATAATTATATAAGTAATAGATCACTTTAATTGGGTAATCAGATCAAGTTCGATGTCATCGTCCTCCAAGGGCTCAGCCAGGCATAGGACTGTTGACAAGCTTTCTGAAGGAACTCTGACTGCATTAAGAGAATTGCAAATGTACATGTAGAGGCAGAAGGACTTGAAAGGCCATCTGATTTCCCTATTCCTAGTGCACAGATGAGTTCATTGACACATAGAGTCAAGAGGAAACTTGTCCAGGGTCACATGGCTTATTGAGCTCACGAATTAGTTTGAGAACCAAGCCACGTGTGAGAGAATACAAATGAGTAGCTTAACATGTACTTTACAATTATACTAGCAGATAGCGAGAACCAGAGGGTTGGAAAGTCCAGACTCACAAGCTTGTGTTTCTCGTTCTGGAGTGCATTTCTGCAAAACCATAAGAATCTTGAGCTCAGTTGGAGTCCTGGGAATTCCCTTCAAACAAAATGACGAGTCTGTTCTCTAATGGTCTGACTCATAGGTTGCTGAGAAGCTGTCTAATGTCTCCACCCAGGCCTTTGTTCCACTCTTCCATCAAGCCTGCGACTTCCTGGAAAAGTGGATTTCTGGGTGTCGGAATGATAAAAGAGTTCTTCCTTGCCCCACCTTTTTCTTGGAGACACAGGACTCACATTCAGGCCAAGTATACAGGAGTGTTCTATTTCAATCAAGCTAGACTTGAACCAGCTTACAGGAAATTCCTAGTGAGTATCCAGGGGATCTCCAAAACAAATACCTAGTGTACTTTTTGAGGACTCTGCCCCTGTCCAAGAGGTCTGGTATTACCAGGCGGGCTGGGAAATCCCCCTGAGGCCTGCTTTGCTGGAGCTGACAGGAAATTTCACAAGCTTCCCCCTTCGATCGTTTCCAGAGACCACTTATTAGGGCTGAGTACTTCTGCGAACCCATTATTTTCACAAGATGATTTAAACTGAGCATTGGTAGGACTGTTTGAACATACTTTTATGTAGTGGTTAAAATTAGATGATGTTACAATCCCAGTGAAGCTTATGCTGGCAGGAGTGATTTAAATATTTAAAGTATTTAAATTGTTTAGGCTGTAAAAATTGTACATTGAAATGGTGTGAATCTAGTCGATTTCCCCTTGCAGTCGCCCTCTGTTTTGATTTCATAGATCACTCTGATGTCACAGTTTCACTCCATCAAAAGAGACCCGTACCCCGGGGGCTGTTGAAACGAGAAGATCAAAGGGACACATTTCGGATTTCTGTCTCTTGTGTTCTCTGGGGCCCAAGTGAATGCTTGGGTATTTTGCTGCCACTAAGGGAACTCATCCAAGGAGCCAGCCTCTTTTATTTCTTCCCCCAAATCCCCCATGGAATAGTTGATGATCTAGGGGTAATGGCAATAAAATTCTGCATGAGGGCAGCTTCCACACTGGGCACCAACATTGCCTAATAGCTCATAGCTAGCGTGAAACAAATCTTGCAGCTAAGGTAGGGGACACAGACTCCAAATAGAAACATAAAAGATTCTGAACCGGGTAAAATTACTGGGTGTCCTCTCTGGGGGGGTCATCTCCATCTGTCATTGTCCCTGAGCTATTTCACAGTCTCATAAGTTGTAGAAAACTAATGACAATGTAAATGATTCTTCTCCATAGAAATGCAAACAAATTGTGTCTGCCTGAATGGAATTGATTATTGCCCTGGTGGATTCACCAGTTTTTCAGGTATTTATTTCAGTATTCTTGATTGCTTATGCATGTGTCCGTTCTGGATTCGCCTTTGAAACATCTTTTTGACTTTCTCGCTAATTAATGAGTTAAATGAAATCTTTGGCATGTGTTTGTTCTTTATTTGTATGTGTCATGATTTAAACTATCTAAAAATATTAGCCTTTAAGCTCAGTCAAAGGTAAGCTCAGTCTCATACAATAAAGCTGTGGAAATATTTCTTAATATGGACTGTGATGATTATAAAGTAAAAAGTTATAACAAGTTCATTTCTATAAATTGCCTTAGACAACAGCAGAAAAGAACATTAAAATGACTGAAATACTAGGGGCACCTGGGTGATTCAGTGGGTTAAGCTAAGCCTCTGCCTTCAGGGCTCAGGTTATGATCTCAGGGTCCTGGGATCGAGCCCCGCATCAGGCTCTCTGTTCAGCAGGGAGCCTGCTTCCCCCTCTCTCTCTGCTTGCCTCTCTGCCTACTTGTGATCTCTCTCTCTCTCTCTGTCAAATAAATAAAAACTTTAAAAAAAGAAAAAAAGAAGAAGCTCTTCTAAAAAAAATGACTGAAATACTAAAAAAGCTCTGTCAGTTTTGGGTTCCAACAGACAGAAAAGGTAAGCCCAAGTAACCATTGGTCTAAAGGATGGGATCCACACTCTGGTTGGGGCTTTTGGTCATCCTTTCCCATGTCATGACCACACCCACTGGAGTGTTTGCAAGTCCAAAAAAGGTACTCCAGCATGAGGCAACTTTAGGGACCTTCCGCTCACAGAATGACATCACCGTTACTGTCGCCTGACCAAGAACTCAGCTACTGTCAGAGAGCAAAATTTGCCACTCCCAAATGCGTGTCCTTGTCATTTACATTATTTTAGGCTGAATATTTTTAAGAAATAGAAGGCTCAGAAAGAACCTTTGACCATCCCCTAATTGCCTAAAAGAATTTACACAGAGCACCTGCTACAGTATGAGAACTAACACCATAGATGGATGACTACAGTACAATATGAATGAGACGTAGTAGACAGGGAGGGACCTAGCAGAGCCTGTTTGTTAAAATTACTCTCTGTGTCCCATTGTTTCTGGATGGCCCAGTGAATATTTATTTACCAAAATTTATTCTCTTTCAACTTCTTATGAATTGTCCTTCTTCCCTTTGAAGTTCCAGACCCCTCCCCTCTTTTCTTCTTCTTCTTTTTAAGATTTATTTATTTATTTTAGAGAGGGAGAGAGAGAGAGCACACAAGCAAGCAGGAAGGGAAGGGTGAGGGAGAGAGAATCTCAAGCAGACTGTGCAGAGCCCGACGCAGGGCTCGATCCCCCAACCCTGAGATCACGACATATGCTAAAACCAAGAGTCAGATACTTAGCCTGTATCTGACCACAGATAAGTAGAATCACCTTTAGGAAAGCAATTTAACAATATACAACTCATGAATTTTAAAGTATTTTTACTCTTTGCCCAGTAATTCCATTTTTTGAAACATTCTAATGTTTCTAATTCATAATAATCTAATTCATGTTTCTATGAATTCAATGTTTCTAATTCATAATCTGAAGTGACTCTTTCACTTCAGAAAGAGTGTGCCACCGAGGCATCCCCCTGTCCCCTTTTCTTTAGCTCTAGATAGCATATAAGCCTCAGCTGCCTGATTGCCTGTGGGCTTCATGTTCTTACGGAGCTCCCCTCCAGACACACAATTAAATTTGTTTTTCTCTTCTTAATCTACTTTCTGTCATCTTAATTATTCAACCAAGCAAAAGAACTAAGAGGGACAGGGGAATTTTTCCCTTCCCAAAACTACATACTGCTGCTACTAAGAGGAAGCACCTTCTTTGATAAAAATTAAAAAAACTACTGTCATGCTACTACTAAGAGGAAGCACCTTCTTTGATAAAAATAAATAAACCAAGACCTATGTTAGGAGACAACACAATGACCTGATCAGACATCAGTTCCTCTTTTTTCTCCGTCATACACTTCTGTTTACCAAAACGAGAAAAGGAAAAGAAGAAGTGCAACAAGCACACAGCCTGGGCTGTAAGCTATTGCATTTATTCTTGGTTTGTTCTCACCTACTTTAGGAAAAATCTATTTACTATGGAGAAAATTTAAGGACTCTCACCTGGAGGTTTGATGTTCAAATCCAAGGAAGATATTATTCATTCCACAAAAGAGAAAAGATTACCAAACAGTAGGATCCTATTTTTATTTAAATACATAAATATATATTATATACTTATTATATATATTTATATAATACATATTTAAATGTCTGCAAGAATATGTGAAAAAATCAAATATCTCTAGTGAATGACAGGTAATTTTTATTTATTATTATTATTTATTAATTGATTTGACTTTTTCACTAACTCATTTTTTTAATTTCCTACAATAAACCTGAATTACATTTATAAAATGAGAAAAAAATAAAAATAGATACACTGAATTTCGTATGCAGGCCTTTTGATTTAGCAAGAAAGAGACTTATGTGGGTTAATTTCAGTGAAGGGCTTTTTTTTTTTCCAAAAGGAGGACACCTCATCAAGTTGTCTCATCAGCTGGATTGTCATCACTCTGAATCCAGAGTTTTGAAGACCAGGATATAGAGCATGTCTCCCTGAGACTTACTTCAGTTAAACAGGAAAATCTTCAGGGAACTACAGCCCCGGCAAATGATTAATGTTATGACTCAGAATTTATCATAGATTAATAATTGTTGGGGCACCTGAGTGGCTCAGTGGGTTAAAGCCTCTGCCTTCAGCTCAGGTCATGATCTCAGGGTCCTGGGATCAAGCCCCGCATCGGGCTTTCTACTCAGCAGGGAGCCTGCTTCCCCCTCTCTCTGCCTGCCTCTCCGCCTACTTGTGATCTCTCTCTCTGTCAAATAAATAAATAAAATCTTTTTAAAAAATAATAATTTTTGAGCAGTAGGGAAATTCTTTTCAGGTTGTATTCAGCCTTAAAAGTTGCTCTTTGTTTGGCCGATGAAGGAGGAGGTTTCAAAACCTTTCACATATTGCAAAGTTCAGAAAGAGTTGAAACTCAGAGACAGATTGAGAATTTCTTGCAATTAACATAAAAATTTCTGGGATTAAGGAAATGACCAATTGGCAACAGATTGATATCTGAGTGAAAATACAAGAGGACTGGCAAAAGATAGAAAATCAGCATGGCAATTCCCAAGAAAGAACAGGGACAGAGATATTTTACTGTTTCTTAGGAGGAAGGGATTGGATTTTAACATCACAATCACACCACATACTTTTTGTTGAATGGTCCAAACTGGGTACCCAGTAAGAGCTTATGTCTTAGACAAGCTGAAACTTGGAATGCCTAGTGGACTCATATGGGCAACCTTCGAGCTATCATTCATATGTGGGATTGAGGAGCCTCATGACATGGAAAATTGATTAGACATTTTGAGAAGGACCACTGAACTCTGGATCTAAAAATCCCTAAGTCAGAAGAAACAAAGGTTACCTCTTAACACCCTCCTCCCATCTGGCCCAGGCAGTGTACAGGATAGTGCAAAATTCTCTACAAGCAAAACAGAAGACTTGGGGGCAGAGCTCACTCAGGCATGAAAGTTCAATGGCTGATGCCAGATTGGCTGCCCAGCCAGCCCTGGCTGGACCAGTTCCATAAGGGAGGGAAGGCTGTGAGACAAAGAGCCTTCCTAATAATAAGGAAACATACAAGCAAAACATTTAATAACCCAAGACAGCACAGTTGTGAAAACTTAAAGAATACTTTGGAGGAAGGATGCCTGGCTGGCTCAGTCCAAAAAGCATGTCACTCTCAACCTTGAGGTGGTGAGTTTGAGCCCCATGTTGAGTGTAGAGATTATTTAAGTAAATAATTTTTTTTTTAAGAATACTTTGGAGGGAATATCTTCCCTTTCACTTCAGAAAGAGAAATTTGCTATGGAAAAAGGACAATGATGACACATTGCAGACCAAGAGAGAATTTGTAACAAAACAGGCAGTAGAGGAAAATGGGCCCCTGTGGGCTCTGCAGGGGACTTCTGTGGCAGTGAAGTGAGGGAGCTCTGCTCCCAGAGCACAAAGTCCCTCACTTTGTCCTCTGCCTGTAGTATGGTGGGCAGTCACGGGGAACATGCTATGTCTTTCACTGTCATGTGTGTGGCATGCTGTAGGTCTGTCCTGGGATCCAAGAGGCAATTGGCAAGGGGTGAAGATCCTGGAGCTTTATCTGGGAACAACAGGGAGTTACTCTTTTATTTCTCTTAAAAAGACTGAATTGTGGTGTGGTCTGGGCAAATACCTTTTCAGTCAGTGTCTTTGAGTACTCTCAGATGATATATTCTATTGACACAGAAATTATACAACAAAATAATTTCTTCATGTAGTTTTGGACATCTTAGCTAGATGTATCCAATGGAACATTTCTATGAGCTTCCTAGTGCCACATTCAAATGGGAGTGTCGGGAAGATAAAGTAGAATCACCTTTAGGAAAGCAATTTAACAATATACAACTCATGAATTTTAAAGTATTTTTACTCTTTGCCCAGTAATTCCATTTTTTGAAACATTCTAAAGAAATAATACTAAATGCAAAGATAAATGCACAAAGATGTTTATTATCATGTTACTTATAAAAGTCAAATATTTCTATCAGTTTAAATGCTTAAAAATTGGAGATTGGTGAAGTAAATTATGAAAATCCACGCTATGGATTTAATAGAACTATTAAGACAATGGTGATAAAGAGGCTTTTCTCTCATTAGACTATGTCTATAATTTTAAGAGGGAAAAGGCAAGCTAGTGAGTTTTAACATACAATGTAAATTCTCAGCTATAAAAATGATATGTATTATGTATAGGAATAAGAAATAGATGATTAAAAATGATCTCTGAGTGATAAGATAGCATTTGATTTTTATTGCTTTACTTTCCTTTTTTATACTTTACTTTTCAAGTTTCTACATAAACAAATTAAAAAATATTAATTTATAATCGTGTGTGTGTGCACGCGCACACGTGCGTATGGAGATATACTCCTACGTACACATGCACACACTCATATATTTGGTGCCTTGACAGGAAAGCAACCCACCCTTGCAAAATGACTGTCACAAGATTTCCAGGCTTCACATTCTTATTGCTCTCCCTTTTCTAGCTTGAATTATAGTTGTAGATCTATTTTTTCTATTCCTTTTATTCCCCCTCCTCATGAAAAACCACACATATACCACATACACAATGCATACAAACACTAACATGCTGTTGGAATGGAAACATTTTTATCGACCCTTCAAGATTCTGTTGGCTGGTCTAAGAATTAAGTTGGCATGAGACAGACTAATAGGAGAAAAACAAATTTAATTACATAAGTACAGGGTCCATAAGAACATGAAGTCCATAGGCAGCCGGGCAACTGAGACTTGTATGTTGTCCAGAGCTAAAGAGGAGGCGGTAGGGAATTAGGACTTCAAAGGGAAGGAAGGCAACTCATAGGAAGATGAAAAAGAGTAAATGTTTGGTAAAAAGAAGGAGGAGAAGGAGGAGGAGGAGGAGGAGGAGGAGGAGGAGAAGAAGAAGAAGAAGAAGAAGAAGAAGAAGAAGAAGAAGAAGAAGGAGAAGAAGAAGAAGAAAATGAGGAAGGAGAAACGAGGAAGGAGAAGAAGAAGTTGTTTGCTGGGCTATACAGAATCAATGGGACACAGGGAGGAATTTTAACAGACTTGTTAGGTTCCTCCCTGTTTCCTGCTTCCAGTTCATATTATACTGTAGTCATCTATGGCAATAGCGCCCTTCCTGGAATAGATCCTCCATGTAAATTCTTTTAGGCCTTTAGGGGTGGGTCATGGGATCTTCCTGAGCTTTCTGTTCCTTAAAAATATTCAACCTAAAATAATTCACATGCCAAAGAGATATATTTTGGGGTGGCAATTTTGCTCCCCTACAATACCCACGCACATTACCAAAATCTTTGTGGACAGGGACGTGAGATTAAGGTCCTTGCTGCTGCAAGTATATAAAACGCCTTCTCTAAATGCTTTCTTTCTCTTTCCCTTACTTTCTTCCTTCCTCCTTTTCTTTTTAAACTTTCCTCCTGAGTCTCATCTCTCCACTCAGCAATGGCCAGAGAAAAGGAGTAAGACAGGCATGGGGGAAGGGACAGCGAGGCAAGCAGATTTCCTTGGCAGGATTAGAGTGGTTCGTGTCAGCGAGCAATGAGCCAAGAAACTGCTGAGATGGGGTCCAGGGTGTGTTGGAGAAGAGCCTGGAGGCAGATAGCTTGGATTCGATGAGACAGGCCATTTGGGTCTCCAGTCGTTTCCCCAGCAGGGAACACCAACATTCCAGAGAAGACCGACTGAAGGAAGGCCCAGGGCCAAGGTGCAGGGTCAGCCTGGGAGCCTGTCCTCACCTTCAGAGTGCCAGGAAACCCAGGATTGGCACAGAGTTCTTCTTTTTCTGTGAGGTCAAGTGGGCTATTTTTTCTCCCCTTTCCCAATATACTGGCTTCATGTAAAACTGTTCAGATTCAAATGCCTCCGGCTTCGGCCGTTATGTAAGTGAGGCAGGCCAAGTGTGATGAAACACAGGGCGACAGGAACTGTGGCCCACCAGGACGCATTTGCTCCCTGAAGTGGCCCAGCACACGTTCATGCCAGCGCTTCTGCCCAGCAGGTATGAGGCTCAGGGTTGCAGGTCTTGTTTTTCCAGGGAAGCTGAAAATCCAGAGAAGCTTGGTGTTCTCAGTGTGTGTGTGTGTGTCTGTGTGTGTGTGTGTATGTGTGTGTGTGTGTGTGTGAGAGAGAGAGAGAGAGAGAGAGATCTCAATTTTTTTAATGTTGGCTCAACTGAAAAAACAAATACAAAAACCAAAAACATAACACGGTGTAGATGAAATATAACATGTTTCCTGACTGGATTTACTCTATGAGCCATTGGTTTGGGAAGCTCTGAAATAGAACCATGGAAGTCTGCCTCCTTCCTTCCCTTATGACTGGTAAGAAATATTGTGTCTCTTGCAAAAAGACAAATATTTAGTTCCTGTTGTGTGCATAGCATACTGTGAGATATCGTGAGAAATATTAAGCTGTTCTCTGCCTTCTAGGAGCTTAAGATATGTTGAGGCAACAGGATATTCACTCAGCGAAGTCAGGTAGCAGGCTATGCAGAGTTCTGATGTCAAGGCCTATATCGGTCAGATAAGATATAACAAAGTCACCTTAAAAAGAAAGCATGGCTTCTAGATTTATATCGAAACCTGCCTATAGCAAAACCAGTGGTGTGAAGGTATCTAGCATTCACTTTCATATTCCCAGCACTTGGCACTTCATAAACGACATTCAACAAATATTTCTTGAATAAAAGGATAAAATTAATGAGTCATAGAAGAGAAAAAATTATCTTGTGAGCTAAAAGAAATGGGGGGAAAGGGAAGCAAATGTTTTTACCATTGATGACAATATCCAGTGGAGACATATTGACTTTGGGGACCAGAGCATTTGGTCACTAAGGTCCCCATTCCTGTGGGGGAGAAGGGCTGTATAAGCAGTTCTCACTATAAGCCGTGTTAAACAAATCACACGGCTGTTTTTCTTCTTTGCTGAAGTGTCTAGTCAACCTCCTAATGACCGGTTAAGCTTCTCTGACATCTCGATGCAGAGAAGGATCCACGGGATCTGCTCTTGTGAGCGGCTGTGTTTCTCTGTAACAAGCCTTCTGACTTACAGATGACTGAAGACTTTGGTTAGCGGGACTGTCTTCCGGGGTCAAATGCCACTCCTTGGGATCCTGTCTCAGCAGCTACAACTGAGCTTCCTTGCTGGTGCCTCTAATTCACCCTCCCTTTACTCCTAGAACTGGCATCAAGGAATAAGGGCCTAAATGAACAGACAGAACACATAGTTGTAGATCAAAGAAGGGAGCAAGAATTTGGTTTGGGGTCATGAAGGGAAGGCTCAGAATGGAAGGGGCTTCAGGAAAGGGTCTTAAAAAATGAATCTGTTTTGGAAAGGTGAAGGGGATGGGGACAAAGAGAACACGGCAGGTGGTGGTAAAACCTACATGCTTTATCAGAACGTTTGTTTTGGGGGAGTATGAGAGAGAAAGTTGGCTGGGTCCACCCAAAAACCAGGCCAAAGGGCTTCAACATTATCCAACAGATTGACGGGGGAGAAACTAAAGTTCTGAGGAAAGGAACAATGGATGAAATTGGTATTTTGTTTAGCTCTTCCCCAACCCTTCCCAAGAATGTGTGCTGATGGCAAACACCTGATGCTTGGTCTCCAGGAGGCAGGTGGACAATCTGAGCACACGATGGGCCTTGGTGTCCTGGAACAAGCTCGGACATGACAAAGGCAACATGAGGAACACTACAGTGAACTCAGACCCCATTGTTTTTTGTTTTGTTTTGTTTTTTAAAGATTTGATTTTTAAGCAATCTCTCTACCCAATATGGGGCTCAAACTCACAACCTTGAAATTAAGAGCTACCCACTCCACCGAGTGAGCCAGCCAGGCACTCCAGACCCCATTGCTAATAACAGCCCATCTCTGCTGGTCCTGCGGGAGCAGAAGCTCAAGGTTCTGTTGTCATCGTGAGCAACATTCTTGCGACAGCTTCATATAAGCCCTTGGAAGCACTCCTAGCCTTTGGCCATGCCAGGACATCAACGTGGCTGCCATATGACTCCTGAAAAGGTAAAAGTAAAAGAAAACTTTAGAGGGCCTCATGACCACGGTTTCATGACAGACTCTGGGTAAGCAGCAGGGTAAGAGCTCGTGGGGCCGCTGACATTAGCTGGGGGGACTTATACAGGTCACAGGTACCCAGAGCTGCAGTTTTCCATCTGTTTTGAGCCAAGAACTGAGTCTTTAATGAAAACTCACATAGAATTCCAATGTAGAATTCCAAAATGATGAAAGTATCAAGGCTCTGGCTAAAGAACGTGGGAAGTCCTTTCTGACAAGCCTTTAGCCACTGTGCTTTCCACAGCTAACCCACTTTCCCCTCTGGGGAACTGAGGCACCTCTGCTTAAGCCCAGTGCTCCCGAGAACATGGCTGGGCTAGACCATAGACCTGCAGAGTGGAAACTCGCCGCAGCCGTGACCTAAGGTAATAATAACAGTCGTGACCATACTTTTAAGTAAAATTATTTTGTACTTATTATGTGCCCGCGGTCAGTCTAAGAACTTTACAGATGCTAATTCATCACATCCCCACCCCCAACAACCCCATGAGGCTACGAACTATCATTCCCTCCATTGTTCAGATGAGGAAACTGATGTCTAAGTGGAGTTAGCATCTTGTCCAAGCTGGTAGGTGATAAAGCCAGGCTTTGGTGGCAGGAAGTCTGATTTCAGAACCAGCCTTCTGACTGTTTCAGTCTTGCTGCTTCTGTCTCAGTGCCTTGGGAAAGTTATTAATCTCATAGGATTTGTGCACAGGTGTCTAGTTTTGGTTTTCTTCCCCTTCCCTAAGAAGATAGGAATGGGCAGAGGAGCCAATCAAGGCTCGAGGGGGCCTGGACTGGGGGCCAGCTCTATTCCGCCCCTCTTTGCAACACCGGAAAACAAACAACTCCCCTAACAGCATCAGGGAACTATGACACCCCTGCTCTATGTTGCACAGGAGGAGGGACTGAAACATCAAAGCCATGCCTATAAATATCCGAGTTAATGAAGGAGGACTCCTGGAGACCTAAATGAATCTATTTTATGGGTTTGTCACACATCAGGTTAATATGATTCTGACAAATAATTATATTCAACACTGGACAGGGATGGAGAACGGCGTTGTTCCTTTTGATCGTTACAGCAGAGCCTTGCAGCCAAGGAAAGGGTGATGACGCCAACACCGAAGCGCAGAGCGAAACTAACGATTTGTGGCATTTAGACTAAGGAGCTCGGGGCCCTGCAGCCACCCTGGTCCAGCAACGGGATTGTCATTGTCTGATTCCTTAATGAGCAGAGAAGCTCATCGATTACTGTACAGTTAGACCTGGTGTGGATACCGGAGGACGGGGGTGGGGGCAGAATGGAATAGCAATGTGGCTGTTGTTTTTTCCCTTCGACTGTAAGCATTTTCATGGGGAAGGACATAAACATCGGGTGAGCCCTGAAAACAGGGTTTCGGTTTGCATATGTCAAACCGTGATGGCCGCTTCTTGTTTGACTAGAAGGATGGCCATTCTCTCTTGGGTTAATTACAGTGGCCTCTCAGGGGAAAGGGCTTCTTCCTGAAGAAGGGAAAAAGAGACAGCGGGTGGCTGTGACATTTGTCATCCTCTAGTTGTGTCACCGGGAAGTTCTGGCACTGTGTTCTGGGCTGGAGGGCTGGGACTCCCAGGAAGACTGACCCCAAGGGAGACATTCACATTCATGAGCCTTTCCTCAGTCACAGGGGCTTCTTTCCACCACTATGGGCTCTTCACTGCCTGAGGGTGTCATCCCGGGGGGGGGGGGGGGGGGGGGGGGGGGGGGGGGGGGGGGGGGGGGGGGCAGCGTGGGGAGAGGCTGACAGTCCGCCCTGGCTCAGCTCACCAGGCCTTGCCACCTGGAGGAAGGGGGCATGTTCTAATTTGAACAGAGGGGCTGTGTGGGTTCTCAGTGGCCCTCAGCTCATCCAGCACAGTCAAGGACCCACTGCCAGGGCTAAGGGGACAGCCTTACTTGGCCTTTCTGTTGCTCCCAAGCAACTACCCTTTGCCCTCCAGAGTCTCGTTCCTCAGCCTCAGCGTCCTCCCCTGTGGCACCAAGAAAGAGGAAAAACAAGCTCATAGATGCAGAGATCAGATTGGTGTTTGCCAGAAGTAGGGGATAGAGAAGTGGGGGAAATGGGTGAATGGTCAGAAAGTACACACTTCCAATTATAAGAGAAACAAATCCTGGGGATACAATGTACAGACAGCATGGTGACTGGAGTTAACAATACTACATGGCTTTGCAGACTGTTGGTTAAGATCAAGTGTGTAGTTAACAATACTGTGTCATTTTTTTTAAAGATTTTATTTATTTATTTGACAGAGAGAGACACAGTGAGAGAGGGAACACAAGCAGGGGGAGTGGGAGAGGGAGAAGCAGGCTTCCCGCTGAGCAGAAAGCCCCATGTGGGGCTCAGTCCCAGGACCCTGGGATCATGACCAGAGCCGAAGGCAGACGCTCAACAACTGAGCCACCCAGATGCCCCTATTTATTTATTTTTTAAAAGACTATTTATTTAGAGAATGAGAGACAGAGTGTGCGTGAGTCGGGGGAGGGGCAGAGGGAGAGGAAGAGAGAGCATTTCAAGCAGACTCCTCATTGAGCTTGGAGCCAGACACGGGGCTCAATCCCACGACCCTGAGATCCTGACCTGACCCGAAATCAAGAGTTGTACGCTTAACCAACTGAGCCACCAAGACACAAAATACTGCATATTTAAAAGTTACTGTAGGAGTTGGTCTTAAAAGTTTTCATCACAAGAAGAAAAGGTCAGTGACTGTGTACGGTGCTGGCTGCTCACCAAACTTCCTGTGGGGATCATTTTGCAATGTATACATACATCAAATAACTGCACCATGCACTTAAAATTAATACCATATTATTACCTTAAAAATAATTACTTAAAGTTAATACTGTAAGTATTAAAATTAATATTTAAAATTAATTAATTTAATTTATTACTTAAAGTTAATTAATATAATTAAAATTATATGTAGATGAAGATTTTACCAATTTTAAAAAGAGCGAGAAACAAGATGTACTGTCACGACTATACTAACAACAGAAGTTCATTCGGCCCTGAGCTGATTCTGTTGGCACTGTTTTCACCAGTAAGAACGTTTCCTCACTAACCCCCCTTCTCCCCACTTCTCTCTCCTCTCCGGCAGCTCGTCAGCCAGGAACGGGCACTGAGATGTTTCTTCAAATGTCCACACAGGAATCCTCTTCCCACAACGAGGTCAACCTGGACTGTGTCCAGACTGAAACTTAGAGAAGCTGCTCGAGCGAGAACACAACTCGGAAGCTGTCTCTCACCCATCAGTCAAAACTGACAGTGGAGTGTTCAGCGTGGTGTTTTTTCTTCCTAACATCCTCTGAAGCCGTTCTGGATTAAATGGTTTCACTGACTTCTCATTAAGGGAACCGTGGTAACTTCCACAGGAATACACCCCAGAATATTGTCTCCAATATGCTGCATCCTCCCTTCTGCCATCGCCCAGCTGAGCAGGAGGCCTTTGGCTTGGGTGGAGCATCCCAGAAAACAGAGAAAACAGAGAAAGGCCTTCTGAAGGTCAGCCCTCAAACCCAGTATTTGGAGAACATGTCTTCTTCCTTTTTGTCTTTCCCAGGATCAAGAAAGGATAAGGGCATATATTTTTCCAAACAGCAGACACACAGAATAAGAGACAATCATTTTTTTTTCCAGCTAAGCCTCCCGCTGGGCTCTGCAGCCAACTTTCTGCAGCTCATAAAATAAACACAATTCCCATTTATCCCCCCAGCTCCAAATCCATCATTACTTGGCTCCAGACAAATGGGCAGGTGGTGCTGCACAACAGGAATTGGATGAGCTCTTTTCTCCTTCCTGGACGGAAGAAGGAGGATTAACACAAAATCTTTTCTATTAGTGAATGGCAGGGCGGATAACTGGAAGGTTCGTGTGAATTTCATCCTAGAGAATAGTACAGAGGTGATAATTAGAATAGTCTTGCTGTCTCTGGAAGGGCAAGGCTGCAATCTGCCACATCAACCATCTCATGCACAGTCCAGATCGGTTTCATTAGATGGAGATGGGCAGACAGGTGCTGGGGAGGTGGGGGGGGGTTCGGGGATGGAGCATGGGGGGTAACAATGGGGATGGGTAGAAAGCAGGCCTCTCATCAGAGATATGAAACTCTATTAGAAAGTATTACTGGGGCGACTGAGTGGCTCAGTTGGTTAAGCGTCTGCCTGCCTTTCGCTCAGTTCATGATCCCAGGGTCCTGGGATCGAGTCCCACCTTGGGCTCCTGGCTTAGTGAGGAGCCTGCTTCTCCCTCTCCCTCTACAGCTCCCCTTGCTTGTGCTGTTGTGCTCTTTCTCTCTTTGTCAAAGAAAGAAATAAAGTCAAGAAAGAAAAGAAAGAAAGAAGGGAAGGAAGGAAGGAAGGAAGGAAGGAAGGAAGGAAGGAAGGAAGGAAGGAAGGAAAGAAGGAAAGAAAGAAAGAAAGAAAGAAAGAAAGAAAGAAAGAAAGAAAGAAAGAAAGAAAGAAAGAAAGAAAGAAAGAAAGAAAGAAAGAAAGAAGAAAGAAAGAAAGAAAGAAAGAAAAGAAGGAAGAAAGGAAGTGAGGAAGGAAGTGAGGAAGGAAGGAAGATAGAAGGTATTACCTGCTTTGTTTCCTTTTAAATATTGAAAATTTCAGAGGACTTTAACAAAGGAGCCTCAGGACAGGGAAAACATCTAAACAAATGTACTTTTTCTGTCAAGTTAATAGAACTTTAATGCCCTCACTTGCTCGGGCTTCTGGAAGCGCCCGGAGTTTCTGGGAGTTGTAGAATGTTCTATGTGAGAAGGTGAGGCCAGGTTAGAATTCAAAAGTATTTCTGGATAAGCACATACTTCAAAGCAGCTGAGGCTGCCAGGCCTTCGTGGAGTCGAGAGGGGCCGGTTAGGTGGCAGTGCCTGAGGAATGATCACTTCTTTAACATCTGCTGGCCCCGAGCCACGGCCTGAGGCCGGAAGAGGAACAAGCGAATGCTGAGGGCTGCTCTGCAATCAATGTCAAGTGTGAAGCTTCCTGGGGGAGTAGGAGTGTTGCAGGGTCAATGTCCGTTGGGAAACCGTGTGTCCTCCTCGGTAAGCTTCAGAGCTTCCTGTCTCATATTCAAGGCTGTTCTAGGCCCTTATCTGGCTGTGCGTGTGTAGTGTATCTGAGCTAGTGAGTACCTATTGGGTGACCTTAAATATTAAGAGGACAGTCCATACCTGTAAGGGCACCACGAACCGCCCTGGACTTGGAATGCCAAGATCCAACCTGACCTTTCCTAAATGTCCCAATGCCCACTATTTGCTGGGGGAAAGACACAATGGCCCAGGCCAGGATGATCATTCTAAATAGGGATGGATTTCCTTAGCGGAATCTACATATAAAACCGTTAAGTCAGAGTTTGGGAAGGGTCTGAAATATTTTTCTTACTTGCAAGCAGAAGTTAGACTGCCACCATTTTATTGATATGTACCAAAATATATACTTTTATTTATATACATATTTATATACACAAATGTATATAAATTTAACAGACACAAACAGAGGGAGGTAATGAGATCTCTGAGTCAAAGGCAAAATCCATTTATTACTCTCAGCAAATGCAGCATGTTGGAAAAATATCCCCCAAGGGCTATGCAGTGAAGGCGAACTCGTTCCTTCTACCTGCAGTGGGGTACGTTATTGGAGAAGACCCCCATGATTGGAAAACTATGATCTTGTATAGGGCTGCTGGTGCCCTGCATATCCTCCCCTCTGGAGAGAGAAAAACCTTAACTATAATCTGGAATTTAAGCTAATCTTTGGGTAGGAAAGGGGAGGTATTTATCTTTTCTACCTTGAAACATCTCCAGGGAAGGAGATGTCGCTAAGCTTTCGTATCCTGGAATGTGTTCTAATACAAACATTCTTAGTTTGGCTGCAAATGTCTTTGCTCAGAGGACTCAGATAGTTCAGAAATGTGAAATATTTGTGGAGAATTGTCTCTCAACAAAAACATGTAGGTAAAATAAAACCACCCTCCTTCAATAAAAATCTCTTTAGGTATACATAGACTTTCAGGAACATTTTATAAAACTCTACCACCCCATATAGTGGTATTTAGGGGAATAGAAATAAGGGCAGTAAAGGGGAGTGTAGCTACTTTCCACATTTATCCCTCTATCATCAACCACATGTGGGAAACAACGTTCTATTAAGGGACATTGGAGCCCAGGTGTTCCAGGCTGTGAGCATCGGTACCATGAACGGTGGTCAGGGGAATGACAATAAAGAAGACAGAAAGTGAGTGGGCATCAGCCCAGCAGACAGCTCAATGGAAGAGAAGACATAAAATCCCTCTTTCATAGGATTCTCAACAAATGGGACTCTTGAAGCATGGGGATCTTATACTTACCATACAAGGGTACACATGTTTGCTGTGAGGTGTAGCCAGCTGGCTGAGTTCTCCTTGGCCTAGAGAGAGGTTGGCCCATCCCAACAAGAGGAAGCCCAGGCCCTGACATTCTTGGCTTTTCACTTTCTTTCTTGGGATCAAGATGCTTTTGACTTGCCTGCACATGGTTCTTTGGCGGATAACTCTCTCCCTGGGCTTCCCAAAAAGGAAGACAGAGGGTTTGTTTTTCTAGAAGGTGTCTAGGAACTCTGCCCCCAGCAGAAAGCCCTCTCTGGCAGTGAAGCCGAGCCATTCATCAGCACCCCACAGCCTCACTGTGGGCTGACTCTCTCCCGCCTGACCCTGGCAAGGGCCTCAGATTTTCAAGCTACAGTTTGACTTTCCAGTCTCCCGTCCATGGAACACCCACCTCTTCCCTGCCTCCCTCTACCCAAGCAAAAAATTGTCTAAATCTCTATTGCAGGTGAGGGTGAGAGTCATGTCATGAGTTATGAGGATGAGGCTACTCTGAGTTTGAACCATAGGAAAGCCTTTTCCTGAAAGTCAAAAACTGTTAAAAATTGGCAATGTCATGGTTCACTTAAAAATTCTTCCTGTCTAGGGGCGCCTGGGTGGCTCAGTCGTTAAGCGTCTGCCTTCGGCTCAGGTCATGATCCCAGGGTCCTGGGATCGAGCCCCGTATCGGGCTGCATCCGGCAGCTTGCTCAGCAAGAAGCCTGCTTCTCCCGCTACCATTCCCTCTGCTTGTGTTCCCTCTCTCGCTGTGTTTCTGTCTGTCAAATAAATAAAATCTTAAAAAAAAAAATTCTTCCTGTCTAAGGCAGTGCAGGTACACCTCATGTCAATTCCCCGAGTCAACTAGACTCATTTGATGCCCATGATTCCAAATACTGCACAGACATGGATGACTCTCCTGTGTGCATTTCCAATTCCAGCCCCTCTCCTGGACCACTGGACATCACCATTTGGATGTGACAAGTAGATCTCCAATCTAACATCTCCAGGGGCACCTGGGTGGCTCAGTCGGTTAAGCATCCGACTCTTGGTTTTGGCTCAAGTCCAAGGGTCATGAAATGGAGCCCCTCGTTGGGCTCTATGTTCAGTGGGGAGTCCGCTTTTCTCCTCTCTCTCTCTCCCTCTGTCCCTCCCCCGGCTCAAACACGTACTCTCTATCTCTATCTCTAAAATAAATAAGTAAATCTTTTTAAAAAATATCTTACTCACACAAAATAACATCACCTTCCTCTTCTCAGACCTGCTCATTATATAATCCTTATGGCAAATGCCTCCACTGTCTGCCCCAAATCACCAAGATCTACCCAGAGAACATGCTTAGCTGCTCTCTCCTTAATCTCTACCACCAGCTGGTAGACACGTACATTACTATCTCGTTGACGGCAGTTAATGAACTTCCCCACTGCCCTCTTCTAAGACCTCAGAATTTCTTACTTGCCCTCTAGCAACAATAACTTCTTCATTTTCTCCAATTTTCTCCCACCACCAATGATATGGAACTTTCAATGAGATTTATCCTTTATGCCCCACAATACTTTGTATCTCATGGTTCTCAGAGGATGGGAGCTAGCAGTCTCATCCCTTTCCAGTTATTTGGGGTTTCTCACTGACCAGGATATAACTGACACTTTGTGGGCAAGGGCCAGGATTGCTAAACATCCTGAATGGGAGAAGCAGTTTTACCCAACAAGGTATTGTCCCATCTGGAGACCCAGAGTTCTTGAGTTGAAATACACTGATGGTCTTCTGGCCACTTCCTTGGTCTGATTTCTACCTATTCAGGCTTCTTAACTTTGTGCTGAAACCATCATGAACTGTGCAGTTCTTGGAGATGCCTATTATCCTAAGCCTCTGTCTTTGCTTCCTCCACCCCCAGCCCTAGCCTCACTCACCAACTTCTTAATTTGCCAACTCTGTCCTTCTTACTTATCCTTCAAGAATTCCTCTCAGATGTTAGAGGGCTGGGATTCCTCCTTGCCCTTCCCTCCCCAGCCTGGGGCTGGAGCCTGGCCTCCAAAACACCTCACACTTCTCTCTCTACTACTGGATTTCTAGGTGGCTCCCACTCCACAGTGAGGCCTGAAGGGCAGGCCCAGCTTGTTTATTCCTAGCATGGAACTAACAGTAGATTCTCAAAGAAGTTTTAAAACTATAGAATAGCTTCCATTTTTTGTCAAGGTATTTTATTTATTTATTTTTTAATATTTTATTTATTCATTTGAGAGAGAGAGAGCACAAGCAGAGGGAGAGGCAGAGGGAGAGGGAGAAGCAGATCTCCACTGAGCAAGGAGCCTGACATGGGGCTCAATCCCAGCACCCTAAGATCATGACCTGAGCCAAAGGCAGATGCTTAACCATCTGCACCACCCAGGCACCCCATTTTTTGTCAAGATCTTTTAAATTTGAATATTAATACATCTGCTTGGTAAAAATTCAGATAGAACAAGAAAGAGAGACCAGGAGGCATAGTCAATACGGTTACCTGAGTTTGTATCCAGGCTTTATTGCTTATCACATCAGGAGGTAATAATAGAGCACGACGGCACAATGATGAATTCTAAGTACTGTAGAGGCTCAAGTACCAGTTCTGTCCACTATTAGCTGTGTGACTTTGGGCTAGTTACTTGACACCTCTCTGCTTCAGTTTATACAAAGGTAAACTAAATATCTGAAATCTGCTCTACGTGTTTTTGGCTGATTAAATGAGATGATACATACCAAACACTTGGAACATTGCCTGGCACAGAGCAAATACTCAGTAAATATTAACAATATTTTTATCAACAATAGCAAGTATTATGAAAGGGTATATATTAAAGACATCAGCTTCCCTTAAACAGAAACAATCATTATTCATGTTGTCCTGTGTATGACTCAAGAAATGTGATATAGAAACCCAGTGTTTACAAGTTTTCAAAAACAATGGGAGCAAATTATGCATTTCTGATTTTTCCTCATTTAAAAATATGCTAGAGATCTATGCCTAATAGCATGTGTAGATCAAACTCATTGTTTTAATGGCTTCATCATGTAACAATTCCATGATTTATTTACCAGTTTCATAATGTTTTGATCAGCTTCCCAAACTGTTGATAATTATTTCCAGTTGTTTGCTATTGCCGTAAAAGTTTTTTGTTGAGTAAGCGCATTTAGCAAAAATACTTATCTTCCCCTTAATAGAAAGCAGCCTCAACTTACTCTCCAAAACTACAAGGCTTTTGGTTACCTGGCTTCCTCAGGCTCTCCTACACTGACCTATGTTGATGGACTAGAGATGCAAATGACCTGGGGTCATCTTGTCTCTCCCTTGTTCTCTCAAGCCCCATAGGCTTTGTGGTCTTTGGGAGCCACACAGGCTGAATTTTCATCAGTAAATATGTCAGGTATCTGGTCACCACTGTTCAAAATGATTAAAGAAGGCAATTCAGGTGATGCAAACAAACTTTGTTTAATACTTCACAAATACTTCACTGTCCATTTGGAGAACTGCAAAATGGGGTGGAAGGCGGGAAGTTTTTTCAGAATCAAGAAAAAGGAACAAGGGAGTAAGTACAGATCTGGCCCAATGTTGGCTTGGTGTTTGGGGATTGGCTGACTGGACCTCACAGACACATCAAAGTCGCCTCCGTTTCGGGTCGCTGACGTGGCCCCCTAGGCAGAAGTTGCTCCTTCTCGGGCCAAGACATTTATTTCAACACTGTTGCTGAAAAACAAGGTGGAACTATAAACTCAGAGATGCTACAGCTGGGCAGAGGCAGAGGGAACGTGCTCTTTATCTTTCCAGATGGGGAAAATGATTCACAACTGTCAGAAATCTGATAAAAGTTTTAGAAGTACATGCAATCAGTTATACACATGATAAATCATGGTTCTGTTTGCTCTGTGACACCTAAATAAAAATGGCTACGTGTTCATCGATACAGAAAATAAATACGCATTCCCGTAATAGCTTAGCGATGGTTCCCACTCCCTCCCTGTCCTACAAATACTCACCTTGTGCCTGTGGATGGAATTGGAAGGTGGAGGAGGCTGGAGGTAGAAGGAAGGGCCAGATGGAAGAGGTGGGAAAATCTCAGTGAGAAATTCCCTCTGTGTCCCAATTTCGCCTGGAGCTGCTTCTGCCTGGATCCCTACCACAGAAAGTGTTCAGAAAGGAGGCTAAAGAGAGAAAGTCCTTTGTGAAGCTGTCCAGGGGTAGACGTTTCTGAAAAGCTGATTATGTTTCTTCCCCATCGTGCGGGCCCACCATCACCCACATCCAATTCACACAAGAGCTGAGGCAATAAACCCGCTTCACAAAAGTTTCTGGAATCCAGGCTTCTTTTCAGAGACAAACCGCTTAAAATACGCAGTTTCCCTCTGGAAGATTTGATCATCGTGACCCCATGTTTTCCTGTCAGTTGGAGAAGCAAAGGCAGGAGCCAAGACCATGTCTTGGCATCTATCTTCTGAGGATACGGTGCCACGCGAGGGGCTGAGGTAAGCGAGGCAGAAACATCCTGCCTTTGCCCCAAAGGACCAACTCATTATGCTGCTTGTATTTTGTACAGAATCAGCCATTTTTCAGCCAGATTCTTCGAACTTTCATTTCTGCCCAGTCAGATTGGCTGAACAGAAAGCCTAGCCTGTTCATCTAGAAATGCCAGAGGTACTTTTTCTTAAATCCTGGAATGCCTGTCACCGCACAAGGCCAAGCTTCCATTAGAAGGTTCTGCCCGGTGGCTATGCCAAGTGCCGCACCTGGGCTGCCGGCTCCTTGGGCTGCAAGGGGGTCTTGTGTTGGACTGAGAAGCCGGAGCCTCCCCCTTGCCTCCCTACTCTGCAGCGAACCATCGTGGAGTGATGTGAAGAGCGTGGGACTTAGAGACTATTTCTAGCAACTCTCCTCGCTAGCTCTGTGACCTCACTTCTCGTCGTCGGCATTCAGTACGTGTTACCTATTAGCATCAATGGTTATTAGTGACCAAATGTCACCAGTAGGAAGGCACTATTATCTCCTCACTCGCCACAATGGGCATCCACAGATGAGCTTCATCTCCATCACCTGGAAGTTTAAAAGAAATGCATAGTCTCAGGCCTCACCCCCAGGGCCCCTGAATTGGATTCTGCACTCCAGCAAGATCCCCAGGAGATCAGGTTTTAGAGGCCCTGCAAGCTAGTTAGTCGAGGCTTCCTGCCTCCCCAAATGGGCCAGCCAGCCACCCACTCCACTGTAGTCAGAGGGCTCTCTCTGAACGTCGTCCTTGTGACAAACGTGTTTGCTAGAGCCCCAAACCAGACCCATGGTCACATCAATATGGATTTTCTTCATGGGAGCAAGGGGACAGATTACTGGACATGGAATTGCATCATCATATTTCATAACGATTTTGCTTTCTTCTTTCTGAAAAGGGTGGAGCATTGCTTTTAAAAAGCCCACCTCTCTAGTCTGGTCACGGATAAGGCTGCGTGGTGGCTTTTTCTAAGCTTTTCTGCCAGAACGTTTCTTTACAGGAAAAAAAAAAAAAAAGATTTCCTGCAGATAGCCCGAGGAACCTGCTCCCTTCCTTCTCCCAGAACCTCTGCTTCTGGGGGTCAGGCACTGCCCTGATGGAGCTCGTCCACGTGCCAACCCGCCCCCCACCCCCAGCTTCAGTGACCGTTATGGGCACTTGTTTCTGCCCACTGCCCATGGAGAACACCAGGCCATTTGCAATGGTGATTTGGGAACACAACCTGACACGCATACTTGCCAAAGAGCAACAACTCTTCACCTGACCGACTGGATTAGAAGCAGAGCAGCTGCTGCTCCCAAAGCCCGGGTTCCTGGGTCAGAGGCCTCTGGTTACCATCTGTGGCACCATGGGGATCCTGTTTAGAAACAGTAGTGCTGGGGCGCCTGGGTGGCTCAGTCGCTAAGTATCTGCCTTGGGCTCAGGTCATGATCCCAGCATCCTTAGGATGGAGCCCTGCATCAGGCTCCCGGCTCAGCTGGAGGCCTGCTTCTCTCTCTCCCACTCCCCCTGTTTGTGTTCCTTCCCTCACCGTCTCTCTCTCTCTGTCGAGTAAATAAATAAATAAAAATCTTTAAAAAAAAAAAAAAAAGGGACAGTGTTGCCTGGGTTGTGAGCTGTGACACTCAATGTTAACACAAAGAGACCTCACATTTATATTGGAAATAAATTTCCATTTTCCCATTTTCTATCCAAAATGGCCACTGTGTAAAAGTTCCAGCGGGAGCGGTCTTCATCACCCTTGACATCCTTGCCCAAGAGCTGGAGAAGTACGTTGGCTGCATGGGATTGGTCTAAGACCTCTGGAATCAAGGGAGCTGTGCGTTCTGGGTTAGTAAGATGCTTAGCCGGGGTTGGGTCATTTGCAACTAAGAGAAACCCAACTCAAACCAGCTCAGGTGAGCTCAGCAGCTGGGGAGAGTGGTGGGGGAGTGGGTCATAGGTAGAAGGCAGCGTTGTAGAACGAGGGCGTTCGTGACTTTAAGGGAAGTTTCGGTGCTTCCAGAATTTCTCCTTTGTTCCACACGCATGCTGGCATTCTCTACACCACTAGAGACAATGGCTGCAAATAGCTCTGTGCCTCATTGTTTTTTGTACTATGTCCCTAAGGAGCCAGCAAACTACTAGCCTGTTTTTGTACACCTTCAACTCCACACATGGCAAGCTAAAGTGGCTTTAGATTTTTAAAGGGTTGTAAAACAGCAAACAAAGAATGCTATGAGACCGGACCCAATGTGGAATGGAATGCTGAAAATATTTACTATGCGGCCCTTTACAAAAAAATTTCCTAACTCCTGGCAGGAAAGAAACGGGCTCTCACCCCCTCCACCGATTCCAGCAGAACTGTCCCCAGGAGATGGGCATATTCCTGAGACAGGCAAGGTGGCAAGGGATGTCAGGGGACTCTGACTGACCAGGCTTGAGCCATGTGACCCCTGGGTCCTTGAGGGCAGGACAGGAGCTCCCCCAAGAAAAAGCAGTCTGCAGTTCCCAAAAGCAAAGCAAAAAAAATGGCCAAGCAAAACAACAGATAACCCATAGAAAACAGATAGCACTCTCAAAAGAGGGTTATTTCTGAAGATTGGGACAGTGGCGAGGGATGGAGAAGGCTGGGACTCGCAGTAGAGGAAACAGAGCCCTGAAAGGCTAGGGAAGGAGCCAGCAACTAAATCTACGGGAGTGGCAATTGTGACATTGGCCTCAGGGCTGAGGGAGCAGGGACAACACAGCCATAAACAAACCACAATGCCACCAGACCCGACAGACAGGAAGTTCACACTGTCTTGTCCTCCAGCGTCCTTCCAGCGCCTCTCATTGGCCAAACCCAGCCAGAACAGAGGCCCTGTCCCAGAGTGGAGTTGGGTGCGGAGGAGTGGGTGGAAAGGAGGGCACGGAGAAAGTGCAGACACAAAGTGCACACGGAGAGCAGGTTTGTATTCTGACTCCTCTTGGGCTGGCCTCACGGGCTCACTACCTGTGCAGTCACAGAGGCCTGAGCGTAGAAGGACCCACGCTTGATCCCATGCTCTGCTGTCACGGTCTTGAAATTCTTAATAATGTTCGAACAAGGGGCGCCTGGGTGGCTCAGTGGGTTAAAGACTCTACCTTCGGCTCAGGTCACGGTCCAGGGTCCTGGGATGGAGCCCTGCATGGGGCTCCCTGCTCAGCGGGGAGCCTGCTTCTCCATCTCCCCCATAGTTCTTTCTCTCTTGTTCCCTCTCTCTCTCTCAAATAAATAAATAATTTTTCAAAATAATGTTCGAACAAGGGGCCCTAAACTTCCTTTTGCCGTTGGCTCCACCAGTCTCATAGCTTTGACTTTCTTCTTAGGACTGCGTGATCTCAACAAGTCACTTTATCTCTTCTGACTTTCAGTTTCCTGATCTGTAAAATGATCTTAACAACATTTTCCTCTCACAGTTGAAGAGCAAACGAGATTTGTACGTAAAAGTCCTGCTTGAGAGAGTGAGCCATCAACGAAGACAATTTCTTTCCTTCTCCCAAAGTGCTCTTTCTCCCGTTTTCCTCAGGGATGGACTTCGGCAGCTTTGGGCGGGCAAGTCAGGAAAGAACTTACTCTAAGATGCAAGGAACAAGTCTGGATAACCCAGCTAGAAGGAGTACTGGCCTTATTTCAGGTCACAAGCTTATCAGAAGGGAAGGAGGGACAGAGGATGGGACAGCTCATTGGTTGTCTTGGCTACTAGTCATTCAGAGATAGAAAAAAATAACAACAACAACAACTTAAAAATCCTCTAGTTCCCTTGCTTGATTTATGAGGAGACTGAGGGCCATAAATATCAAAAAACTTGCCCAAGTTCACAGACTTGCCCTTGCCCAAGGTCACGGACTTAGTACATAGCAGAGCTGGACCCCAACCTGGACATCTAGGGCCTGGTTCGGTGAGCTCTAGTCTGGTTCCTGTTAAATTAATTAAACAAGGATGCCTTTTAGGCCTTGAGGGTCTAACACCTTGGTGGCCAACATCAGCAAACCTCAAATCCAACCCTGTAAATGCCTCCAGGTTACAAAATCGAAACGCTAAGGACAACCAATCACAAAACAAGCAACTAAGCTTTAAGCTACAGGCAATCGATAATTTCCTTTCTTTTTGCTTTCACACATTTTCTGTCTTTCCCCTGGCTCCTGATGGCAGAGAGCTCCTGACCCCTTCGGGTTTGGCATTGCCCCATTCAAATAAAGAAGTGCTCCGACAAAATCGTAAAATGTTTAATAGGCCTCAATTTTTTTTTTTTAATACAAGTGTTGTTTTTCTTTTTTTTGTAAAATTTTTATTTATTTATTTGAGAGAGAGTGAAAGAGAGCTTGAGTGGGAGAGACCACGAGAAGAGGGGAGAGGTAGAAGGAGAAGCAGGCTCCCCGCAAAGCAGGGAGCTGGATTCTGGGACTCGGGGACTGGATCCCAGGACTCTGGGATCATGACCTGAGGCGAAGGCAGATGCTTAACCGACGGAGCCACCCGGGGGCCCTCAGTTTATCTATTAACCCAACATACACTCACACCAGACACTGGACATGGTTTGACTTCAATAGAAGGCTTGGGAATTATTACCAGTTTGCTGTGGTCCAAATAGTCCTTTGACAATTTGCCTTTTCTCCTTCCTCCCCCCTCTCCCCATCCCCCAAATCCTCCTCCTTCTTTCTTCCTCTGCACTTCCAATTCCAAGAAACTCACGGTTTTTTTGTTTTGTTTGATCCCTTAGGGACATGTAATGCCATCATGGGTGCCCCAGGCCTCCAAGTGAAGGGCCTCAGGACTGATGAAGCCCACGGCAAGACACCCCGAACACACCACCGTGCTTAATGGAATCTGGATGAAAGTTTCATTTTCTGCACATTATGACTGGCTTCTAAACTATTCTATGTTTTGTGAGTCTCATTAAAGTGAAATAATTCTGTGCTAACTTGAGTCATAGATTTTTCTACCTGCTTCTATTCCTAAAGGCATTCTGTAATTCTCGTCAGAGTATTCTTTTCTTTTTCTTTCTTTCTTTTTTTAATGCAGAATTGTCTTATATCCCACAGAAAGCTTTAATCTGGTGAGGACAGTCTGTTTCTCCTGGCAACATCTAGGAGACTAGACGAACACGGGTCAGCTGGGAAGTTTGAAGAGAAGCCTTGGTAACCTGTGAAACAAAGCTGGGAATTCTCTGAAGAATGTTGAGCAGAGATACTACAGTTTGAAGTGAATAGGAAGGGTTTTGTTCGCAGGCTCTGCCTTGCTGTTGGATTCAAAAAGTGTTCGGCTCCAGAAAAGAACATCAATGTCTTACTTGGAAATTAAACGCATACACAAAAGGCTTCTTCACTGCTGGTGTTGAGTTTTGCGTGACTGGAGGAAAGTTCATCGCGCCTGAAAATATGTATCTTTGCCTTTGATTGAGGGCAGGTTCTATAGAGGAACAAAGGTCTTTTGGAGAATGTCTTTGGGAGAATGAATTGTTAAGGATTTTGCTTCAGAAAGATCAACAAAAGACCCACGTGACTCTGCAGAGTGAGATCTCCAAGCTTGGGCTGCGGATTGCAAGTCAAGTCCTGGGTCTCCTTGGTGCAAGCCCTTATCCCCCGGCACTGTTTGTGACCTCAGGCGAGGCACTTAAGCTCTTTGTACCTTTATACCTCCATTTGAAAATCAGGGATAATACTTGCCACCTACTTAACCTCAAAGGGATATGCGAGGATTAGCCAGTTAAAAGTTTGCCAAATGCTTGGAAATCAATGGAGGGAAAAATCTATATGCGCATAAAGTATTATTATCATTCCACTTTGTCTACCTTTTCCCTCTCCCCATTTTGCTATCCTAGGAGACTGAGTGAGCATTACTTTAGGTCTTATTTTGGTTGTTATTGTACAAAATGACCGTCTCCTATTATTAAATACTTTGCTTGAAGTTGGTCCTTTCTATACCACCGAGGGGAGGTTTCCAAACCGAAGCATCCTAGACTGACTGTCTGTAGGTCAAATCTGGCAAGGCTTCCTTTGGGTTTACCTTTAGAATCCCGTAGAGAGGAGAAATTTTAAGGCAAAATAATATAATTTGGAAAAATTTGCCAATTAGTGATTCAAAGCTAATGAAGAGTAAGAACAAAGTCAATCTAGAGACTTTGTTACAATCCTTAAAAGAGTTCACCCTTTAACCAAAACAGTAGCAATACTTCATATGTCACAAATATTGCCCCTCTGATTCTTACAAGCACCTGCAAAATGAGTATAACACAGCTTGGTTGTATTCTACTCATTTTACGTTCAAAAAATTGAGATGCAGAGAGCTTAAGTGATTTTTCCCAAAGTATTTAGCAATGAGTGGCAAAGCTAGGACTAGACTCCACATTTCTGTATCTTCCAGTTCCAAGCGTGGTAGGTTGTCCCACTACACCTTGCTGTTATCCTTTGATGGTGGCTCAAGTGATGTTGAAAGTCCAAATAGTTTTGCTTTGATGCTCCATATGGGCTTTTTTTTTTTTTTCCAAACCAGCAAACAACTCCATTCTGACACTGTCTCCCTGGAGATAGCATCAGATCTCACAACATAAGTGTTCAGTCCTACAAGTCTGCCCCCTCACTTCAGATGCCAATGGCAAGATTGCTTCTGACAACCTGCTAGAGCTTGGAGGTTCCAAGGACCTCCTCCTTTGCTTTGAGTAATGTGCTAGAGCAGCTCCCAGAACTCAGAGAAACACTTTACTGACCACATTGCCAGTTCATAATAAAAGGACATACTAACTCAGGAGCAGCCGGATGGGAGACCTGTATAGGGAAAGGTAGTGGGGAAGGAAGCATAGAGCTTCTGCACCCCTTCCAAGCACACCACTCTCCCTGGATCTCCCCGTGCTTGCCAACCGGGAAGCTTTTTGATCCTGTCCTTATGGAGGCTTCGGTACATAGATACAATTGATTAAATCTTTGGTCGTTGGTGATTGAATTTAGTCTCAGCCCCTCTCCCCTCCCCACAGCTGTGATCACCTCTAATCACCTGCTTGGTTCCCCTGGCAACCAGACCTCATTCTTTGGTTACTTAGGGGCTTTCTAAAGTCACCTCATTAACAAAAGACACCTGTATTGATTTCATCACTTGGGAAATTCCAAGGATTCTAGGAGCGCTGTGCCAGGAACAGTGGACAATAGCCAAACATATATTTTTTCCTATACGTTACAGTATCACAGATATCCTTTACTTCCGCAGACCATTCGAACGTGTGCAACATATCTAAATCTGATAAAGAACCTGCAAACAGGCTGGGATAGGATGCCCTTTCTCAGACCACTGCCTGTGCTGTGGGACCCACGATGCCAAATGTTCACTCGCTGATTCTACCCATCCCCTTATTCTGCCATGTCCGCTGTGGGAGAAGCAGCCAGCCTATCAGGAATATTTGGTAGGTCCTAATGCACAGATGGAAAATAGTTACTGTTAAAAAATACCATTCAACTAAGAAAATCTTAAAGATCTTATAAGCTTTATTCAACAGTTCATGAATCAGGGAGCCTCCAATATACCAGACAGAAAGGAGTTCCATGGAGATATATAGACAGAGGGGAGCAAGATCAAATCAGTTATGTATAAAAAAAAAAAAGTTGGTTATTGTAAAGTTAACTTCTTTAGAAGATGGCAGGGGTCTATCAAGCATTTTACTTAACTAGTGCTCATCCAGCAATTGCTGATTGACTGGTTTAAGATTCCATTTCTGGGAGAGCTGAAACCATAATTAAGTCTTGGTTTGAACACATGGAGCTTAGCATAAGCAACTCCATTTTGGGCCATTTTGTCTTGTTTTTAAAATCATCTTATAGTATAATGAATGTCATATACCAACCAGAGCCCTCTTTCAGAACCAAGGTCATCATTCCCCCAGATTCTGGGGAGCTCTTAGTTAAGTTCTTCTCCAAGAATTTGAAATTTGGTAAGTCTCCTACACTAAGCCTATGTTTGGGGGCAAGATGTACCCTAAGATTCAGGATGAAGAATCTACACCCTCAGATTCTACTGGACTATCTGAGCCTAGAAAAAAAGGGGAGGTATTCCTTTTTATCAAAGGCTAATTCTTCCTTCTGACTTGAAGATGATGCAGAAGACTCTACCTTGCAAGGTAACGTGTGCCCCTCAAAATCTACCCTGCCTCCTCCTATAATCACCAGAAGACTAGCTTAAGGACAAGTCACAATGTAACCCAAATGGGGAAGTGCTGGGGTTACAAATTGAAGAAAGGGATTATTTACTTAAGGAGTTGAAGGATCTAGCCAAGAAATACTGGCAAGGGACAGCAGAACGAATAGACTGGATTCTTGGGGGAGCTGGATTAAAGGGGATGGAATGTAAAATAGGATAAAGAATAGTTTACAGATACTGGAGCACTTGCCCTTGAGGTAGGATTTAAGATCCTAGCAAGAACCTCCGGAGACATGCTAACATTGCTGTGGCCAGTGATGGAGGAAGGGATGGAAAGGCTGAGGGAGAATGGGCATATTGGCATGGCTTATCGCATAGTATTGGAAAACCTGCTAGGTTATTGTGTTCTGTGGGAGACTTCAGAGGACATTCCATTTATCGAAGAAAATGGGATTCTCTGGGGACACCAGCACCATTATTACCATTGTGATGGCTGACCTCTATGGACCGGGGCATATTTGGGGAGAAGGCCATTGCAGAACCAGCTCTCAGACAGCAAAATGCTGATAGACTCCTGAAAATAATAGAGTCCACTTGGTAACACTTAAGTATCAAAATAGAGTGAGCTCAATTCTTATAGAGTGGCGAGGTCGGAGCCAGGAGGCATGACTCATACAGTGCTATGGAGATAGTTAATGGAACACAGCATTTCCAGGGTCAGGACAGAATGATCAGGCAACAGTTATTTCTCAATCTCTACAACAAAAAGAAACAAAGGCTAAGGACTACTGCCCCAATAAAATGTCAAAATCCCTTCTAAGTTTCTGGACCTGATCTAGTTGTCAACCCAGAGCCCATCAACTGAAAGAAAGGTTGGGTCTCATGAAAATAAAAAGGACCCTGCAGGATCACGGCAAGTACTTCTGTAGTGATTCTCCTAGTCCTTCTGCAGGGGGATCTACCATCACCTGCCTAGGGAAGCCTGTTCTGGAGTACAGGCTAATGAATGCTCCAATATTTCAAGAACTGTGTGTTGACATGGATACCCAGTTCACAGTAGGTCAGCTGAGCATCAGAAGGTCCATGAACTGTTGGTCATCTCTCCAGTCCCTGAAGATACAACTGGAATAAGGAGGGGACAGAATATCTATATTGGTTCCTTAGTCTTTGGTATTTACCACACTCTCCCCATTGAATTTGCCAGTCTTGTACCTACAAAAACCTGATAGATCCTGTGGTGGTCTGACAGTGGGCCACCACAGATCAATCAAGGAGTAACCCCTAATGTAGGGGCCATACCAAAATGGTATCTTTGCTGGAGCAGATGAGTATAGCTTCTAGTACATGGCGTGCAGCCATTGATCCGCATGTGGGATAAACAGCAATACCTCCTTACGGTCTGGCCCCAGAGCTAAATTAGCTCTCTCCCTCTCTCATAATAGAGTGACCGGCCTATTAGGGCATTTCAGAGAGCCAGACATCTGTCCTTCTGGTTGGTGACTTCATGTTAATCAGGTCAAATAAGCATGAGGTGGCAAGTATCTTGGAGGTTTTGATGAGACGCCTGAGCTGCAGAAGGTAGGAGATGAATCTAATGAAGATCCAGGGAGCTGCCACACCAATGACATCGTCACTGGTCTAGTGACTTGAGGTGTGCTGAGACATCTTCTTCCAGGTAAAGAATAAAACATGGTATCTTGGCCTTTCTACCACTAAGGAGGGAGCACAAAGCCTGGTAGATAGACCTCTTAAGGTTCTGGTTGTAGTACACATTTGGTAATAATGCTGTCACCAAATACTTATTGCTCTGCTCAAAATTTAACTAAAAACAGTAATTATTTTATTCATGGTTTCTGTGAGGCAGGAATCCAGGAAGGTCTCAGCTGGGCGGATCTGGCTTGGGTCTCCCATGTTTTGCAGGGAACAGTGGTGGACTTAGAATAGTGGCCCCGGGGGTGGCAGAGTAAGGGTAATGGAGGGGCTAGTGAGAGGGGAGTGGGGGCTGAAATAGCTGGGAGCTGGCAAACCTCTCTTTTCTCTCTCTCTTCTATAGTCTTAGCATATTTCCAGTCTTTCCACGAGGACTAGGTTGGGCTTCCTCACAGCAGAGCGGTTGGTTCCAAAAGCATTCTCAGAAGGCCAAGAAGAGGAGCACCCAGATTGGTTCAGTGAGTTAAGTGTCCTGACTGTTGACTTCAGCTCAGGTCATGATCTCAGGGTCATGAGATCAAGCCCTGTGTCAGGCTCTGCACTCAGCAAGGAGTCTGCTTGAAATTCTCTCTCTCTCCCTCTGCCCCTCTCCCTGCTCGTGCTCTCTCTCTCTCTCTCTCTCTCCCTCAAATAAATATATTAATTAGTTAAATCTTTTTTAAAAAGAAAAGAAGACCAAGTAGACATTGCATAATCTTTTCTAAGCCAGTCTCAAAAAATCATGCATTACTTCTGCTGCTTCCCATTGGTTGGAGCTGTCACAAACTCCCACCCAGATTTAAGGGCAGGGGACATAGACACCACCTCTTGATGGGAGGAGTATTGAAGGATTTGGGGATCGTGTTTTTAAGATGCCATATTGTGATAAATCGAAATTAGCATCAAGTTTAGAAAAGACTGGGCACATGTGTTGGCCGCGTTACTATCTACATATGTAATAATATAACCCATCCTTTCAGGAAGGGATTTTTTTTTTTTTTAATTGAAGCATAGCTGATACCCAATGTTGCATCGGTTCCAGGTGTGCAATATAGTACTTCGGTAACTCTAGCTCACAAGGGTAGCTACCATCTGTCACCATACTCTGCTATTGCGGTCCCATTGTCTGTCTGTATTCCCCATGCTGGACCAGGAAAGGATTTTTGCTTTGGCTTTTTGCTTTAGTTTCCTCAACAGCAACATGAAGGATAGCAGTTCCTTATCAGTCAAACTCCATTGGATGCAAGGAATACTCAGTCATGTTACCTAGAGTTGCTGGAAAAACCAAATGAAAGGTAAGAATGGCAGCTGCCCCAGAACTGGAAATGGAGGTCACCGAGTCCCACTCTAGTCCTCTTATGTTTATCTGACTTGGCTAATCTTTTCCTTTCAGTTTTTACCTCCTCCTCTCTGCTCACCTTGTGCTTGTCTGTCTTTTCCTTGTCACTTTTCACGATTCCTAGTTTTCTCTCTCTTAGAACCTGAGCTAGCATCGTGGCCTTCTCTCGACATCAGGACATTGCAACATTAGCTTCCACCACTGTCTTGCTCTTTAGGAATTTACTGGTTCAACGTCCTAGGAGTATGATAATTTTCTGGTCTCCTAGTGGATTATCTGTTTGGGTCACTTCTCTTGTTCGCTTAGCAACCACTCCGGTATAAAGAGACACTCGGCCCTTAACAATTTTAGCCTGGAGGAAAAGGCAGTCAGTCATCAGTCATGGTTACATATTCATCAGCATAGTCCAGTATAGATGCTGACCTCCAAGGATTGTGGTGTGGATCGATCAGCATAAGAAAATTAAAAGGTAGTGTAAAATATCAAGTTATTTAAAAAGATACGATATTATGTTTTACTGTATTCTTTTGAAGATTTTTTTTTTAAAGATTTTCTTTATTTGACAGAGAGAGAGAGAGAACACAAGTAGACAGAGCAGCAGGCAGAGGGAGAAACAGGCTCCCCACTGAGGAGGCAGTCTGATACGGGACCTAATCCCAGAATCCCAGGATCATGACCTGAGCTGAGACATGAGACAGACGCTTAACTGACTGAGCCACCCAGATGCCCCAAAAGATTTTATTTTTTATGTAATCTCCATACCCAACATGGGACTCGAACTCACCACCCCGGGATCTCGAGTCCCATGCTCTAGTGACTGAGCCAGCCAGGCGCCCCTATTATGTTTTAGACATACATTCAAATGTATCCCCAGATCCATTAAGAATCAATACATCAAGTTAACATCCTCACTAATTAATCTAGCAGGCTGTATTTACTGATTAAGGTTTTGTTTCCATAAATGATGCTTGCAAGTGTTCTTCCCTACCACTAGCTACATGCTAGCTCTATCAGGATCTCTTGAGTTGAAACGGCATCTTTCAAGTTTCAAGAGATTAGGTATGCAAATGAATGCCATGCTAATATATAGATTTTAGCATTGTATCTTCTTGGGTTCTCATTAAAAGGGGAAAACAAAAATTATTCTTCGTTTGGTAATAAAGCATGGAAAATGCATCTGTTTCTAACCACATGTGGTGTCTGCTCCAATCTGTATTGGAAAATTACACTGTAAATGCTTTGTAGGCTTTTTTCCCCCACTCATTTTCAGTCTCACACAGTCTTTCACTTCTTAATCAATTCCTATTTTCTCGACACAGACTGCATTGCCACCAAGCTATCAAATAATATATATATATATATATATATATATATATATGCATTTTTTTTTTTTAGAACTCAGAATGAAAAGAAAACTCTTAACCAAACAAACAAACAAGTGTGAAGCTCTAGAACCTTTCGTACCAGCCCCATCACACTAAGGATTCATTCCTCTGCCAGTGGTGGCTGAAATTCAGATAGGCACCCGGTCCGCTGACGGCGATTCTTTAATTCAAGATTCAAGATTTAAAAAAAAAAAATCTAAAATGAATTTGCTTTCCCTTGTCCTCGGGAAAGCCCGCGAATACCAAATCCAATTATGAGAGAGATTTAATTTCCCTTTTGGTATAGGACATAGTACAACAGTGATCTGTGGCTGTTTTAAAGAAAATTGACAAAGTCGAATTCTCCCGGTTCCCATGGGCTAAAGTCCCCATGAAACAACGCCTTGCTTGGCGTCATCTGCTGACATTCATGCATGATTCAGCACCTCTCGACAACCGTTTGAGGGAATCTGTTTTTCCATTACAAGCCGCACTCTGTCTTTTTGCTAGAAACGGAAAGGATCCGAATTCCCAGCTTTTAAGGCTGGCTGCCTCCCAAGACACCCAGCACCCAGGAGCAATCCAGAGACGCTTCTGGGTGTTTCTCTGCGTGCTACTCCCTGGTGTCTCAGCGGTGAGGCATCCAGGTGATTGACGGATTTCTCACTTGTCCTCTGGCTGCTTTTGCATCTGCCGAGAGACAGCCCCTGTGTTTATATGCGTGATTAGGCTAAGAAATCTTGGGTCAACCACCCACAGATTGTATCAAAAATAATCAATCTTATTTGACTGTCTTAACATTTGGGCTATTTCAGTTGTTAAGGCAACCAGATCTGATGAAGTATTCACTCATCAATTTGATATTCGGCATTCGTCTGTCACGGTTCCGAAGATGGAGGGGAGAAAAAATAATAAAAATCAACTGTCAAAACACTTAATCCAAAACAGTCAATCCAATCGTGATTTTCTTCTTGACACCAGAGAGCATTGCTTCTCCTTTCCCTTTCTTTTCCCCCACCTCCTCCTCTTCCCCTGAGATCTGTCCCTCCCACAAACAGTTTCTCTCCTCCAGTTATGTTGATGAACAGCAGAGAAGGGAGATATTTTAGGTTCACAAAGGCTTACATTTTCCTAAAAGACTTCCGTTTCCTTTGTTTTGATGTTTGGTGATTTTTTTTTTTTTTTGCTGTTGAATAGTCCTGAAAGGACAGATACATCGAATGTACGTTCGGAGAATGTTTATCCTAATGGAGAATTTAGGCAGCAAGGTCCTTTGCTTTCCCTTTCAAGATGAATTTTCCTTTTCGGGGAGCACAGCTCCAAAGCCAGGGACAGGCAGCTGGCTTGCACAGTCCCTTCCTGTCCCTGAGCCTGCTCCAACCCTCTTGGAACAGAACGGTTCCGAGTCTGGCCCTGGTGTGGGATGTGGCTGGCTTTCCAAGTTGGGAATGTGTTAGTAATTACTTTTTACTGCCGTCTTTATTTGAATTTCCAGACTCCCCCCCCCCCACCCGCTCTCCCAGCCTGTTTTTCTCCACCCAGCTTTCTACCTCATTCTGACTGCTAATTTAACCCTGGCTGCCTTCCTCCAGAAACATTTGACCTTGTGCAAGAACTTGGCATGGATTTCTCTCCTCCTACTTCCCCAGAAGGGAAGCGCTGGGCTAGGATAATTAGCATCAGCAGGCAGCTCTGCCCACCCGCCTGTGTCCGCTGGGTTCCGCCCGCTTCAAGAGTAGCCCCCGTTTTCTGGGCAAAAGGGCAGTGGCCAGTAGTCGCCAGTTGCCAGGAGACCTTGTTCAACATTTTGCTGCAAGGTGTTGTTACCAGGGATATGGACTTAGCCAATTAGCTCCTTTAATGAAGTAAACTGTAGGGGAAAATGCAGAAGCAGGGAAACCTCTGTAGGTCACATATCCCTTCTTTGGATTTGAAAGAGTTCTATTGTGTGTGTGTTGTTTTTTTTTTATCAAGAAAGGTTATTCTGTTTCAACTGATAGTCTAGAAAGGTTCATAAGGAAACTAAGGTTGTTTAACCTGCTTACAATCACTTAAGAAATGCCCACTCCTTCCTTCTGTTGGTAAGCTGATTGCATACCACTTTTATCTCCCTATTAACTAAGTCCCTAAGGGCAAATACCGGCTATAGTTTCATAACTGAAATACCAGCATATAATGTACTTGAAAGTGGTGCAACTTCTGTCCTTGAAAATGGTCCACAATTCCACATTCACTAATTCAGTCCCACCTTGCCTTATTAAGCTGAATGAGCAGGGGTTTGTGGCATACGTCTGTGAATGTATACTATTGGAGCTTCTAGAATAGAACTATCTTTATAAAATGATTCGGCTCATAGGGATTCAGGACAGAGCTACAAATCACTTGGGTGGAGATGGTGATAGAAACTATCCAGAGGGACATTGATGATACTCACAGTAACACATTCTATACAACCCAGCCAATGAAGGGCAAGAGACACAGTACAAAATACATAAAGGTCGTACATATGTACAAAACACGAGACAAAACTGTAGATAAGCCATCGTATCCTTCAATTTACTGGACAGGGGGAAGTAGCAGTTGCATATGCGTGGGTCCGAGGGATGAAACCCATTGTATTAGGGGATGCATATCCAGAGATGGGATTTCTCCATTCTGTTGCCACTTCTCCGATTAATGAGAACTGGCACTGTTTTCGAACAATGAGATTCTTCCCGCCCCCACTGAAGAGGACTAGTTCCTTAATTAAGCGTGGGTTTTCGGTAATGAAGTACACTGCATATGGCCACAAAGACGATGTGAGAGCAAAAGCATGCCCTCTGGGGCCGAGGCCCTTGCCCGAGCCGTAGGTCTGCCAAAATATTTTTAATAAGGTAAAATCCTGACTGTTGTACAAATAGACAAAGAACACATGGCAAAAATCATTTGCCCTATTAATGAGGGAAGCAGTAGGATTATAAAACTGGTTTAAGAATTGGAAGGACTAAAACTGTAGCTACAGATAGAAAAATAGATTGAAATGACCTTTGGAATTATATTTGATACGGGACGGAAATCGTTTGCACTCTCATGACAAAGATTCAGAAGTTAGGAGGGGCACCTGGCTGGCTCTGTCGGGAAAGCATGCAACCCTTGATCTTAGGCTTGTGAGTTCAAGCCCCGTATTGGGCATAGAGCTTACCACAAGAAAGAAAGAAAGAAGAAAGGAAGGAAGGGAGGGAGGGAGGGAGAGAGAGAGAGAGAGAGAGAGAGAGAGAGAGAGAGAAAGAAAAGAAAGAAAGAAAGAAAGAAAGAAAGAAAGAAAGAAAGAAAGAAAGAAAGAAAGAAAGAAAGAAAGAAAGAAAGAAAGAAAGAAAGAAAACACAAGTTAACCTATAACTTCACAGAGTCTGGTACTAATCAATAGCAAATGGCAAGTCAAACAAAGGGACATTCTCCTAGAGAACTAATATTCTGTGTGTTCCAATTAGATAAAGCTCCAGTATGATATCAAAGGACACACAGGCATCTGTTGGCCATATTTGCAGGACTGGGATAATTTTTTCAAATAGGACTTAAGGTAAATTTTACCTCATGTCTCTGAACTACAAGGCCTTTATTAGAAAATCAAGACAAAGAACACTTGCCCTCCAGGATTGCTGCAAGACTTAAATGATATTTCTAAAGCACAGCCCGCAATACCACCGTAAATGCCTATTCCCTTTTCTCCATCGATTCCTTTTATTCCAAATTAACTGACATTTTGCCAATCAGATCTCTTTCAATTGGCCCTTCCACATATTACCAAAATAATGATAATTGATGGTTATAATGATGACCCTGAAATTCTTCACAGCCTTCTGTGTCATTATAGTTAAAAGTATGTGTTCAGCATAGTATTAAAGCTAAGTGCAATTTATTATGTTCTACTTTTTTAAAAAACTCGTTATCCATGGACCTTGACTCAGTTAAAACAAAATATCTCGTTAACCAAAACCATATTTTCCAGATTATTAAGCCTAAAGGAAAATTCTAACAAGTGTTTTTACCTAGAACACCAATTTGAATCCAAGAGTGCCTGCCTTAAGTGGTAGATTTGAACAAACGCCCTCTAAATTTTCTTCCTATTCAAAGATTTTGTACTAAATAGAAAAAGATACCTGAGAAAAAGTAATATGCACAAAGGAGAAAATACACAATTTAGAAATTTATTTAGAAAATATACAATTGTATACTAAAAATAATAACTGTGGGGGATGGTATTTTTATTTCTTTAAAAACATGTCATTAGGGACAATTTCAAATATACAGAAAATAATAAAACACTCAGATAGGCACCACCCAGATTTAACACATCTCACTGTTTTGTCAGGTCTCCTAGAGATTTTTTAAATTAAAAAAAATAAGATAACAGCTAAATTCCTCTCTTCATCCTCCCATCTCTCCCCTTGCCCATCTCCCACCACCTGAAGATAATCGTATCTTGAAGCTGGTCTATGTCCTTATGGCAACATTGTGCACCCAACAACATATAGCATTATTTTGTGAGATTTTAGACTTTACTCAAATATATCATATGTTAGGTGTCATTTTTCAGCTTCTCTTTTTTTTCACTCAACATTGGGTTTTTAAACTTGATCTGTGTAGATACATCGAGATCTACTTACTTTGTATTCCAAAAACAAATTATCATATAATTTGTAGAACTATTTCTTTACTAAGTTATTATCTCCGATTTTTTATTGGAATAACTCTGCAAAACTATATTTGTACATACAAAGGATTTCCTCGATTATAAGGAATGTACACTTTTTCCCTTAATAGTTATTGCCAAGTTGCCCTCCAAAGGGATTCTACTGATTTCTGTGTTTACTAGCATGAATATTTTCTGACGTTTACAGACATTTGAATTGTCTTCTCAAAGAAGTGACTGTTCATAAGCTGTGTCCATTTTCCTATTGGATATTTTCTTTTTTATAATTGATTTATAAGTGTGTATGTGTGTGTAAAACCCTTTGATGGTTATATGCATTAAAAATACTTTCTTCTGTTATAGGTTTGTATTTTTACTTAGTTTATGTGCTATATATTCTCTTACTTACTTATTTATTTATTTAAAATTTAATTAATTATTTGTCAGAGAAAGAGAGAGCACAAGCAGGGGGAGAAACAGTCTCCTTGCTGAGCAAGGAGCCTGATGCGGGACTCGATCCCAGGACCCTGGGATCATGACGTGAGCTGAAGGCAGACATTTAACTGACTGAGACACCCAGGAGTCCCAATATATATTCTTTTAACTTGAATATCATCAATTTCTCTCTCTTGAGGGGCAGCATAGAGCAGTGACTCTGGAGCCAGAAGGCCCATCTGTACCACATACCACCCAGGTGAGTTAGAATATATATTGGACTCAGAATATTGTGTAGGACATCAACTAGCACAAATACTGGCTTATTGTTATTTTAACATGCAGTTTGTGCTTTTATGTCTCATTTAAGAAATATTTATCTGGGGGCACCTGGGTGGCTCAGTAGGTTAAAGCCTTTGCCTTCAGCTCAGGTCCTGATCCCAGGGTCCTGGGATCAAGCCCCACATCGGGCTCTTTGCTCAGCGGGGAGCCTGCTTTCCCTGCTCTCTCTGCCTGCCTCTCTGCCTACTTGTGATCTCTCTCCTCTCTGTCAAATAAATAAATAAAATCTTTAAAAAAAAAAATATTTATCTGTCCTGATTTAAAAAAATTACTTGAATTTTCTATCAAAAGTTTTAAAATGTTGCTTCTGCATTGATCCATCTGGAATTTATTTTTAAGTGTGTTATGGGTAGGAAGTATAGTTATTTCTCACATGCATAGTCCTTTTTTTTTAAAGCAGTGTTACTGCTTAAAAGCAAAAGTTAAGCTTTTGCTTTTAAGTTAAGCTTAACTGTAAAAGTTAAGCAGGAACTTTTGATAGTTCCTCTCTACCTCATAATGGTACCTCTCATGGACATCTCAAAAATACATGGCCTAACTGTGGGTTCTTGATTTGTTCTACTGGTTCCTTTGTCAATAGGATGCTGCTTCAATTACTATAGTTTTACAGAACACCTACAGATATGGTAGCATGGGTCTTCCCTCCTTCTTCTTTCTCACAATTGCTTTGACCAATTCCAGCCTTTTCTCTTCCAAGTGAATTTGACCCTCCGGTTACCAGGTTCTGTGAAAAATCCCACTAGGAAATTTCAGTTACAAATCTGGAGTTCATCCTGAGAAAGTTCATTTGTATGATAAGTAGGTTAAGAAGAACGTGCCCTGGACTAAATTTGAAGATTTGGGTTAGAATATCTAAGTGCATAAGATTCTTTGGACAAGCCCATTTATAACCTGGGGCTTCCGTTTCCACACCTGTAGAAGAGGCTGCTAATCATACAATAGCATACCTAGAACAATACCACTCAGAAAGTAATTCCTAGAACAGCTGCATCAGCATCCCTTGGGAGCTTTATTAGAATTGCAGTCAGAATCTCTGAGGATGGAGCCCAAGCATCTACATTTAACAAGTGTCCCAGGTGATTTTTATATATCGTATAGTGGTTAATTTTGCATCTCAACTTGGCTAGGCCATTGTCTGCAGATATTTGGTCAAGCAATATTTTAGAAGTTTCTGTACGGGAATTTTTTTAAAGGAATTTTTTAGATGAGATTAACATTTAAATAAATGAACTTGGAGTAAAGCAGATTATTCTAAATAATGTGGGTGGGCCTTATCCAATCAGTTGAAGGCCCTAATAGAAAAAAGACTGACTTCCTCCTAGGAAAAGAGAATTCTACCAACAAGCCATCTTTGGACTCAAATCTGCAACTCTTCCAGCCCACCCTGGAGATTTTAGACTTGCCAAACCTCCATAATCACATGAGTCAATTCCTTAAAATAAATCTCTCTCATATAGATATAGATACATCTATTCATTATATGTTATTTATATTTATATCTCTTTCTCTTATTGGTTCTGTCTCTCTGGAAAACCTAAACTAATACATGTGGTAAAAAGTCTGAGCAGCTCACCCTGCAAAGCGCCTAGCGTAACTCCATTCTTTAATGTAGGATTTGTCTGGATTCACCCATTTATGAAGAGCTATGTCTATAATGTAGGTCACAGGACATCCAGTTTGATGTGTTTTCTGCTGTGCTGCGCTTGTTAAGGAAAATACACTGTAAAGAAACTAAATTGTTTACATGGAGTGGGTGAGTTAAGGAGAGCAGAGATTTTATTTTCGCTGTGAATTAATTTGAGTTCCATTTAAAAAAGGAGCTCACCTGGTAATTCATTTATAAATTTCTATCTGCTTGACAGAAAAAGCAGCAGCGGAGAACTGAAATATTAGGGCTAAACGCTACTTAAAGCTGAATCATACATGAAAATAAAGTATCTCAAAAAAAAATCAAAGACAAAATAAGCTGCTTTTAGTAAAATATTTTATTATCTTCTACAATTGAGAACATCTCCATGCACAGAGTAGGGCCATAGACAGAAGTGTGGACAAAAGCTCTATATTCTCATCACTTGGGCCTAGAAAACATCCTGTGGGAGAAATTAGCCACTCTCGCCCCAGGGGGGCTACGAGAGACCCATGTGCCAATAAGGGGGAATGAGTAAACCCAGCTCTAGACTTCATCCACTTCCTAGCGACACACCCTGACGTGGGGAGAACAGCACAAAAAGATCTAGAGTTAGATCCCAGGAAACATTTCCATAATGTAAGCACTTTGAGATAATGGAATGTACTCTGCATGACCTGAATCTAAATTCCTACCCAACAAGCCGGTGACCTTGGGATCCCTACCAGGTCGAACGCTTTATGATTCTAAAAGTAGGAATCCATCGCACTCAGAGAGATTTTGCTGACTCGCACTCAATAACGGATCAGGCCTTGGTGAGTAATCAGTGGATTTAGAAAAAGGGAAATAAAAAAGAGCATCTTTCCGATGAGCAGATCTGTTTTCTCCCTGTGTGAAGCACAAAATACACAAAACCATGATGACTTCTAACAACCGGGAGAGTTTACAGAAAGTAGAGATTAATCCTCTCGTGTGGAATATAAGCTTGGACACACAGCCATTTAGAACGCTTTATCTCGACTGAGAAGTCTTTGCTGCTTTCAGATGGCCTGTCTGAGGCTGACCTAGGAGCTCCTTAAAAAAAGAACGTCTCCTCCGGCCTCACTCTTGCCCAGGTGGGGAGCCCGCACTGAGCCGTGGGGGAGGCTCCAGGAACGTTGCATGAATATTTATCAGGGAAAATGTATTAATAGAGCTTAAAGAACCTCTATCCCCAACCCTCCAAGAGACAAAAGAAATGTCCAAGGGAGATAGCAGACTAGAATTTTTGAAGCTACTGATATTTTAAAATCTATTATTTTTAAATGGCACCTCTCCTCTCGGCATCTGAATGGGGAATTTCAAACACACACTGCCCGTTCCCTGCCTTTATCGGTTGTCCCTCTCGGGGACCCTGTTGGGAAACTTTCTTTTGAGTTTATCAGCCCCGATTCTCTAAAGAGAAGCCAGCAACGCCGGTATGTTTCAGAAATGCATATGCTGTCATTAAAATAGCTGTCCGTTCTCCCAGAGTACCTCCCATAAAAGCATTTTCATTCTCTCTCCAAAATGTAGTTCAGCCTTTATTCCGCAAAGCCAATTTGTTTATGTTTCCAAGTTCAATCACAATCTATTTGTAAAACCTATTTAGAACCAGAGTCACATAGCCAGAAATGATCATGCTCTAATTTCCTTATTAGAGAGATTCTTGTTGCAGCTGGCAGCTTAATTTGACTGCTCCCAGGGTCTGGAGCGACATGTTCTTAACCTCCTTTCCAGACTTTGTTCTTCACTGCTTTTGGTCCCCCCCAAACCCCGCCCCCAAAATACAAATATCAAGCTAGGGAGGAACAGTTCTTGACATGTTGCTTAGATGGAGATGAAATAAGAGACTGCCACCTTCTTACCTGTCAAGACATGAACGAGATTGGACTACTTATAATATCTGCAGGAGAGAAAGGAAGGAAATGTTCACAAAACACACCGTGACAAGAAAGATGCTCTAGGATTCGGGTAAAAGGCTGATGACTTCGAAGGACTTGGAATGATGTTTTCTGGATAATTGATGCAGAATTAAAGCAGAAAGCCTTTGCAGCATTTGACAAATCCACTTTCACGAAATTTTCTTTATAAAATAGGTGAATCAGTCTTCCTGACATCGCAAGATACATCTTTTCAAGGTAATTTAACAGTTCTCTAACCATGCAGTGTCTTGAAGTGTCTCTGTGTCTGTATCAGTTGGTGAAATCTTACTCATCTTTTAAAGTCTAGTCCAAATGTTCCTTTGGGAAGCTTTCCCCAATGTCTCACTCTTTTCTTGATGCAACCGAGTCATTTGTTATGTACAGTATTATAGATTTCACTAGTCTAAGCAGAGGATGCTATGGGAACTGGAGAGATGCTCCCATCTTGCTTGTTGGTGGTTAAAATAATGTCGTATCATAGAAGATGCTCCTTGTAATAGCTTATCAATTGCCCAGAGACCTTGCCTTCCAAGTCTCTCAAATTAAACTAGACTGAGAAACAACACAGTCTACTAATAAGGAAATGTCAAATAAATATGTAAAACTTGTCACTCAGCACTAAGCTTATGGAGAATCTAGCAAAATAACATGTTCCAGATCTTTGAACTGAACAACTCAACCCCTTCTTCAGGTCACATAATAGTTTTTATGAATATCTAATCTCATACAAGCTCTTCATTCAGGCTTCCAAATCTCTCCGGGATCCCTCCACCACTCACTCATCCTTTCTCTGTTTCTTTCATCTGCTATTGAAATACCACCTTCTTCGTAAATTTCTTAAGATACGCACTGCTCCATCAATAGATGAATGGATACAGAAGATGTGCCCTGTGTGTATGTGTGTGTGTAATTCAGCCAAAAAAAAAAAAAAAAGATGAGATCTTACCATTTGCAGGAATATGGATGAACCTAGAAGGTATTATGCTAAGTGAAATAAGACAGAGAAAGACAAATACCATGTGATTTTACTTATCTGTGGAATATAAAAAAAACAAAATAAATGAGCAAATAAAAAAAAAACCCAGAACATACAAATAAATATAGTCAAAATGAGTGGAGAAGAGTGGGAGATACAGGCTTCCAGTTACAGAATGAATAAGTCATGGAAATTAAGGTGCAGCACAGGGAATATCGTCAATGATATTAGAGTAGTGTTGTGTGGTGCCAGATGGTAGCTACTTACAGAGTTGTTAAACCCCATGTTGTACACCTGAAACTAACATAATATTGCATGTCAATACACTACTCTCAAAAAAAAAATGCCCACATACTTGCTAATTGCCCACCCAATATTCATTCATTCTTCCTCTGTTCTTCTTACCAACTGAATCTTGAATTTATTCAAGGTTTATGTATCCAATGTCAAAAAGCTTTCCAGACCCCCAGCAATTAGGAAAGGCCATACGATCCAGTTCTGGCTAGGACGATTAAAGAGGAATTCGTTGGGTACAATCTCACAGGAACTTTTCAGAGGCCATTTCAGCTGGTGTGCTCTTAGCCTCTTTAACTTGGCTTTCTTTTCCCCTCCTTCTTCTCCTTCTGCTTCTTCTTCCTCTTTCGAGATTTATTTATTTGAGAGAGTGAGAGTAGGGGGAGGGGCAGAGGGAGAGAGAGAGAGAGAGGATCCTCAAGCAGACTCCCAGCCGCGAGCAGAGCCTGATACAGGGCTCGACCTCATGACCCCAGGTCATGACCTGAGCCAAAGCCAAGAGTTCGACTGAGCCACCCAGTGCCCATCTATTCCCTTTCTCCTTGCCTAATACCTAGATTTAGTGTCTATAAATACAGCAGCCATGTGCAATGTTAAGGTTGATGAAATGGTAAGAGTAAAAGAATCTGGACCCTTGATGGTTCATGCCTGTCTTGGAACTGCCAATTCTGATCCTCCCTGGCATGCAACTAGTATAATCCTTTCCTGTATAAGCAACCTTTCTCTGGTCTGTGTTGCTTGCAGCAGGGAGCAATCCTGACAGATAATCCCCTTATTAACCAATGGAGAGGCCCAGGGTAAATTTGCCCGAGACTTTCTTTGTCCAAACACACAACTCCTACAGTTCATGTATCAGTCACTCCTCACAACCTCCCCTTACAACAATGCTTAACAGGCATTTCAGAAAACCTGGCAACCCATATCGATGAAATTCCCAGAGATTATCAAGCCCTCTTATTTTTAGCCATTTTTAAGATTGCCAAATAAAATATTTTTGCTTGCTAAATCTAGCAACCCTACCATTTTTTGGGAAAACTATCTAAAGTGCTTTACATGCTTTCCAAATATCTTGAGTGTTTTGTAATTTTAATATTTTCTGCATGTTTCTGTGATTATAACATTCTGCTTTCTATACAATGTTCTTTATTAATGTTTACTTCTGTGTTTCCTCTGTATTAAATGGTTTCAATCTGCTAAGTTGATGTTTGCATGCCCACACACACACACACACACACACACACACATACACACACACATATTTTTTTCCCTCTTGCCAGTTGGCATTGCTTTACCTCCAGAATGCCTGGCTATGGCGTCTTGACCTTGCCTACCCAATTTACTCTTTCACATCTGCTGTAACGTGACTATGTTAGCATTTTGTCTAAAATAAAAATGCACTCTAATTATTTAAAGGATAAACTATCGATAAAAATGAGAGACTCTGTGAAATCCACTGTGACTACTTGGAGAAATATTTCTGGCCTCTTGGATTTTGGTTGTATTTGATTGTAATACCTATATACCCAAATGATCTCTCAATAAGAGAGGTGTTGCTATGTAACACTGTCTCCTTAAATATTTGCCCCTTCTCCGTGTGTGTACATGGACGTGTGTCCCTGCACGTGCACACTCACACACGCACATTTTGTCGTAATTTGACAACTTTTATGCCCCAGGAGCCTTTCTATCTGAACATTGTGCTAGTCTTTAAGTTCCTACATGATCTAGATGACAGGGAATCATTTTATTGAATTCACTTGACACCCAGCATGCCTCATCAGCTGAGCTTAATCAGCGCTCTCTGTTGGTGTTAATTCTCTATATATTCTTGCTCCTTCAAGCAAGCATGGCAGCATAAGCATAGCTAGGGAGTTTGGCAGAAACGAAATGCAGAATCAAGAACCCCTCCCCAGACCTACTGAATCCAAATCTACATTTTTTGCAAGATCCCCAGATGAGTCCTATGCACACAGAAGTTGGAGAAGCCCTGGTAGAGAGCAGTGGTTCTCAGACTTTAGTGCATCAGAATCACGTGGAGGGCTCACCGAAATACAGGTGTCTGGGCTCTACTTCCAGAATTTTAGATTCAGTAGTTTCAGATGGAATCAGGTAATTTGCCTTTCTAACAAGATGGCGCCAATACCACTAGCTTTTGGAGACCGAGGCCCAGTCTTTTTGAGAACTACCGCCCTCAAGGAAACTGAATGACAGAATTGTCAAAAATGCCATGACTTAATAACCAGAAAGCCTGCATTCTAGCTTTCATTCCTCAAATAATGAGCTGTGTGACCTTGAGAAGGTCTTTTTGCTCCCTCTCTCTTTTTCGCACCAGTAAATAAGATTTGAGGATCAGCTCAAGCCTCGCACTTGTCTTCTCGGCATCCGCTTACGTGTCTGGCCTCCCCTCTGCCCGGTCAGCTCCTCAAAACCAGGAGCCACACTTTAATTATTGTTTTATCCTCGGTGAGACCATAGAGGTCTCTTAGCTGAATGAGTGAATAGATGAGCAAATAAAGAAAGGAATCCAAGATATGAGATACAGGTCGTGAAAGCATTTTAAAAATGAAAAGTATTATTATTGTTGTATGTGGTACCTACTTCTTGAAAATTGTTGATCAAACTACTATAGTTATAAAGACACCACCACCAATAATAATAATAATAACAGCAACAACTAACATCCAAATGGTGAAAATATAGCACTAGATGCAAAAACTAATAATTGAGGAAGAAGAATTCCCAAGATGTTGAACCCAGTAGGCATGGCCACCATAAGCTACCAGGAGGCATGATTTGATGTGCCTGGGGCGATGGGGATCAGAGCTATTAAGCCAGATTCAAGGGCAACCAAAAATATTAGCAAATTCATAGTCAACATCTACTTTAAGGGCGGTACTACTGGTTGGGTGAGTCAGAGGATTTCTGGGAAAAGGACTCTGCGGTGTCAAGCTTAGCAATTTAGCCTTCTTTGTGAAGGGGTTCTGGGGGTGAGCGAGAATGGGAGTGGCAAGTTGAATTCACATTTCCCTGAACCCCGGTTCTTTGTATGACCTCAAAACTGCAAGCCAGACCTACGCCCCAACTCTCATTCCACAGGTCCTGATAACCGCCAGGGACTCCTCCTGGCGTAAAATCCTTCGGTTCCTAGTGGGCCAAGGGCATGGGGTGGGACACTAGGAGAGTTTCCAACTTCCCTGTTACCTTAGAAACTGATAAGGTTTCCCTGTAGGCCACAGCCTTACTGTGTCTGGTTGCAACAAAAGCAAAAAGCAAACATTTCTGCCCGTGCCAAGAAAATAATGCTCTTAGACAGAAAGATTGGATGAACAGCTCTAAGTGTACAAAGAGCAGTTGAATGTGATCAGGGGCCAGAATATCATTTTATTAAGAGAGAGTAGATGCCCTTGCTACTTGAAAACTCAAATTTGTCTCCTCAAGAAGTTTTCATTTTCCTCTGCTGTGCACATCTGTCACCTCCTTGCTTGCACTGATTTTTTTTTTTTTTTTAAAGGAAAAAAGGCAGCATACAACTGGTCTATGGTGTGGTGGGGTTTAATGAATGTTTGGGAAGTATTTTGAGTTTCTTTGATGAAAGATGTTGGCTTCCACTTGTGGTCTTACTGCACAATTTTCCTGGTGGTTGTTAAGGTTTTAAAGGGAAATAAAAACTCAATTGGATCTGAAACACTGCTCATGGGTGAGTTTTTATTCAATAAGTTAAAGAAAAAAGCACATTAGAATCACCTAAGCACCTGAGTGTATCTGTAACATTGCTAAACTATAACCCAATATAGTGGCAGAAGATTTAAAAAAAAAAAAAAAAAAAGTAACAAAGCCCCAAAAGCGGGTATTAACTTTCTACTAACGGATAATTGTAACGCCAGTGTGGGTTTCTGAAAGATACACCAATAAAATTGCCAGGAGTCAGCTCCTGGTGTTTTAGGCACGTTCCACGGGAAAGTCGACTACGGATACCCTCTGAAACTGCATTTGAGATCAGCAAGGAACTGAACATTTAAACAGAGCCAAACGTGGGTATAGCAGACACAAACACCAGAGTATTTGTGTATGCAAATTAGTTTAAGCATTCGGTAGGCTTCCCATCATTGTGAATGGCTTTTCCTTCTCTCTGATGACACAGAAATGCCATACGTTCCCAGCCCTCACACCTCCCGGAGCGCTGCCTGGGTAGGCTTCCTGAGAGGATGCTGCCTCTTACTCAGAGCACAGTGCTAACGAGTTCGGTTAGCTGGTTGCTAAACCCGCAGCATATTACAGACCCAAAATGGGACGAGGGAGTGTGGCAGCTTGAGAAAGAGCCCTGGTCTCCCCGAGGAGTGACACAGACATGCTCGCCAGGAATTTCATTCAGTAGTCAATTCAGTCTCTGTGGTCACCATACATAGTATCTGCAGCCCAGGTTGGTTAGGTGGCTGGCGAGCCATCTGGCCCATCAGCCCGCAAGTTGGGAGCTCCTTGTCCTCTACTTGTGTCCTGCGTGCAGCACTGTCCCATCGTTCCAGTGAAATTCCAATCTTTCTGGTCTTATGTCCTGTCGATACATCCACTGGGCAGGACACAGCCGACCACATGGTCGTGTAGCTGTTGCATGGTCTGGGCACTCACGAGCCTTGAGAGCAACTGCAGAGTCACCATCTTTCCAGGACCTATTGGGTTTGGGTCTGAGCCCCGCAGTTTAGCCACTGACCTGATGCATAGACTCTGGGTTCAAATCCCCATTTCCTAGCAGACTGCTCATTAAGTAACCCTGATCAGCGACTCATTCTGCCCGAGCCTCAGTTTCCTCATCTGTAAAATGTGAATTTTAACAGGATGGAACCCAAAGAGGAGAGCACGAGATCACATAGAAAAGCACCCGGCATGCTTACAAAGATTAATACAGGAGGCACTTCGAGCTAAAAGAGGTTTTGTCAGTCAATTTATCCTGATACCTCATTTTTAAAATGAGTTCCAGAGAGGTTAAGTTTAATGGCCAAGTATTGGCAGAAATATTGGCGGGAAACATGATGAAAGGAAAGAAAAACAGTCGCATATCTGGTCTATGCCAGGAACATCATTTCTACTATCATTTTTGATCCTCAAAAAGTTCTCCGAGGTGGTGGTCTCTCTTTTTTTGGGGGGGGGGGAGAAAAAGCTCAGAGAATTTCAGTAAGTGACGGAAGACCACACAGCTGGTGCCTGTGGAACGGGAAGGCAAAGCTGCATTTGCTGGACTCCAAAGTCCACGTCCATTCCTCCTGACTGCTCTGTCTCAGGGTAGAAGGCAGGGCTCCTATTTTAGGTAACCTCCTTGATACTGGGTATAAAATACTTGAAATCAATCAGAACACTCCTGAGCTATTATTCCTGGGGGAGACTGAATTGTACCGTAGAGGTGCACAATGGGACAGGCACTCTTTCACTGAAATCCCAATATGAAAATGTTTCTTCCCAGCAAAGGCAGAGAAATGCGGCTCTTTCCGCATCCCGCCTTCACGCGGCAGAGAATGCTAATAGAGGAGAGGAGCACAGACGGGGCATGGAGGGCATCGTCTGAGCAGACAGAGCCACAGAGCCATGTAAACAATCCCAGAGAGAGGCATTTCTTGGCAATTAGAGATGGGTATACTGCAGGAAGCACTGGAAGAGCCAATCTCTGTAGAAATGAACAGACAAAGGCCATGTTTAAAGGGAAAGCAGAGGAATTACAGGAGCGGCGCTGGAGAAAACTCTGCGGGTAGTCACAGGGCCCCAACCAGAGCCACGGCTGCCCCTCGGGCACAGTCTGCCTGTGGCAAAAACAGCGTCGAAGCCGCAGCAAGAATCGGCAGAATCTGAGGGCAGAGGAGTCCTGCCCTAGTGGAGGTAGTGACTCGTCCCTTTAGTCCCAGAAGGAACTGGAACTCTTCGCTGGCTCACTGTGGCTCTTCTGCAGAGATGTTTGTCTCTGTCGTGTGGAACTCAAGGTCAGACCGTTGGGTTTGAATCCCAGCCTCAGCACCTGCCGGCTGTATGACCTTGAGCAAGTTACCCAACCTCTCTGAGTAGCTCCATTCCCGCATTTCTCACAGGGCTTGAAAAATTGTGCCCACCCCACAGGAGTACGGGGAGGATTAAATGAGTAAATTTGGGCATGGACGGTGCTTGGAATAACCGCGGGCACATAGTGAGAGCTCAATAAATTGTCGCCGTTATTAGGACATTGGGGGTTACTCAGAGGCTGAGATGAGATAGGATTCCCGTCTGGCATACAGTAAATCCGGGGAAAAGGAAGACTGTTACGCTTGTGCGTACTTAACACTCACAGGCTTGGTAGACATGAAATGCTGAATTCCTAAAATCTCGGATTAACCCATACAGGACCGTTGTAAGTAGGTATCTGCTCCCGGTAGACCCCACAGGACCTGTGCCACCAAGATTCTAGTAACGGAGCCAGCAACTGGGAAAGTGCCACTTCCCCTCCCCCTCCACCCACTGCGGAGAAGGCTGCTCCAAAAACAGATTTCTGTGTGTTGCCTCCGATGTCATCCACTGATAACAGATTATGGTGCAGTTTCTTTTTCTGAAGACATCGGCAGCAAAAGGACACCAACCACAAAGCGAGATCCAGCATTCGCTTCTGAGAAATCATAGGAATTAAAGGTCGGCATCGTACGTGTATGGCGCCAGACCCTCTCCCGTGAACCTTTTCCAAAATTCTCCCAAAGACAGTAAGCACTGACCTGCTGCTTTATTGCAGCGGAGGGAGGCTGGGGGAGGGAACCCTTAATAACGCAAAGGGAAGTCACTTTATTTTAAAGGATAACAGCTGATCCTAATGGGCAAACGCAGAAGAAAGTGAGATTTGTGAAAAGCAGCAGGAGAATATACTGGCCATCTTTGCATCAGTCAATTGAGATTCGGAAGGAGGTTCACCCAAAGGCCACCCTCCGACTGGTGATTTACATGGTATCAGTAAAGTGATAAAGCAGCCATGGGAGAGAACTCACTACAAAAACATTGCTTCCTCTGCCGCCTGACTGGCGGGTGGAGAGCGAATTGACACCATCTGCAGAGAAAGCCAGAGAAAGTGGGGTATCTGTGGGGGCGGTCTGGGAGGAGAAGCAGATTGAGGCGGCTTCATCTCTACCCAAGAGCTTTTGAAATTATCCGAAAACAAAAGAAGACCTAGACCCCTGACGTCCGTGATAAATAAAGCAATCTGCAACTTTGTGACAAAGCCGCCCCTGCAAAGCATGCTGTTTCTGCCCAGCTCTGCAAACCTCCTGCATCATCTGCCCAGAGGCAAAGCATTTGTGGTACTAAATATCCCAGTCTTAAAATGTCCAGGGTGAAATTTATTTGTTTTTTTCTCAGAAGAAGCAACTTTGTATTCTCAGGCTGTGTTTGCGCACCTGTCCAGTCGGCTGTTTTGAGAGACATGACCCTTCAATGTCATTGAACCAAATCAAGTAAGAAGTCTCCCTGGTGAGATAGCATGTTGGATTTCAGCTACACTCCCTCCTCAGGACCTTCGCCAGAGTGGAGAGAGCAGCATGGCCAGCCAGCCGGCTGGTCAGGTGGTCTGCCTTTGGTCAGGCGATCTGAAGCACCCTCTAGAAGATTCTGCAGAGTACAATCTGGAGCCAGTGGAAACCTGACTTAAAGTGGCTACCAGGTGACCAGTCTGGAGCCACCCTCTCCCAACACAGAGAACTTAAAGGCTTTATCATTAGTTTGACTCGAGTATCATCAGCCCTTTTGTTTCCTCCTGGCAGGAAGAGTGTAAGTGAAATTTGTGCAAATCCCCCTTTTGACATAATGAAGCATTCCATAAACTCAAAATCTTAGGACCCAATTATAAAGGCCAAATTGCTATTTTACTCACTAAGATAAATAGCTCTGGTCTCAGCCATTTGCCCTCTGTAATTTTCCTTATCTCGTGGATTCCTCACACTAAGTCCATGAGGAAAGTATTTGTTCTGGTCACAGATGTATCTGTTGGTTGCAGGTAACAGAGGCTCAATTCAGCTCAAAAAACAGGAAGGAAAGAGGGTTGGGGATTACTGTAAGTTTGAGGTACAGTCTCACCAGATCTAGGAAAAACTGAACAAATCAGGCTTTAGGACAGACCAGACAAAACTGAGGTAGTTCTGGGACCTGTCACTCTCTACTTCCATCCTTCCCTTGGGTCAGTGTCCACCCAAATTGAACATACTCCATTTGGAGTGTGATCAGAGAACAAAAGTGACCAACTGTCGGGAACTAAAGTGAGGGGCCTATGGCCAGAGAAAAGGATTCAAGCAAAGCATCACTCCCAGATAATTCTGGCAGAGTGTCACTATCTCCATCCAAGCCCATAAGGACACTGAGCCTAGGAAAGTTAGAAGGGCTTAGTCATTCAGCCAGCAAGTGGCCCCAGGCCGTCTGAGGGCACGGGTGTTGTCCACAGATAGATCTGAATTGAAATTCTATAGCTCACTTGCTGTGGGATCCTGGGCAAGTTTAATCTCTTTGTGCTTCAATTTCTTCCCCATCAAAATGGGCTCACGTCAAAGGTTGGTTTTTAGGATTAAATGAGACGAGATCATCTATTTCACTCATCTGCCTTTGTGGCTTAGAACCACGAGAAAGACAGTAACAGCCGTCCTCTCACCTGTGAAACCGTGTCCTGGACTGCATCGCAGTTCACCATGGAATGTAATTGATCTTTTGCTGTCCTTCCTCCAATCTGTGGGCTGCCACTCCCAAAGACTGCCAGCTCCTTAGACAGTGTCTCATTTCTCTTGTATCCCACCCCGGGCTGGCTGAGCGCATGGGTCATCCCTTCAAATTCCTGTGGAATTGTAACTGGCTGAATCCATTCATACATCACTCTCTTCCCTGCAAATCCATGAAGGACCAGGCACCATCTTGGTATTTCATTGCGTCTTTCTTGAGCAATCTGCTTCTTGGGAGCTCCAACCTGGTTTTTTCCCCCTTCTTTTCCCTTCTGTCTCTCTTTCTTGCAGCTCCACCTGGAGGTCAGTGGCTGGAGTTCGTCACGGAGACAAATGTATCACAACAGGAGAATGCCCCCCATGCAGGGAGGGCTGTTCAACTTCAGACAGGGAAGGAATCCTAAATCCTACTTCTTGGGTGTGTTATCACGGGATTTCTCTAATGGGGGCTGGAAGGGAGGCGGGCAGGGAGAATGACTCACAACAGTCATCCTACAAACTTCTCCCAGTTATGTGCAAAATCTGGATCTCAGTAAAGGTGCTCAGGAATCTCCTAGACAAGGGACTAACTTTGAGGAGAGATATCCCTCACACAGGGATGCAGAAATGATAGAAACGGGAAAGAAGAGGCAACTTACATTTGACAAATACTGTCTTGTGTCTGCACTTTACACACAGTACTTCATTCCCCCTGCAACCTGGGGGGTGGAGACTCTTACTCCAGTTTTCCAGATAAGGAACACTGAAGTGAAGAACCTTAAGCGATGCCATTAGTCAGGGAAGTGCTAGAACCTGTTCGTTTCCTCTTTTCATGTTTTAGGCAACCTAGCCACTTGACCACCATTACCTGGGAGAGAAGATTGGTTCTTAAGGACACTGGCTGTGGAACCGTGAAAAGATCATTCTAAGAAGTACAAGATTGTTAGCACGGGGGCTTTTGGATCTGACTGAACCCTCGCTCTATCTTTTATGATATGACCTTGGGCAGGTTACTTAGCCTTGCTTAGTCTCAGTTTCCCCACTTATTAAAAAGAAGAATAATAGTAGCACCTACCTCATACAACCACTGTAAAGATTAAATACAACAGCTTACGTAAAGTATTCCTTACTTAGGAAAATGCCTGGTATATAGCAAGCATTCAAAAATGTTAGCTATTATCAATAGTGGATAATCTTAAATAAATGGGGATTTCTTTGTTACGGAAATTGCTATAAGGGTGATAAATAAGATGTCCTTCCTTAATAAAGAGATGTGATTAATTTACAAAGAGGACACATTTGCATGTAGACAATAATGTGATAATATCACTAAATGCAGTTTGTTCCTCTAAGAAGTTTGAAGGTACTACTCCTCATTGATGCTGAACCCCACTCCCTTGCTTGTTTACATGGTTAAATTGCTTAGTAAGCCCACTTCTAATCTTAATGTAGAGATAAAACATTTCCATCAATAATAAGATGGCAAAAAAAAAAAAAAAAAAGAATAAGATGGCAGTGCCTGGCTGGCTTAGTTGGAACAGCAGGAAAATTTTGATCTCAGGGTCATGAGTTCAAGCCTCATTTTTGGGTTTACAGATTACTTATACAACTTAAAAATAAATCTTTTTTAAAAAGAATAGGACAAAGTGCCATATACCTTAAATATACTACTACCATATTAGAGATTAAACAGAAAAATCACCTAATTTTGACTTCCTGCAAATTCAGGTGCTTCTTCCTAGCCCGTGTATGAGGTGAGGGCTGACCACAGTAGCTTGGTGTGCTGGTGGAAGGGTGAGGAACATCTTGGAAAGGGATGAGTCTCTGAGCTCTTGATTCCAGAGTCCTATCTCATCATTAATTCTGCATCTTCTCTTCCCTGCCTTTCAGACCTTGCCTAGCTCAACAATGAGAGAGGGAAGAAGTTGACAGTGATAAACTCTGCTTACACAGAAAAAGATGTCTCAGTTACTCTGTGGAACAGAGAAATTCCTGAGCCTACAACACCTACAACACCCTAAAATTCCATCAGTATCAATATCCCTTTGCCAAGGGCAAAATTCTCATCTTTTTGCTATCAGCCCTTCCTATTCTCCATATTTCCACACTGTGGGCCTCATCTGTAACCTTTTGTAGAGGAGCTCTTATCATTGGGCACGCCATTCTAAATCCTGTTTTCAAACAAGGTAGGGAAAAAAAGAAAGAAGCATGTATTTGATTTTATGATTGACTTCTAAGACCTCAGGTTTTCCAACATGAATTTTTGAGGGTTGATCACTTGGACTGCTATAGGAAAGATTTCAAATTTGCTCTTTTTCAGGTAGAGTCCCTTGGACAGTACATTCTCTTTCTTTCTGTCTCTTTCTCTCCATCTTGTCCTCTTGAATACTGGATTTAGGATCAGAAGACTCACCTCCAGGCTTTATTCAGATCTAGTTTCTGGCCTCATTAGTTTTGGGTCTTGAATAAATCAGTCTACCATTCTGAGCATCTATTTTTCTATATGTCCAATGAGGTAGCTGTACTACGTGAATGCCAAACTCCTTTCCAGCTCCAAAATTTCTAACCCTTCAAACATCTAAGAAGGACCTTCAACTTTGGATAGCACATAAAGGTCACAACAAGCTATGTTAGCTGTAGCAAGAAGGAAAAAAGTAGATACATTGCAGACATCCTTCAAGAAACTGAAGGGTGATGGATGCAATGAGATTAGATAAACTAAAATTCCTAGGTGAGCTTATAATCACCAGCTGTTTGCATCCCAAGGAGCATTTGCCCATTGTGGGTACAGGCTGAAGACTGGATTTGGGCCAAGTAGGACCCTACTGCGGAAAAGAGAAAACAGCAGAACTTTTGGTGAATGCATAGGACTGGAGTAATGGGCTAAAGACAGAAAAGTGCCAAATACAAGACTCATTCCCTTAAGGTCTGGGATGGTGGGGAAGGCTTATGTGGGCTGAACCAGAAAGAGAATACATTTTTTTTCTAGTCTGCAGTGCCTAGGAGGCAAAGTCTCACTAGAAATAAGGGTTTGCAATGATGCACAACAGTTCTTTCCCTTAAACCATTTGCCAGATTCTGAACCTATGTGAAACGGAAGCCTATAACATAGGCTCAGAACCACTGAAGAGCAGAACCTTCAAAGCTGAGGAGACAGAGAGCTTCTACGCTCCCCATTGAAAGCCTTTGCAAAGAACAAGAACAAACCAGAAGTGAACAGGCTTATTTACTAAAATTTACTAAAAGCTGCAACCCGACCTCATACCCAGCTTAGTCCCTAGCTTTCTGCCTAACAGAGGAAGAGAGAAGCCTTTGACGGTAGAGGATTGCATCTGAACATTCTGGCATTTGTTTTGTTTTTGGGTTCCCAGTTTCTATAGTATAATTCAAAATTACTAATATGAAAAGAGAATGGAAGATGTGATTGATAATCAAAAGGAAAAAAATCAAATAATAGAAGCATAGCCACAGATAATTCAAATGTGGTAATTAGCAGAAAAGGATTTTAAAATAATTAAGATTATTATATCTAAAAATAGAGGGGACATGAATTAAAAGATTAAGAATTTCAACGGAGAACTGAAATTGTTAAGAAAAATAAAACAGGTATTCTAGAATTGAAAAAATACAATAATATGTCATCTAAACTGAAGCATTAATTGAATAAGTTTAACAGTGTGTAGAACACAGAATTTTTAATTCAAAGACCAGATCACTTAAAATTAAAAACATAAATAGCCCAAATTGAAACACAAAAATAGGGAAAAAGAGTGAAAAGAATAGAATAAAATATAAGAAACATGTGGCACACATTAAAAAAAATAATGCAATATTATATGTAATTGAAGTCCCAGAGGGAAAGGAGAAAGGAGACTGAAAAAGAGCTATTGTTGTAGAGATAACAGAGAATTTTCCAAAACTGATCGGAGGTATCCACCCACAAAATCAAGAACAGGGAACACTAAGAGTCAAAACCAGATGAAAACCACATTTAGGGACCTCATATTCAAATATTCATCAAATATTCAAAATGCTGAGAATTAAAGAAAGAAGAAAATCTGAAAAGAATCAAAGAAAAAAAGAGATACATTCCCTTCAAAGTAACAAGAAGACTGATAGCTGACTTTTCAATAGAAACTATGGAAGCCAGAAGATAATGCTTTAACATCCTTAGACCTGAAAGGAAACTGTGACACCAAATACAATTATATCAAGTGAAAATGTACTTCAGCAGTTAAGCCAAAATCTAGATATTTCCCAACAAACAAACTTTGCTAGAGTTTGTTTCTAGAACGGCACTGTAAGATTTACTAAAGGAAAACTTTCAGGTGGAAGGAAAATAATCCCAGATGGAAATAGTAAATTTTGGGAAGGAGTAAGGAGCACGAGAAGGAATAAATATGATCATTCTTTTAAAATATTAACTTTTTAAAACAAAAATAAGGAAAGATTTGTGAGAGAACAATAGGAGCCAAATGTTAATGTCACAAAGAATGGGAGGATCTAAGTGATGTTAAACCATTGAAAATTTCTTGAATTTCTTGTGAAGTGGCAAAAATGTTGACTTACAGTACTATTGAGAAGCTAGAAAAGCACAGTAACTTTCTAGGATGAAAGCTATAAGAAAATCCAAAATGGAACAAAAAAATACTGCAGGATAAAAATGGAGAATAAATACTTCAAAAGCAGGTAGAAAAGGAGGCATAGAAGAACAAAGAATAAATGGGAAAAATAGGGGAAAAAAATGCCAAATAGAAAGAATTAAATAAACTATTTCAGTAATTATAGAAATACACAGACTAAGCCCTCCAATCAAAAAAGAAAGATAAAATGGATTTTTTTTAAAACACGAGACTCAATTATAGGTTCTTTACAATAAATAGACTTTAAAGTTTAATATATTTATCTGGAAGGAGTAAGGCAAGGGCTTTGGAAAGGAAGTGCCCCTGGTTTGAGTTCGAGCATCTGATTATAAACTGAGCTTACCTAGGTAAGTTCTCTGAGCCTCAGCTCCTTTATCCATAATAAGAATAACAATACTTACCTGATAGGGGTTTTGTAAGAATAAATAAAATTAATGAGAAAAACCAGGACAGTGACCAGAAAACCCTCAATTAGTGATAGGCATATTGTTCCTCTCATTACCACCAGCCAAGATCCCAGTCTCTCTCAGAGGGGGACCCTAAGGGAGTACCTATTAGACTATAAGGGACTCTAATATTTGGCTAATGGCTTGGGTGCTCAAATCTCACTGCTTGGCTTTTAATGCCAGCACTGTCAGTTATTAGCCCCACGATCTTGAGGAAGTACTTAAACTCCCTACACCTCAGTTTCTCACCTATAGAATGGGTACGTCTCAGAGCTGTGAGGATAAAATGAGGTCATCTCTTAAGACACTTAGCACATCTCCTGGAACATGAGCACTCTCATGCAGCAGCCCGGACACTATTAAAACATAAATCAGATAATGTCAATCATTTGCTCAAAAGCTTTTGGTGTCTTCTCACTGCACAGAGAGTAAAAGCCAAAAACTTTACAATCACCTATCATGTCCCTTAAGATCCCTTACCTCCCTGAGCGCATCGACTAGCTAACCACTTGCTTATTCCACTGACACACTTGTCTCCTCGCACTTCCTCAAACCAGTTATGCTGTTATCCTCCTACTGATAGAGTCCTCCTCCTAGAGAGTTCTTCCTTCCGCAATCAGCAGAATTGGATCAGCTAGGAATCACCCTAGACCCCAGATCAGCGTGGCTTTGCTCCTTTATGACTGGTGGGTCTTGCTCAAATGCGTTATTCAGTGAAGACATATGGGAACACCCTATGGAGGACTGTACCTCCCTCTCTTACCCCGCCACACTTCCCTGTCTTACTTCCTTGGTTTACTTTTTCCCTTAGAAGAAATCCCCACTTAATATTATTTTCCATTAAAGTTCTTTATCACTTTGTTGTAGGTTTTCTCCCACTCCAAAATAAGCCCGTGAAAGCAGGGATTTTTGTCTTTGAACTTTACCGTAACCCATAGCACCTAGACAACTATCTGGCACCTAGTAGGCACTTAAAGAATACTTATTAAGTGAAAGAATTTAAAAGTTAGTGACCATTTTTATTATTTACATGTCTGATCATTTTCTTCCTCATCTTTTGTATTGAGCCACCAAGGATCTAGCTTAGCTTAATCCTCACTTCCTCCAGGCTGTCTCCCCTGAATTTCCCATGTCATTTGCTCTTGCTTTGCCTCTTAGAACATTGGTCTCTGTTGTGTGATCATTTGGTTTAAGTCCATCTTTTCTACTAGACCTATATTGGTAGAGACTTCATCGATTATTGCTTGCCTCTATATTCCCAATACTTGGTACAGTGCTTGGCACATAAAAAATACTCAACAAATAATGAATAAATAAGTGAATGAATGAATGATCAGAATGAGCTCTTGATTTATTTTGCCTATTGTAAAACCAATTTTGCATATTACTTGATGCCTCTGGCTGTGCCATGTTTAGTGTTTGTTCATGATTAATAAGCTTTGGCATGTTTAATGTGCTATTTCCTCACTGACACTGGACTGTAGAACTTAAGCTAAGCTGGGCTGTGGTCGGTATTCACAAACATTTCTCATTGGTTTGTATTCAGAGTAAAAGATGACAGAGCAAGAGGTTGTCGGTTAGCAAAAATTCATTTGCTATTGTTCAGATCTGTGAAAGCATCCAATTAATATTACACATGAATATTTCACCGCAAGAAGGATCCTGGAAATTAGTAATAAAAAGAACAAAGTGAAGACAGGTGCATTCTTCTTTATTGGGATGGAGAGATTATGGCAACCGTAGTACAGGCAAGAGGAAAGAATGGTCATTTACTGGGAGCCTATTACTTGCCAGATTCCACTCAAGATACTTTGTATTTATGATCCCATTTGGTCCCAACCATGAGTGTGGTGGCGATAAAAAAATACCAGCAAATGTGGATATGTATGTATGTATGTACGTCTGTGTGCTTTTACGCGTCCGTATTTGTGGGTGTTAAAATTTGCTTCATGTTAGCTGCTCAAGCTGGAGCAGGTCAATTCATGCCTGAGCTTTAGTCCCTGCATTTGTAAAGTGTAGATCATAAGGCCTATCTCACAGAGCTGGTATTAAGATCAAATAAAATAATGGATATGAACATTCTTTGAAATATCGAAAGCAAGCGTGTGTGTGCGTGTGCACGTGTGCCTGTGTGTTCATGTGTGTGGTATTATAAGGATCAAAGCAACAATTTCTCTCTTTGGATATCAAAATATTTTTCCTGGTGAAAGCTACCTGTGGGATGAAGTCATACTGTATCAGCTTATTACCCATTCACTTATTGCAGGTCAGTCTAATAAGTACATTAAACACATGTGACGTGCCAGACTCCATAAGGCCATGGAGAACAGAATGAACTAAACATGATCGTGCCTCAACGAGTTCACACTCGAAAGAAGGAAGCATATGGATATAAAAATAACCAGAAGATTTGAGGCGGAATATGCATAATTCTAGAGATATTAAGAAATCACACCCAGTAATTGATACAATAAATAGATATTGAATAACAGCTGTGGGCCAGGCACTGTTCTAGAACCCAACAAAAGAGTAGAGAAGAGAAATTTTTTTAAAGGCCTATTTTCTTTTTTCTTTTTTTTTTTTTTTAAAGATTTTATTTATTTGACACAGAGAGAGAGAGAGAGATCGCAAGTAGGCAGAGAGGCAAGCAGAGAGGGGGAAACAGGCTCCCTGCTGAGCAGAGAGCCTGACGTGGGGCCCGATCCCAGGACCCTGAGATCATGACCCGAGCCGAAGGCAGAGGCTTCAACCCACTGAGCCACCCAGGTGCCCTTAAAGGCCTATTTTCACAGGGCTTCCACTCTTGTGTGTGAAAAGGGAGAATAAGCTCATAACCCAAAGGATAAACAAACCAGTTTCGATTCAGCTGCTTTGCTACAAAGAAAATAGGTTAAAGTGATGATGAGTTCTGGAAAAGCAGTGATCAGCTAAGGTTTCTGTCACCTGAGCTGAGGCCGAGGCAGCTCTGAGGAGGGCTTCTGGGAGAGAATTCTGCCAAGAGTCAAGTGCAGGAGCTAGAACTCTGTGGGCTGGAAGGAAGCTCAGAAAGAAAACCCCACGTGAAATCATGCTCTGTGGAAATGGGAGGAAGTGAGAGAGAGAGAGCCGATGACAGAGGCGCAAGGGTGGATCCCAGCCAGACCAGACACCCCGTTCTTGTCCTAGTGAGGAATTGGGGCTCTAAGCAAAGCACAATGGGGAGCCAAGGAAGCCTTCCGGAAGAGATTTACATCTGATTTACATTTTACAAGGGCTGTATTGTGGCTCTGTGGAGTGGGTAGGCCAGAAAGAGCAGATTTTTGCAATCCAGGTAAAGGATAAGGAACCAAGCTAGAGGCCGACTGGATGTGGGGAAAGGGACAGACACAGGATACTTGTGGTGGTAAGCCAACAAGGATTTGAAGAGGAAGAAAAAGGTTGTTTCTAAATGAACAACGCTTTAGTGCCTATCTTTAGTTCAAAATCCATTTATTTCAAACAATATATTAATTCTGTAAATACACCTAATGTACATTTAAGCTACTATTAAAATTCTTTGGCTGTCTATAGTACATGCTTATTATTAAAGAAATCATAAAAAGAAAAGCAAAAATTAAGAAAAACAATATAAATTCATATATAATATAAAATCTGCCGTATACATTTCTAAGACTAGAATGCCTATATTTTTCCCCAGAACTAAGATTTGGTCTTGTGTTTCTGAAGCGGCTGTGCAATATCAGATCGTGCCTGTTCTTCTGTAGCATCTTTGAAAACTGAAAATCATTTAACAACTTCAACACAAATACCACGTGTGGACATTTCTTCACATACAGAAGACGACTTCCACCCAGTGGGGCAAATGGACCTGGGAATGCCCAGTTGTCCCAGCACGTCGGGGGCAGGGTGGAGCACACTCCCCTCTCACCAAGGCCTTCAATACGAAGCGATCAGACAGATCGCTGTAAATCCACCCCCGGCATCGCTGTAAATCCACTCCCGTCCGGGCTCGCACGGGGGTGATGGGAGGTGGCAGCTATTTACAGCAACAATTGCCTGAGCAGGGACTGCATAACGCAGTCCCTCGGGGCAGCTAGGCTGGAAACCTTGTCCAGGGGCACTCAAGCCCTGTAGGGTTGTACGGTGTAAGCGGCCCGCGTGCACTCTGCATCAACAGGATTGTTTGCGTTTGGGGCCCCCTCTGTTTAAACACTAAGGAGCCCTGGGAGGTAAGGAATGGGCGGGAACGAGCCCTTGAGGAGCAGGCCGGAGAAGGAGTCCCGGAGAGAGCCGGGGGAGCACCGGGTCGGGAGGTCTCCTCCCACTCCCACCTGGGGCGGATCAGAGGCTGGATGACGCCGCGGCCAGCAGCTCCCGGCAGCATCCGCTCCCCTGCGGCGCGCAGTAATGGATCTGTGCGTCCTCAAAGAGAAAGATAATGCCGGGTTTAGCTTATAAATAGCTAGTTGTACGCTCGCCCTGCGAAGCATTGATTGAGAGAGCCGAGCTGACTATTGATCTAATTTTAACTTACATTTTAGCACGCACCCTCTCCGCCTCCCCGCCGTGGTTCCGGGCGGTGGAGCTCAAGCCGCCACCGTCCCAGGCGACCGCCAGGGGGCGGGCCACTCGTGTCCCCGCCGCCCTGCCCGTCTGGCCTCTGTTTACGCAGACATACAATGCCGCCCTTCATTGGGTCTGAAAAATAGGAGTTTGATTTTCCTGTGCCGGGATGACCTCATCACTCATGAAAGTCAGAGGAAAACGGGGAATTGGATGACAGGCAGTCAGGAAAATAAAGGTTGCATTTCACCCTCTCCCACGTCACCACCTACACAGAGCACTGGGGCTGTACTTCGGCTTCAAACACCACTTTGCGGAAGTCGGGGAGTGGGGGGAGGGGGGAGGCGCGGAATGTTGCTGCGCCTTCTGTTTCGAAGGTTAATATCACCCACTCTGCCTCCGAGGGCTCTGTACTGAACAGTCACCAAAGGCAGGGGTTCCATCCCTCTCTAGGAAAGAGTGACTTGACTTTCAAATATTACTAGTTATTCCTGAACATGATTCTTCTTGCCGAGGTGTAAATAATGGTCATGGGCAATTTTATACTGTTAGCTTGGAAATTTCAGACATGCCTATGGCTTCACATGAATAGTGTGGGAAAGGTTGTCACGTTTTGGTTGCCATCTTTTGGAACCATGAAGTATATAGTAGGGTCAAGTATATGTGGAAACAGAAGACCAAGAAAGATGCCCCCCTCACCCCCACCTCAATTCCCCCCCCCCAAACCTAGAATTCAGCGTTTGGACTTTCCTTCTGGGCTTGTGTGAAACAAATTGATAGAAACTAATGTTTATGAAGCACTTGCTCTGTGTCAGGCATCCTACTGAACATTTTGCACGTGTTGCCTCATTAAATCCTTAAGGCAACTTATCAGTTATGTTCTATTGTTATCCCCACTCTATAATTGAAGAAATTGAGGGGCAGTTACCTGCCCAAAGTCAGGTAGCTAGCAACCAGCAGCCTCAGTGGTGAGTGACCCCAGAGCCCTTGCCCTTGAACACCATGCTGTATGTCTTGAAGACATGTCTATCCTTGGCAAAGTCTTAAACTTTCTGCATCTCTAAACAAAGAAGGAAGTGTGTGAACACAGGAGGGCAACTCTCAAATGAGGCCTGCCTAGGCCAAACCAAAAGGCTCTTCACTGGGAGGAACTCTTGAAAAAGTGAAAAATGTACAGGCATCCTCATCTGAAGCATCGTTCCTGACAATAGCTTATAAGCTGGAAAAGACGTGGCCAGAGGGAGACTTTCACTAAAGGGTCTTCCCTTGGCCAGTCATTCAACAGGATTTGCTCCCAGCTGCCAGGCCGTGGTGGCGGGCTCTGGGCTACTCTGAGGAAGAAAACAGAGGTGGTCCATCCCCTCACAGAAACTCATGAGGAAGGAGGTTGTAAATAAGTGAACAAAACACATAATTATGATTTGCAGTGATTGTAAAAGGATAATGGCTTATTTGGATTTGGGGAGGGGAGAAAGGCAGGCCTGTCTGAGGAGAGCTACTGGGTGAGTGGGAATCATTCAGGCAGAAGATGGGAATGAGCACATCACCGACAGGTAGGTAGGGCTTTGAGGAGGGAACGTGATGAATGAGAATAGAGTCTGCGGAGCTTCTCAGAGGGTCTTGAAAACCCAGGTGAGGATTTCAAACATCATCTTGATGACTTTGAAGCATGAGAGTGAATTGATTTGACTTATATTTTAGGAAGAATACTTTGTGATGGGGAGAATGGGTGGGAGCTGGGTCCTGGGGATACCATCAGGAAGTCAGTGCAATAGCTCAGGGAAAAGACGGACAGCAGCTTGGACGAGGCCTGGCATACTGAAGATGGAGAGAAATGGATGAACTGTTTGTGGGCCTGGTGACTGGCGGGTGCCTCAGAATTGAGGAATAGCGAGGGGTCAGGGGCCTATCTCAGTTTCTGACTTGAGGCTCTGGAGTAAATGAGGCATCTTTTCCATAGACATGAGAAGAGGAGACAGCTGGGGCCACACCTGGTTTGGGCCTTTCTTATTTGAAGAGCAAAGGCTGCTGTCTCCCAGACAGCAAGGAGACGTTGAAAGGAAGCTTTGGGTGACTTGTCATTTCCTCATGGCAATGACCTTTTTATTGTTACCTCCACAGTCAAAAAGGTACGTATTAATACCTTAATATCGTAAGTAAAATAGAATAAGAAAACAAGGAGGCAGTGACATATATTTTTCTTTTGTTATAAAACCCAGAGTGTGTGAGCTCCAAGCAGCAGCAGGTTTTGCCTGAAATAGGATTCGCAGGGTTACCCAGCAGCCTTGTGGTTTCCAGGCCCACATATGAAGAGAATCACGCAGCATCAGAGTTGGAACAGACCGCATTACACCCATTAGGAAACTAAAGATCCAGAGAGATAAAGTGACTTGTCCAAGATCACACACAGCGAATCTGCAAATGAACAGAGTAAGAAACAGATCTTCTGGTTCTTTCTTGTGCCATTCTTCCTTGCGGAGGTTAAGGCATTCTCTTGGACACACATAAGCCTTTCGTAAGGAGAGATTAGTGGACTACTGTTATTCTTTCATCCAAATTCCATGAGAGGTGCACACCTCTAGAGTTTTCCTACCATTCTGCAATTCTCCAGATCAAGAACCCAAACCTCCCGCCTCATAGTTTGGCATCCGGCCAAGCAGTGCTGTCTGAAATACCAGCTCCTGGCAACAGATCATTCTTTCCCGAGTCAGAATGGGAGGATGGATTATTTATTTTCTTTCAGGGCACCTGTAGGATGCAGTCTTGCCTTTGTGGGAGGCTCCCAATTACAAAGGAGGAATGGATCACCTGCTATGCCCAGACCTTTACCTACAGAGACCTGCAAAGTTAATGAAGTAAACACTAGCTACTCCTCTCCTTCTCCATTTTATTTTCTTGTCTTCTTTTCTTGGAAAATTTTTAAATTGGGCTGGAACTGAAAATCATTATGTTTTGCTAAAGAAGCACTTCTGCTTTAGTCATGGAAGTGTCTGGTGTTTTTCCTAATGTATGTGGAAATGGGAAATGCAATCAATGGACCAACCACTTTGACTTATCAAGAGTAGAAATATGATTCACATTTGCTACTACCAAAGCAAAGCAAGAAAGGTGAAAATCGTTGAAATCCATTTCTCTATCACACCATTTTGAAATCAAGTTTCTCACACTTATTGGGGGATTATTGGGGGTATTGAATAATGATGACTCCTAGGTGTTAGGTATAAACAGTCCTAAGTGCTGAGATTCACTAATTCCTTTTTTTCCTCTACTCTATTTTTTATTACCATGAAATTCACACAACATAAAATTAACCATTTTCAAGTATACGATCCAAATTCCACTGAGTTCCACTACCTCCTCTATCTATATCCCAAACATTCTCACCACCTCCCAAAAAAACTGTGTTCACTGTACTCATGAACCAGCAAAGAAAAGAGCCCTGAAGTCTCATCTGAGGACTATGATTAAGTCACTCAAATTTGACCCTGGGCATGTTGCCAGTCATTTCTGGACCTCAGTTCCATCATTTAGAAAACAGGGGAGTTTAATTAAAATAACCAATTCCTTTTAATCTCTTCAAGTGGTAAATATTTATGTATGTATAAATCTTTTTCTCTCGATTTTATTGAGATGTAATTGACACGCAGCACTGTGTAAGTTGAAGGTGTATGACATAATGGTTTCGAGGGGTAACTATTATGTTTTTATTTACACAACCTTCTTCTGAAATATTTATTTATTTGTTTTAAAGACAGAGAGAGAATGGGGCAGAGGAGTGGCGAAGGACAGAGGCAGATGAAGAGAATCTCAAGCAGGCTCTACGCCCAGCACAGAGCCCAATGTGGAGCTTAATCTTATGACCCTGAGATCATGACCTAAGATGAAACCAAGAGTCAGACACTCAACTGACTGAGCCACCCAGGTGCCCTGAAATGTTGAATTTCCAGCATTATCGCAGTCTCTTTCTATTACAAGGCCAGTAATATTTAATGTCAGTAATTTTCTAAAGAATACACTCCAAAGTATGATTTGCAGAAAAGCATCTGATGGCATTTCTCAGCAGAAATTGACATTTATGCAAGAGAAAACAGCCATCATGATTTTTCAAATAAACAACTAGGTGAAAACAATGGCATGAGGAGATGGTTATGAATCATTCCTACAATATAGAGTTTAATCAGAGGACTATCCATAATTGAATCAAATCACTTAAATGCTAAAAGCTGCTTTGGTATTCAGTGATAGTTCCTTTAAACAATTCTTCCCACATTGACTCAAGGAGGTTTAATTTTAAAATTTACACTTTTGTGCATTTTTTATTATTTCTACAGTGCATATATGTGACTTTCATTAAAAGGAGGGAAAAGCAAAAGCATTAAAGAAAATTTATCCCGTATAAAAAAAGACTGCCTGGAAACCAGGATTTTGCATCACGGGTGGACGCTCCTTTGATATTAAGCTCCAACAAAAGCCATCTGGGGCAAGATGCACGTAAGAACAGGGTGGTCCAGCCATGTAAACAATAAGGAGCTTGAGAGTTCGGAATGCTTTAATCAGGCTGCCCTTAAGTAGGAAAAAAAAGGTTTTTTTTTCTTTGAAAAATAACAGTGATTTGGGATTCATCCACCAAGATATACACTGAAATGACACTGCTTCAAGTTATTTCTCCAACAGAGGCTGGGCTTTTGCTGAACATAAGCATTACACCAAGGGGTGTCTAGCAGGGAGAAGGCATCCAGTTTGTAACTATGAAATACAATGACATAGCTGTCTAATTAGATGTATAGTCTATGGCCTTGACCTTGTTAAGAAACAGTGACTCTAACTGCTCACCAGCGAGCAAGAACACTGATAACCCAGCTCTGTGAGAGCAGACCTCTCCCAACCAGACATGGGCCAGGGATGGCAATTTCCTTCTAGAAGTTATAAGCAAATGGATTATTAAGAACAACTCTCTCAATAAACAAGTAGAAGCCTTCTTTTTTGTTTTTTCCTTTTTTCCTTTATGCTGCTTATCTGGCCTTGGCAAGCTGTTCATTGATGAGAAAACGTGTCTTGAACAACAAGGTTTTCGGGAGGTCCCATTCTTTTTACCGCCATCTTGATGGCCTCTGATGTGCTCAAGCATACACGTAGTACTTTCCCCATCTCTGCCTGCTGTGCACACATGTCTTGTCTCTTTTTGGTAGGGAATTGAATTTGGCTTCCTGATACTAATTAAGGAAAGAAGACAGACTGAAAAGGCTTGAAAACTTTTTCTTATTGTATTCAGAGGAAAACACTTTCCCCACTCTACCGCCATCTGACTTGCCTTCCATTGTATTCCTTCAGTTTGGAGCTATGGTTCCCAATTCTTTTCCTGTAGAAACCCTCCTAGGCACGGGCCACCCACTCCCCAGGTTCAGAGGTAAGACAAGGTGCAGATTGCTTGCCTTCCTCCTCCTCTCCTGCTTCTGTCCCTCTCTGAAAGCACACTGGAATGGTTGGGAGCGAGGGTGACCTCAGCACCAGGATAATCTTAGACCCACTCCAGCTGACCCTAGAACGTTCTTACTGTAGCAAACATCACAACTGACTAGGACAGTGTGTCACAACACTGTGCTTGTCACAACACTGAGCTGTAATCTGTTCCCATTTTTAAGGTGAAGGTGAAGTGAGGGACAGTCTACATAATGTTGCTGCAGTGGGCTCCGAGACCACAAGTAGAGTTTTTCATGTTTAGAGCAGAACATGGGACAAAGAACAGAGTCCTGGTGGCTTACCCAGGGCTATGACCCAAATCTTCATTCCTGAGAGGGTCTGAGCCCCAGACCCTCATATCCGCCTCAGCCAGGCTGCGACATGTGCCCATTCACCATTAAAGGAGAAGAAGCCCCAGTGGTCACCTGTGCCCTCCACACACCTCTCCTGCCTCCCTGCTATGTGACAGCAACCCCACCAAAAAGGGCTCCTTCTGGGCTGGCTAAACACGAAGAGCCCACTGGCCGGCGGCAGCCTGAACTAACAGTTCAGTGGGTCCCATGAGTCGGCGTTTAAAGTCAGTGTTTAATCTGTTGGAGAGAAAATAAGCTGAGTAAGATCTCATCCAAATGAGCAGAAATACAATGTGCAGAGATACTGAAACAATCCAGGTTATGTTGATACATATTAATACAGAGAAAATGCATTGATCAAGGCACTTACCCTTCTGATGATAGAATTTCCTGTATCTTAAAATGGAAAGAATAGGGGCGTGTGGGTGGCTTAGTAGGTTAAGTATCAGACTCTTGGTCTCAGCCCAGGGTCATGATCTCAGGGTTGTGAGATCGAGCCCTGCATAGAGCCCTGTTGAGGGGCTCAGTGATCAACGTGGAATCGGCTCAGTATTCTCTCTTCCTCTCCCTCTGCCTCTCCCAGAGCTTCCGTGCAGGCTCTCTCTAAAATTAATTAATTAATTAAATATTTAAAAATAAAATGGAAAGAATAATAGTAGTTATTATCTCATAGGACCGTCAGTACCGGTAAAGCACTGTACCTGCTGCCTGCCACATAAGACTCTCACAGTAGAGGTTAATGTCATTGCTATTACTATCATCATGCGGACGTGGCCATTTTTGTGTTAAACTAAGGATAAACTCCAACACTACCAGTGTTGTTAATTCTACTAGCGTGGAATTCACCCTAACTATGACATAATAATGAAAGGGAAATAGGTTTATGACCATTTCTTTTTCTTTTCTCTTCTCTTTTTAAGTAGGCTCCACATTCAGTATGGAGCCCCACATAGGACCTGAACTCACTACCCTGAGATCAAGACCTGAGTTGAGATCAAGAGTCAGATGCTTAACTGACTGAGCCACCGAGGCGCCCCTTGTGACCTTTTCTTTTAGCCTGTCTGAATCATCACTGAGCCAGAACAGAGGTACAGATAGACAGAAAAAGAGCTTTTAAAAATGGTTGATTTCTAATGGAAGTGTAAATTGGTATGAACTTTCTAAAGGGTGTTAAAAGCCTTAAAATGTGAATATCCTTTGTCCCAGCAATTCCTTAACTGTGAATTTATCTCGTGGAAATAATTAGAGATGTGTGAAAAGATACATGTGCAAGACTGTTCATCAAATTTATTTATAACACCAAAAAAGTGGAAGAGGCTTCATGTCCAACAATAAGCTACTAGTTAGGTAAAATATGTACATTTATATGAAGGAACACTACATTGACATTAGAAAGTATGTTGTAGAAGACTATATATTGTCAGGGACAAATGTTCTGGACATATAGTCCAGTGAAAATAGCCAGTTACAAAACAGTATATTATAAAAATACTATTCGTCTGTAAATATAACAACTGGACCGAGGCGTACTAGTGCAAATAGTTTTAAAATGAAGCTTGCCGTGTTCTCAGAACATCTCTGAATCTTCTCATCCACCCAGAGCATGCATCTTACTTTTTGCCTATTCTTGTTTAAACATTAGTCTAGTCTGCTGATTGGTCTAATCTACTCTGGTTATTATAGTCTTCGGCCCGTTCAGCTGACTCTTCTGTCAAAATTCAGTATTATTAGCTGTCACTGTTCATAGTTCCAAGCTTCCTGTCTACGAACACGGTCTACCCTACCATCGCCAACTCTGAGCATAGCAGGGAAGAAAGAGAAATCCTCTTTTTGTGCCTGCCTGGGAGTGTCAGTAGTGTGTGGATGACCAGGTCCTGATCTGATGCCACTTTACTTTTGTGGCATCTGCTGCTCTAGAGTCTCTGTGGAAACTATATGTGTGGTTTCCTGAGGACACATTTTGTTTCCCACTCATCTCCTCATGGAGCACTCCTTTACCACAGAGGGGCAGCTGTGTGTCCCTTTGGCCCCCACCCAGGAGGCTCTATCCCTCCTGTCTGCTAATGTGTGCTCCCATTGGGCACTGGGGTCTTCCTCTGTGCCTTCTGAGAGTCACAGAGAACTGAGAAAGGTGTGCCCCCTTCCTCCTCTCTCTTCCAGGAACACTACAAAATCTCTTTGAGCCCTACTGGCATAGGTGACTCCATAGAGCTTCTGCCTTCCAAAATCACCTGAGAAGCAGGAACCCTCAATCTTAAAGGAGGACGTATGAAGCAGCTCCCTTGCTCCCTGGAGTGGTGATGGATGTGGTGGGGAAGGGCTGGGCTGGTGGGAGGGCCATGGAGCAGGACAAATCGACTTGTCATCCCTAAAGGGCCTCAGAAAACCATCCTCAGAATTCCTGCTAGGACTCCCTCTATTAAAAAATAATTATTAAAGTATATGTAAATAAGACAATTGCTTCATTGTAAATATAGAGTTTGGTGCACCTCTCATGGGATCACCACACGTAAGATATAGAACATTTTCATCTGTCTCAAAAGTCTCCTCTTGCCCCTTCAAAGTCAATTCCTGCTCCCCATCTTGGTTATTAACTGCTGATTTGCTCTTTATTCCTTGAGATTGGTTAGAATGTCATATACGTGGCATAGCGCAACACATACTTTTCTGTGTCTGGCTAAGCCCAGTGGGTCTGAGGGTCATCCCCGGTGTTACTGTGGCTTGTTTCTTTTCATTGGTCAATAGTAGTCAGTTCCATGGATATATCACAACTTACTCATCCATTCACTTAATACATATTTGGGTTATTTGCATTTTTGAGTTATTACAAATAACACAGCTATAAACATCCATGTACAAGTCTTTATGTGGATCTACATCCTACCTTCTTTTAGGAAACTATCTGGGAGTGAGGTGTAACTAGATCATATGGTAGTGTACCTATAATGGTAAACTATTGCCAAACTCTTTTCCAAAGTCATTATGCAATTTTTCATTCCTGCCAGAAGTGCATAAAAATTCCAATTCCTCTATTGTTGCCAACACTTGTTTTTGTCAGTCTTTATAATCTTAACCAATCTAGGGAAAGTATAGTGACATCCTACTGTGCTTTTATTTGCATTTGGTGAGAAATAATGATGTTGGGGATCTTTTGGGTGCTTATTAGCCATGTGCATGTCTTTTTTGACAAAGTATCTGTTCAAATCTATCGCTCATTTAAAAAAAATAAACATTTTATTTTATAATTTTTTTTTACTTACAGAAATATTACCAAGATGGTACACAGAATTCCTATACACCACACACCCAGTCTCCTCTACTGTTAACACCTTACTTAGCATGGTACATCTGTTACAACCAATATTGATATGTAATTATTAGCAAACGTTCACACCATATTCCGATTTCCTTTCTTTTCCCCTAACATCTTCTCCACCCCACCCCCCTCCCATCCAGGATACCCCATTAAATGGAGTCATCATGTCTCCTTAGGCTCATCTAGAGTGTGTCTGTCTCTCAGACTTTCCTTGCTTTCGATGATCTTGACAGTTTGGTTCGCTATTTTATGGAATGTCTCTCAGTTGGAGTGTGGCATCTTTCACATGATGAGACCTGAGTTTTGGGGGTTTTGGGGGGAAAAGACCACAGATGTAAAGTGCCGTTCTCATCACATAATATCAAGGGTACAACATGACTGACGCTGTTTGCGTTAACCTTGGTCACATGGCTAAGGTTGTCAGCCTTCTCCACTGTAGAAGTTACTCTTTTTATCTTCTTCGCATAATGTATTCTTTGGGAGGAAGTCACCATCCACAACTCACACTTAAAACATGGGTGGGGGGGGGAGTACTCACCTCCTTGAGGTAAACATCTGAATAAATAACTTAGAATACTTCTATATGAGGAATTTGCCTGTCTGCCTTATTTATTTACTTCTTTAATCATTTACTTATACCAATATGGACTCACTAGTATTTATTGGATAATGTGGATTCTAACCTGATACCACATGATACATTTTGGTGCTCAGATTGCTCCAGCTCTGGCCCCTGAGAGTTCTTCCAGTCGGCTCCTAGGTCCATTTGACATCTCCCCGTCCTTGTGGTTTTTTTTCCAGCACTTCCCTTCCAGAACTGTAAGATGTTATCTAGGAAAAAGGATTCGACAAGTTAATAAATTTGCATTTTCTCCCACCCACGTGCTTACAAGGCTCCAATCCTCCCACAGCCTGTGGCTGCCGCGTCCTTCACACTTGTCCCTCCCACAGATGCCGTCTTTGTTTAGAGGACGAGAGGCAGGATGTGTGGAGGAATGGTGGGCCTCAGGAAAGAAGCTGACCGAAACTGGGAGCCCTGTGCTAGCCCTCAGGGTAAGATCGTTCGTGTCGAGGCCCCGACGTGTCCCATAAGAACCATGTAAAGTGGGCGGTGCGCAGGGCTCCCTAAAGCAAAGTGGGAACAGTGGTCTACCAAATGGAGGAATTAACACATAAAAGTCAACCCAAATAAGAGCCTACCCACTATGTGTTTACAAACCTCCTGCGAGGGGACACCTCAGCCAACTCTTCCATTGTCTCGAAAACTTTTTCGTCAGGTGGCTCTGTGTCATCGGGCAGAGGACTAGAGCCCACAGGCCAAACCCAACCCACTAATTGTTTTTGTGAGTAGGATTTTACTGGACACAGCCACTCATTCATTTGGGTATGATTTATGGCTACTTTCACTCTCAAATGGCAGACTTGAGCACAGGTAGTTGCAAAGGCTAAAGAAATATTTCTCTGGCTCTTTAGAGAGAAACTTTCCTGACCACTGCTCTCTTTCATGACTAGCCGAAATTGTACGCCACCACAGACGGCCATTTTCCTGAGTTATCACCCCCCACCCCCCAGGGGAGACAGAGAACCTCTCATCGGAGCCATCTCTGGGAGTAAAGTTCGTATAAGTCTTAAATACCCACTCCTAAAATTAAAATAACCCTGTTTACCTAATCCCCTTGATTTAACCTTCTCTCTCTTACCTGGAACCAAAATTTAACAATTCTCACACATGCTTAATTGCTAAGCAGGCTCACAAGTTAGGAATACATATGCAAAAGCCTAAGGTGTTGATCAAATATTTTTTTTAGAAATCCAGAAGCAAGACAAACTTTCTCCTTTGCCAGATGCCCTCACACATGTAGAGACATGAGAGGCACCTAGATGCCTCAGGGGGCTCAGGTCATCTCCACCTTTCTGCTCCCCTAAATTCACAACACTGTGTTGATGTGCGGAAATGCTTTGGGCGGTCTGTATGAACACCAGGGGCTTCCAAAATAAAATGTGAATTGCATTTGAATGAAGTACAACTACCACAAAATCATGAAGGGATCAGTAAAATTTTCTGGTGTTTTTGCTTGACCTGGGAGAATTTTAATTCATTTACTTTATTTTTTGTCTATGCACATATTTCTAAAGAAGAAAAGGAAGAAAGGGGAGGGGAGGGGACGGGAGGGGAAAAGAGAGGAGAGGAGAGGAGAGGAAAAAGACAAGACTACTGAAAATGGCTACAAGCACTTTAAAGAAAGGGCTAAGCCCCCAGGTAGCTCTCTTCTAACTCAAGGACAAAGTGATTGCCAGAGATTCTGAAGGTGTGAAGGTGTGCTTGTCTTTGTGGAGGCAGTGCCTTCTACTGGAAGGTCTGTCTCGTCTGGCCTTGATTGCCGGCTCAGGTGGCCATGGCTCTGCGCACTGGAGCAAATTCTGTAGTCTCTCTGAGCCTAGCCTGTAAAACAGGGGTTGTGTCTGCCTTGCAGAGTTATCGTAAGGATATAAAATGATAGGTGTACAATGTACGGCAATTGATAAATGGTGGTTTTCATGAACTGTTATTCTTTCTAGGACATTGTACAGCTACTGACTTCAAAAGTCAGAGTGTCAGAGAGTGAAGTGAGATGAGACAGACCACAGGCATTCTGGAATAATCACTGAGATCCTCTTCTCCAAGAACCCTTTTAATGTTTATCGCTTGCTTGGACCTGGAGAAGGTTAGAGAGAGCCCTGCCGCCGTCTGGTCCCTCTCCCCTTCCTTTTCTGCCTCCGCACGGAAAGCCAGTGACCTCTGTGACAAACTGCACACATCTCAGAGGAAATGCAGACCTCGCTGTAATGAAGGTTCAGACCACAGAGAATTCTCAGGCATGGGACGCCCCGGCAGGGACCTGCTGGAAGCAAAAAGTCCATTTTCTCTAGCTACAAAGAAACAGACAATTGAGGATGAAAGTCCTTTGCTTGATTTCTCTTCTGATTTCCTTCCCAGCCAATGGACCTTTGGTTTAATCCTAAAAGTGCCCAAGGAGGTCCACATCCTATTCATCTTCCTCTGGAAGGTCAGGTAGGTGCCTGGGGCCATGCATTCTAGTCTGTGCCAGAGGCCAGTCCAGGGAATGAGGCAGCCAGCAAGATACACCGCCGGGCTGACTCCCAAGCCCGGCTGGCATCAGGCAGGCGTGGAGGAGGCGATGGGAGAGGGGAGAGTGGACTTGGGGAGAGTGCATTAGTTTCCCAGGGCCGCCCTGACCAAGAACCACAAAGCAGGTGGCTCAAAACAACAAAAATGTATTGTCTCGCAGTTCTGGAGGCTAGAAGTCTCAAATCAAGTTTTCAGCTAGACCACTCTCCCGCTGAAAACTGTAGCAGAGAATCCTTCCCGCGGCGCCTTCTAGCTCCGGCTATTTGTGGGCCATCCGCGGAGTTCCCGGGCTTGTAGACGCATCACTCTGGTCTCTGCCTCCGCCTCCCAGGGCGCTCTGGCTGAGCGTCTTCTTCTTCTTTGTATCCCTCGGTGCACATCTCTGCGTGGCTTCTCCTCCTTGTAGAAGGACCGGTCATACTGAGCAGGGCTTACCCTACTCCATTATGACCTCCTGTTAACTGGGTTACATCTGCAAGATGCAATTCCCGAGGAGGCAGATCTGCCGCCCCAGAGTCTGTCCCCTTGAGCCAGCCTGAGCATGGCAGCCTTCGGTAAAAAAACAAAAACAAAAGAGCTTTGCTCTATTACCTGCTGCTTTCACTATATGGTGAATAGATTCCAGATGCTTTTTTTTTGGAGTTGACATATGGATAAAGGAAAAAGAGAAGGCTTGAGGGACTGGATGTGGGAAAAGAGAAAAGGAGGGTAGGAGAGGATGCTGGGAATCTCAAGATGGAAAGCCTTCCTTCTACCCTGGCCAACAATTGGCCCCGGACACCGAGCCTTTATATGTGAAAGCCAAGAGAAACCTCAGTCCGCTGGGTAACTTGAAGTCAGACTGTAGTGTTGCCTCTCTCCCCACACTTGCGGCCGAGTGGGGGTGGTGGGTCCTGCGGGCTAGGCTTGGACGCCCCATTCCTCCAAGACTCACAGGGCGCAAAGAGGTCCCCTGAGTCAGAGCACCATCCGCTGGGTTGATTCTGACAATTGCTCACTCTTTTGGCTCCCCACGAGTAAAATAGCCTGTCCTGTCCTTCCAGAGAGTAAGCAGCTGACGCTCGGGGCATCCAACTACAAATTTGCCTTGTTTAGGTACCACTCCGGGGAGGGAGTGCTACAGCTCATGTTCCCTGCACACCCTCGGCCCCAAAATTTTTATTATAAATAATGGCCAGAAGGGGCAGCAGTGAGGGAAAAGGGGGGGGGGTGGTCAATCCAGCTCAGATACCTCATCTTTGTAATATCTGAAGACACGCTCTTCCCTGGAACTCAATGAAAACAATAAAAAGGAAAACTAAGAGTTATTGAGCCAGAGCAATGAAATGAAATTATCCACGCTCCACTAAATGCACAACAAGCTACCGATAACACAGAGTTGTATCCTTGATGTATCTCTGATGCTTCCCGATAGAAAGGTCCTGGCCTTCCATATATTTGAAGGAACCCCTAGGCCCCTCTTCATCAGCCTCTTGTCAACATCGCTTAAGGATTTAGCTTCCTGGATGGCTACTGGCCCGTTTATAGAGGAGAAATATATAGGAATGTATTCAAGAGATGAGTCACTGGCCTTGAGCTGTCCCAGGAGGATGTAATGACAGGACTAAAGAGATTTTGCATTCCCAGGAGGAATAGCAGCATTAAAGTTTTATGTAAATGGGCAAAGGAAATGGGACATGGAAGGAATACCTCAACCACTCACAGGAGGGGCTGGGCTGGTATGTGGATGTCTGTGTCCCTCTGGGAAAGAGACTTCTAGGGAGGGCGGGAAGGAGTGCATGATCAGTCCTCTATTTCTATGTTTTGGGCTCAGGACACTGGGATATGGTTTCGTTTCCCACAGCTGATAAATTGACGTATGGAGGATGAGTTGAACTTGAACAGGATTATAAAGCTTTTAAAACAAAATTTTATAAAACTTTGGATTGGCTTTGCTTCCAAGCTGGCCCATGGTGGTGGGATTTCTCCAGTTGGAAGTGTGCTAACTAACATCACAAGGCAGTGAAGCCCCAGCCCCGGACCTCAGACTCCCTGGGTTTGAACCCTCACTCACTGGCCAGCCACATGACTCCAGTCCAATTTAAGAATCTCATCTGTTCCTTAGCCACAAGGGATTTCCCTATAAAATGGGGATAAGAATACTACCTACCTCTAAGTGTCACCAAATGGAATTAATTTATTAAACAGTATGGTGCCTGGAACTTAGTAAAGACTCAGTAAGTACCACTAATAAGAAAAGGTAATTAGCAAAAATTGCCTTCAGGATCTGCCTCGATTCTGGCTTTAGTTGGAGGTCTCATCCTACACTGTCTCCTGATCCTTTTCTAAAAAGGTTGTTCTGGTCCATACGCTCCAATGTTCCATCACAACTTCTGCTGAGTCAGTTCTCTATAAAAGGATGAGCTAAATTTCAGAGAATGTGCCTGCATTTGTTCACAGTTCAGAATTTTCAAGTGTGGTTTGTGTTTTCTTCAGCTGTGTTCCCCTGTATCTAGCTATTTCTGTCTCTTTGTGCTACTGCATAGGATTGGGCAAATTTTATGTCTTCAGGAGGAGGGTCTTTTCTTAAGTTATTCAAAATATCTGCTTATAGCTTTCTGGAAATGCCTTTTCCCACTTTCCCTGCTTTGGCAGAGTGGGTTTGTGGACTTTCCTGGCTTTTGGTGGGAACAGAAAAACTTCCAGGATGAATTCAACCAAACCCTTCCCCCCCTCCACTACTTAAAGATCACTTCTGGTCTTGTACTATTTTTGTTAATATCCTTTTCCTCTCTTTCCTTTCCTACTCTACCCCAATACCTTATCCATTTCTCAGCTTTTTCAGTGTAATAAAAATGTCCACAGACAACAGTGCCAAAAGTGTTACTGTTTAGAGTTGGTGTCCCTTGTCTGTGCTCAGTGTGGTTTGATCGGTGCATAAGGTTGTGTCAAACGTGACCTCTTTAGCTTTTCCCAGAGTCTGAAATTTCCATGATTAAAACCCTTCCTCTGGTTTAAGGCAGCTTCTTCCCAAGATTCCTGTAAAAATGCAAATATATTCCTGGGAAAGGTAACTCACTGGCAACATCCCCGTGGTTTGTCAGATTCTCACTTGATACTGTGGGGCAGCAGGGTCCCAGGGGCACTGAATTAGTCTCTGAAGGAAGGAGAGGTATGAGGCCATAAGAAGAAAAATCCTTCCTCCCACCAGTCTCCATCCTGCCGAGGGAGTGGGCTGCAGATGGGCGGGCCACAGATAGTCCTGCAGGTCTGGGCCCGGGGCAGTATCTGCCATCAGATGAGGAAATGGGGCGGACGGCCCCAAAGGGCAAAATGGAAAACAAAGATACACTCCATTTTTTTGGCAGAGGGCCCTCCATGAGAAATACTGTTTAGTTTTCGTTGTAATTTCTAAAAGGAGTGCTTTATGTTTTAGGGACTTTCTAATTTTTTACAACTTGGAAGAACATGTTTTCATTAAGTAGCACTATGCCAAAGATGACATTACTCAGGATGTTCAGATTGATGTGCAGACATTTCCTTGAAATAGATATACTTTTTTCCTCTCCTTTGCTTGCTTGTACAAGCCCTGCCTGAGTCAGGCACAGCCCTGAGACTCCAACGCTTCCTGGCTTGCTAGGATTTGTAATTCATTTCTTTTTCTGATTCTTTCCTCCTTATTGATACTCTCACTGGCCCTTCTGCAGAGAGCATAGTTGGTGCTTTGTATCCTGCCTGAGAAAACCATTTGACCTCAGATTGTATTATTGGACATTGTGACTTCCACTTTGATTAGAATGAAGCCGATGACAAAGGAGCAAGTTGATAGGGCGGATGTGAAATTCACCTGGGACACAGAATAATTAAGCAAATACAACCCAATCCCCTTTGAAATCCTCTGTAAGATTCTGCAGACCTCTGCTTTAGGGTAATTTGAGAGGTCCTTTCCCTTCTTTTCTTTTAAAAAGAAGGCAGCAGGGTCAGAGTGGGAAACCCCTGAACTTTGGGCCTAGACAGACACGAATTCGAACCAGCTCTGCCTCTTGCTGGGGAGTGTGGCTGGACAACTTTTACCACCTCTCTCAGCCGCACACAGTCAGCATGGGTAGAAACTGCTATGTTTCAGAGTCATGGGGATTAGAAGTAATTATGAAATTCTTAGGCTGTTTTGAGGACTAAATAAATGAACATGTGTCAAATAATTAGCAAAGTGCCTAGAAAAAGCAAAAGCTTTACAAATGCCATGTATTCTTACTAATATTTTTTAAAGATCTTATTTATTTATTTGAGAAAGAGCGAGAGAATGAGAGAGAGAGCATGTGGAAGGGAGAGTCAGAGGGAGAAGCAGACTCCCTGCCGAGCAGGGAGCCCAATGCGGGACCTGATCCTGGGACTCCAGGGTCATGACCTAGGCCAAAGGCGGTCACTTACCCAACTGAGCCACCCAGGCAGCCCTTTTACCAATATTATTAATAAAAATTACAAGATATAAGAAAGAAAACCAGAGATGACAAAAAGTTAAGCCAAACAATGGACTATTATTCAGTGCTGAGAAGTAAGTTTGTAGTGAAAGGACATAAAGCAAACTTGAATGCAGGAAGCCAATAGGACAAGGCTATGTTCTGTATGATGCCAACTCCATGGCATGCCGGGAAAAGCAAAACTGTGGGAGTGGTGAAAATACCAGGGGTTGCTACAGGTTGAGGGTGGTGGGGACAGGGAGTGGTGTGGGCAGAGGGATGAAAAGGAAAAGCACAAAAGATTTTTAGGGCAGTGAAAATACACTGAATGGTACTGCAGTGACCATGTTTGGAGAGAGATCTTATGCTACCCTTTAAGATTCTTTTAGCAGGTTTAAGAATTCAATTTACATGGGACAGATTAACAGGAGAAAGTAAAATTTAATTCCGTACCTACCAGGACTCCTAAGAATATTGAGGCCCACAGGTTGTCAGGCAATTGAGGTTTCTATGCCATTCGTGGCTAAGGAGAGTGGGGCGGAATCTGGGACTTCAAAGGAAAAGAAGATAATTCACAGGAAGGTAGAAGAGTAAATGTTTGGTAAACACATGTTGGCTGGGCCGGGCAGAAAAGATGGGACCCAGAGAGGAATTCCACCACTAATTCATGTTATGCTGTACGTATCTATGGCCATAGCTCCCTTCCTGGAGCAAGTCCTCTATCTAAATTCTTTTAGGCACTTAAAGAAAGGTCAAAGTTTCTTCCTGAGTATTCTCTTTCTTAAAAATAGCCTACAGTCATCTACATCCCAAAAAAAAAAGCATTTTGGGGTAGCAAATTTTGCTCCTGTTAAAATCAAAATCCAACTGAGTAAATTTGAAGATCTAATTGCTTTGTTAAGCCATGCATGAATCAGACAGTATCCCTTCTAACACATAGAGCAATGCTTCAAAGGGCCATAGAAAAAGAAAAGTTTTTACAGAGAGAAGAAGGAAGTTATAAACAGGAAAAAAAAAAAAAAGGATTAATTCAGGGAAGGTCACCTTTCTCTGGGGACAAAAGGGTCTTATGAAGTGGATTACCTCATCTTCCTCTGAGAGATAGAGAAGACCCATATGACCGATGTTGGGGAAGAAGGATTCCTGTCCCTTCAAGATCCTTCTAATCAGACTAAGAATCATATTGACACAAGAAAGATTAACAAGGTAAAATCCAGTGTAATTTTGTAAGATGAAGAATGCACACAGACATGGAAATTCCAAAGAGTCAGGCTGTTTGGTAAACACATATTGGCTGAACGACTCAGAAACAATGGGACACAGAGGACTTCGATGAAGCAGACCTTGCCAGGTTCCTCCCCATCTACCACCCCTAGTTCATATCATAATGTAGGTACCTGTGGTGATAGCTATTTTCCTGGAGCAGCTCCCCTATCTAAATTCTTTCAGGCAGTTGTGAGGGGAGGTAAAGAGCTTTTCCTGAATCTGCTGGGTTTTTATGTCAAAAAATTGCTTTTTACATCAAAATAATCTTCATGCCAAAGTGGCCCATCTTGGAGCAACCTGCCCTTGGCCGCTACACAGATTACTTTATTGGTGTTGACCAGAAAATTCTTGACTGATTAGTTAAGACTACATTTCTGAGAGAGGTCAGAACTATAATTAGGTTAGGTATGAGGCCCTGGTTTGGTCACTTCACCTAAGTGATGCCATCTTGGGGCTGGGTGTTTCTTTTTAACATTTCCCTACAGTGGATACATGCCATTATGCTTTTTTTTTTTTTAAAGATTCTATTTATTTATTTGACAGAGAGGAGAGAGATGACAAGTAGGCAGAGAGGCAGGCAGACAGAGAGGGGGAAGCAGGCTCTCCACTGAGCAGAGAGCCCGATGTGGGGCTCGATCCCGGGACCCTGAGATCATGACCTGAGCCGAAGGCAGAGGCTTAACCACTGAGCCACCCAGGCACCCCGCCATTATGCTTTTGAACAAGCTCACAGGATATACAACACCAAGAGTGAACCCTAAGACTTTGGGTGGTGATGATGTATAGTGTCAATGAGGCTCATCGATTGTAATGTAATGAATGTACCATGTAATGTAATGAATGAACCATGCAGATGGGGGATGTCGATCATGGGGAAGCTGTGTCTGTGTGGGGGCAGGAGGAATATGGGTAGTCTCTATACCTCCCTTTCAATCTTGCTGTGAACCTAAAATTACTCTTAAAAAAAAAAAAGTAGAATCTTAAAAAAGGAAGAAGCCACAAAAGAAAGAGAGAAAAAACATTGAGCAGGGAGAAGTCGGGTCCTTTCCTACTCTGAGCGACGGTCTTGACTTTCATGACTCTGGACAGTCAGCAGTGGAAGAAAGATGGGGGCTGCCTGGGGCAGGGAAGACACAACTTGGAGGAAAATGACGGGTGGCAAGGAGAAAGCACAGGCTTCCAGGCAGCCGCAGTATAATAGCATTGGGGAATAGCTTGAAAGTGGGAGATGCTATTATCATAAAAGCATACAAACAGGAAGTGGTGAAGGATTCATTGTTTTAAAGTCACTTAGTCAATAACATGTATTTTCTTGTCTGATTATGAAAGTAATATATGCTCATGTTGAAAAATTAGAATATACAGGAAAACACAAAGACTAAAATGAAAATCTGTAACAGAGAGAGGGCCATTCATCATTTAGGGTAAGTCCTTGAAGTTTAAGGACATACACATATATATTTTTGTAACTTTTTTTTTCTTCTACAAATTTGGGCTTACTTTACAAAAGTAGCAAACCTAACTTTTCACTTAGCTATATAATGCAAACAGTGTCCCATGTCGTTAAATATAAGTGTATCTTTTTTAAAGTATTATTAACAATTTCAAACATAAATAAAAATGTGTAGGGAGTAGAATAATGAATGTCCAGGTTAGTTGCCTAACTGTTAGATTGTTAGTTGACTAACAACTCATGGTCAGTTTTCTCTCATCTACTTCTCCCACCCAACCCTTGGACTCTTCTGAAGCAAATTCCAGATACCATGGAATTTTACCTATAAAGATTTCTAAATGTATGTATCCCTAGAAGATATGGGGTTTTTTAGAAATATAATTATAATAACATCATCATATCTAAACATTATATCTAAAATCATATCTAAATAACTAGTAATAATTCCTTAATGACCATCAAGTTACATTCAGTGTTTACTTTCCTTTGTCATATTATATTTTAACTATTTGAATCAGATTTAGGGTATGTGAGAGATTAGGCACAAACCCTGAGTTTAATTTGAATCCTTGATGTAAATGCACTATATATATATATTTAAGGATTTTATTTATTTATCTGACAGAGATCCCAAGTAGGCAGAGAGGCAGGCAGAGAGAGAGGGGGAAGCGGGCTCCCTGCTGAGCAGAGAGCCCGATGTGGGGCTCGATCCCAGGACCCTGAAATCATGACCCGAGCTGAAGGCAGAGGCCCAACCCACTGAGCCACCCAGGCACCCCCCGAATTCACAATATATTTTATCTAAAACCATTGAGATATCTAAATTTCTAAAAAAACTCTGTACACTGAAAAGGCCCAAAAACAATGACCGACCTAGGAAAAAAGAACACTTCTAACACCAGGATTATAGTCTCTGAATACCACTTTCCACTAAAAAAAAACTAGAGTTTCTTGGAGAAATGTCAAATTTCAGGTCCAGGGCAGAAAATAAACAAGATGAGCCTAAAATTTCACATATGAGAAAGCAACAAAAGTATGCAAGAACACCAGGGCCATGTCTGAAGGCTCAGGAATTGGGACAGGCTCCCAAAAACAGTGTGATCATTTAACAAGGATAACATTCACAAGGATAACTTCACTACATTGAAATGCGTCAAATATGTGTAAATCCATGAGTTCAGAGTGATCCCGCTCCAACGGCAGAGTATTCATAGGTTACTTTGAAAGATACTAGGAAACAAACTTCATTTGGATAATAAGCATTTTAAAAGAAAGTATCAAGTATTCATCTGGTCTTTCCCTCAAAAATTATATCCTAAGATAAATAGTTAATGAGGGGAAGTTTCTCGTGAAGAAGCTCATAAAAGTAGAAATACAGTAGAATTAGAATAGCACCATTTTGTAGCCCTAATGATTTAATGACTCTAACATCGTCAAGGAATGAAGGAAATCAAACAAAACAAACTATATATAACATTCGTTTGTATGTAATTATTCATTTTTCCTCCAAGCTTGCTGTGATTTCCTGGCATGCCACCCTGACTTTGAACTTGGCCATGAGACTGCCTTTGAATAATGGAATGTGAGCAAACCCGACATATGCTATCTCCAAACAGAAGCAGATGCATCTGCATAGTTGGGCTCCGCCCTTCTCTAGCTTCTGTCCTTAACCATGGAAACAGTGAGCGTCAGGTAGCAGCTGCTTCCTCACCCTGAATGCTAGCGTGAGAAGACGTGACAGGAAGACCTGGACTAACCCACAGCCTGGAGCAGAGAAGAGCTGACCTGCAAACCCCGGGAGCAAGAAAGAGTATTAATATTAATATTATATATACTACATAATGATAATATTATTAATATTAATATCAGTAACTGTAGTCACAGTGAGCCACTGAGATTTGGGGGATTTGCTAGAGAAAGTACTTTTGCCAAAAATATCAAACCTAACTTGGGGCAAGTTTCCATACTCAGCAATGACAGGAAATAAAGGGGAGGCAACATGTTAAATGACATCATGGGGTTCACTGAGCAACGTCCTAACTGTGAGAAACCCTGGGTGACAAAAACTCTAAGAGATTTATTTTTTTCCTAAAAAAAAATTGCAAAGAGTCAAAAAGAGATAGAAGAGGAAATTACAGATGAAAGGCATTTAAAGGACATTCAGCCAATTGCACTGTATATTTTAATTTGATCGATAGCAGTTGATGGACACCCCCTGCATCCAAGAGTGGCCAAGGGGTTGACTACTTGCAGGTGGAGGATGAAGGGTTATGGACAGAATTTGACCGTAGGCTGGGTGTCCACACCCACGCCTCCTCAGCCCCTTGTGGTGGCACGGAGTTGAGGGTGTGCAGAGATCTCATCTGTACACTTATTCCAGTCCTACAATGTTGGGGATTTGCCAGATTGATCTAAAGAGTTTTCAAGATGGTCTTCTATGGGCAATGGGAGTCAGGGGAGAGCTTCTGAGCACGTGTGCGCCATGATGCGGTTGAGGAAGATTACTTTAGCAGCCCTGAAGAGGCTGGATCGATGTGGGTGGGAAGGGAGGCAAGCAGCTCGGCTCAGAGGCCCTCGCAATGACGTGAACCGTCCTCAGGGATGAGGCAGCTGGGCTGGAGATGGAGACAGAAAGACAGGAAAATCCAAACACCCTTAAATTATACGGTGACAGAATCTTCTTCACTTGTGAAAAAGTGCAGCATTGCTCACACATTTCCAGGTCACGAAATGATGACGGTAGCTGTAGTCAAGAATCAGCTTTAAAATGTTGAATTTCATACCTACATCTGCCCTTCCAGGAGTGGAAGAGTGGCCTCAGGAGAGCGGTCCCAGTGAGATGGCGCTGTCACGGAGCCTTTTCGGAGCTGGACACTCAGCCTGGCAAGAGAAAGCTGACCACGAGATTATGGTGATTGAGATAAAGAACTTTCCAGCAAAGGAGATGGAAGGAGGATGGGGGTGCAGGAAATTAAGGAAGGGAGCAGAGTAGTTAGTTATTCGTAGCTATGCTTCTGTTATAACTCCGAAATATGTGTACTTAAAGACTGAATAGAAAGTAATTGATTTGAAATAGGAAAGCATTAAAGCTCAGAAATACGGAGACATGAGAAACGACCCTGAATTAGATGTGTTTAAAATGGTTTTTAGGGCTTTCTTTGGTCCATATAAGTCACCTTAAGAAAACATTTTAATAAAACATTGTGGAAAAGTAGCCATTGGACTTTTTGGAGGAAAATAGTCCTATGGATTCAAGGCAAACTGTATGACTGAAAATTATGAAAAACGTTGCAGAACTCTGAAAGGTAACTCTTACCTCAGTGTGGGAGCTGAATTCTGTCTGACGGAGGGTATTTAGGAGCTCCCTATCCGGCCCACGTCAGCTTTGCTAGATGCAGACCCTGAGATGACCAAAGGCGGTTCTCTAGAGAAGTGGACAGCCAGCAGGGGTCCTTAGCCCACCGTGCAGCATCTGGGGGACAGGTGTGTCAGCAGCTAGGACAGATCTGAGATGGGCATGGAAGGATCCTCTAGACCACCTAGTCTCCTTCTAGCTAGAGACATAGCACACAACAGCAAATGGGGTGCCTCGGGCAAACCCAGTTGGAAGCCAGTGAAGCAGCTGGTACAGAGAAGAGTAGCCCTGGGACGCAGGTAGCATACCCGGACAAAGGTTTCTCTCCCACCAAAACCGTGAGATCTGGAGCAAGGGATTCACCAAACCCCCCTCCTTTTTAAAAGATTTTATTTATTTATTTATTTATTTGAGAGACAGAGAGCACTAGCAGGGGGAGTGTCAGGCGAGGGAGAGGAAGAAACAGGCTCCCCACTGAGCAGGGAGCCCGATCTGGGGCTTGATCCCAAGACCCTGGGATCATGGCCTGAGCCGAAGGCAGCCACTTAACCAACTGAGCCACCCAGGCGCCCCGTGAGTCAGCCCCTTTAAGCTTGTTTTCTCAATTCATAAGACTGGAAAAAATAAAAATGCTCATTTTGAGTGCCATTAGAAAATAAATATGATATACATAGAAGATATATTTAAATATGATTACTAGTAAATCATACATTCATTTTTTATATTAATAGAGGTCTGGGATACTGTCCGCCAAGGTCAACTGTAAGTTATCCACAAGGGAAGGGTATTGTGGGCAGTTACAGAGAGGGGTACACAGGGTGGCAAAAAGCAGAGACTTTGGAGGCAGATTGTTTTTAGACACAGAGAAAGTTGCTTAACCTCTTTGTGCCTCAGTTTCCTGTAGAATGGGAGAAGTAAAAACTGACCTGAGAGGGTTGCTTGGAATATTACAGGAGCTAACGTGTGAAATGATTTATAACCGTGCCTAGCCCATGGTAAAGATAATGTAAGTATTGGTTATTTATATTGTTTTATCTCGCTTGTTCCTGCTTTATAATTTTTCTACAATGATTACATATTGATTTTATAATAAGAAAAATGTATAAAACCTTAAAAAAATAAACAGGTTCTTTGGAACATATGAACTGTTAATAACTGGCAGGCATTTTAATTAATTTCCATTCTAAGTGGAACTAAAAGAATGAAAACTGTTAAAGCAATACATCAAACAAAGAACGAGGGCCATAAGCTTTCTACTGCTCCACTCAAAAAAAGGAGGGTCTTAGGACTGAGGTTTGTGTGTTTGCATGCATTTTTGCACTACTGTCTTTCTCCAGGCTCTGCACAGCGGCAGGCACCTGAGGTCCCGTGTCTGCTTTGTTCACAGCCCACTCTGTGTAGACGCAACATCAGTATTTCAGCCATCAGTGGTGGGGGTAACCTTGCTTTGTTGTCTAAGCTGTGCAAGGCCTCTTTTCTTTTTTTTTAAGAGTGCAAAAAGGTAACAGCTGCTACCTCCTTCACCGTGGACCAATGAATACCAGATGGGCGACTCGGCTGCAGCTCCCGACAGAGGCTGAGCCCCACGAACAACGAAGCCCCCCCTGAGACCAGACACCATGCCGGCTTCCGCAGCCATGGCCGCGTGCAAGCCCAGCGCCTCACCCACATACTGGGTGGCTCCTGCATGGGGGGGAGCCAATGGGGGGTGGCTTCAGGATTACCCATGGCTGCTTCACCAGGAATATTCAGGGGACTGAGAAAAAACGATATTGAAGAAATGTATTGTCTGAATTGTTCAATTCCCTGGGAAGTTTCCTCTTACTGCCTAGGAAGAATGAGGAAACGGCTGTGCACCACACACACACACACACACACACACACACACACACACATGCACCTGCGCGTGTGAGCATGTTGTAGGTCAAATTATCATCAAGGAGCCAGTAGGACACCTCTTAAAATGGGCTGCTGCAATCACGCTTTCAATCCAGTCCCTACGCTTTGCAGGTAATTGCGAGCCAGGGGCAAGCCACAAATACCATTAAACACAGGCACTGTCGTTCCTGACGCCCACGAGCGCCATTATAATAATGAACTACCAATATACTCAGATTTCTTGATCATACGGACTATATACATTTCACAAGAACTTTTAAAGTCCACTAGCGGAGGAATTCGCCACACCGGTAAGATTTCTTTGGAGACTAGAGGAGTTCAAAGGGATAAAGTTAATTGAGGTAAAACAAAAAATGGTAATGGATTTATTCTAAATTTAGAGAGCAAGAAGGTTTTTCCTTTTTAGTTCAGCTCTTTCTCCTCCTTCTTTCTGTTTCTTTCCAGTGAGTCTATTAGCCTGATTCCCTTAGACCTAATTGGCAAATGGAAAAAAATAAATTGTAGGCACCCACCCAAGCATTTTGAGATAATTTATAGCTGAAATGTGTACATATTGATCAAAACGGGCATCCTGCCATTTTTGATGAGGCCCCTGGCAGACGGACCTTGGAAAACCGAGCAAAAACATACCATAAACCATAAAATAGCTGAACATTTCAGTGCATATCACAAATAAAGCAACACACTTTCTCTCAGAGGAGATTATTCCCGGTAGAGCCACCAGGCTGCTATTAGTGTTTGGTATTAGGCATGAAAATATGAGATGATAGGGAACTTGCTTTATTTCCATATTTTAAAAAACTTCAACAAGACTTTATATGAAAGATCATTTAAAACAATACAGCCTGAGTTGGAGTGGGAACCCATTAAGGCAAACATTTTGCTAAGAAATACAGATTTTGAGACAGAAATCAAGGTATAGGGACAAACCATGCTTCTTTGAATAAAGCATACGTAGCAGAGTCTCCGGGAAAAAGTGCTACTTATCATATTTTATAAATGCTCAGTAAGAGGGAGTGCAGCAGAAAGAATTCCTTCAGGGATATAAAGACAAAGGCAGGTAGTTTAATGGGACAGTAAAGCAAACAACTGACTCAGTAGGGGACATAATGTGACATTTCAGCTTCAGGATAGGTAACTCAAGAGGAAAGACCTTTAAGAAAAAAGGAGAACAAAAATTACTTACACAATTATAGACTCTCACGTGATCTGTCCAAATAATGAATATTCAGTGTCTTTTACGTGCAGAGGACACGCGTGCGTGTTCAGGAAAGGGAGGAAGTTGCATTACAAAGTACCCCAAGGATGTGGGTCCATATTGTTGCTGAAGTCAAAAAGGAAAATAAGCCCTAGTTGTCCCTAGAATGAGAATTAGAAACAAAATGGAAAATATTCTTCAACCTTTGCACAAAATCAAGTTGTGTACACACCTGACAAACTGCTTCAGTTTTGGACACGCGGAAATGTAGAGAAGCCCCTGAGGAGGGAGAACCCAGTGGGAGGAGGAGGGCGTCTTCACACCTGCCGTTACACCTGCACCTTGAACATCAGCTTGGAGGGAGGGACACTTATTCAAAGAAATCCCGAGGTGTATGAGGGTTCACGTGGACTTCATCTCTAGCCTTCCTTTCTTGTTAAACTTCTTCTAATGCATATATTTCACATGCCTGATTTTGATTCCCCCATTTCATTCTTCAGTCATTTAATCAAGTATCAGCATTCATTGCTCCAGAAAACTAACCTTTTGAAAGGAATGAACAATTTCTTAGTTCCAAATCCAACAGAAAAATTTTTCTTCTCGTTTACTTGATCTTTTCTCCCTTGGCCCTTGACTTCTTGAAATTCTCTCCTCCCACAGCTCCTGGGATGCCCCCTTCCTGGCTTCTTTTCTTTCTCTCTGATTGTTTGCTGTTCCACTAACTCCTCTCCTCTATTTGCCCCTTCAGTTGGGTTAGCCTTGCCTCCAGGATATCATCAAGCTGCACGGCTGCCCATGATCTGAACTGTGCCAAGACTTCAATGACAACCTATTCTCTACTCATTTCCCAAATGATCTCTCCCCATCATCTCTACCCTGAGCTCTAGATCCATATTTTTGGCCTCCACTAGGACATCCTAGTTGTCTGTCCCTTACATATAAAGACAACATGCCTAAAATCAAACTCAAGGTTCTTCCTGCACCCCAGCCTACTCTTCCTCGATCTCTGTTCCAATGAATGGAACCACTATCAGAGCCCTTACTGACACACACCGGGACTTGGATGAATTGCAAAAAGCACCCTTCCCTGTACTGGTTCAGACCTACACCAGATTGGGCCATGGTACTCAGGGAAGACTGTAACTCTCACTCCCACAGATGTCTTTGTGGAGTGTGCACATTGCATGCCACTCGGAGGTCCCACCATCATCTCTGGATCAAAGTTGGACTCTCAGAGTCATCATCTTTGTAAGTGCTCACACATGGAGTTCTGTTCATCTTATATCAGAAATACCTGTACTACATGAAAAAAAAGCTTTTGCCTAATAGTCCAGTGTCTCCATTGTACAGTAAATATTAACAAGGCTTAATTTCTTTCTCCTTTGTTGAAATAAATAAGCATCAATAGAAGTTTTAGTATTTTTGTCTTAGTCTGTTTTAGATGCTATAACAAATTACCATAGACTGGATGCTTAAATAACAAATAATGATTTCTTATAGCTCTGGAGTCGAGATCAGGGTGTCAGTATGTTCAAGTTCTTGGGGAGGACCCTCTTCCAGGTTGCTAACTGCTGATTTCCCATTGTATCCTCACATGGCAGACAGAGAGCAGAAGCAAGTTCTCCCATTAGTCTGATAAAGGCACTAATGCCATTCATGAAGGCTTTACCCTCATGACCTCATCCCATCCTTCTTACCTCCCAATGACCCACATCTTGATATAATCACACTATGGGTAGGATTTCTACATATGGACTTTAGGGGGACACAAACATTCAGTCCACAGCATTTTTCTTCCCTTAGTGCAGTAGATCACTCACCAGGGTAGATTCAAACCACTTTGAGACTTCTGATAAGAGGATTCAAACTCTATAACATAATGTATGAGAGCTCTAACAACTGGCCACGGAATGCCTTCCCAGCCCCATGTTTCATTCCTCCATGGTTGCTTCCTCTATCCAGAGCACAGTACTTGGTATGTCTTGGGTGGATCCACATGGCTTTCTGCCTCTGTACATTTGCCCATGCTATGGCTTTATCTAGAATCTCCTTACCCTTCCTTTCCCTAGTGCACTTTTCCTTATCTTTCTAGGCTTCACTGAAAGGTTACTTACTTTGTCAAATTTTCTCCATCCTTCTCCCACCCTCTCCCACCCCAACCTCCACCCAGGGAAAAGTTACTACCTCCCTCTGCTGTGACTCCCTGGTTCCTTTTACATGAAATATATACAAAAAGCCTCTCATGCTAGTTGATTAGGTTTTTTTTTTTTTAATGACTTTCTCTTCCATTAAATTTTTCTCTCTCCGAAATAGATGTCTTATTCAGCTTTGTGTACCAAAGGCTTAGGATGGTTTGACACATTGTAGGTGCTTTGTGAAGGTTGAATGAATGAATAAAATGAATGAACATGACTAGTTAAAGTTCTCTTCAAATATACTGGGCTTCCCCAGGAAGCAGAACATTTTCTTTCCCTGGTCCAGGCAGAGGCTGGTAGAAGGAATTCAAACATTGACTAGATGTATGGTCTAGACATGCTTTAACACACCTGAGTGAAGTGTGTGTGCCAACAAATTGCTTCTAACTTCAAAATATCATGTCATCTTCCCTCACTCCAGTAGGACACCTTCAGTGTCTGCAGAAACTGTTGAGGTCCTATACAACTGCTGCTTAACTTTGCCAGGCACTAAATATGCTAAAAGTACTTCTATCCCCTAATTCTATTATTCATTGCAGTGGTTTTGAAATATGTCCACAAATCCTCTGCTACCCTTCCTCCCTGCAAAGACAGAGCCTAATTCTCCTCTCCCTGAAAATGAATATGAGCTAGACTTTCTGACTCACTTCTAAGAAATGAAAACAGGTTGGGGGTGGGTGGGCGGTAAGACTTCAGAATCCGGAATTTTAGATTACAAAAGACACTGTGGCTTTTTCCTCATTTGCTTGCACTCTCTTGGATTATTTGCTCTGGGAAGTTAGCTGCCATGTCAGGACATTCCAGTTCCTTACAGAGATGTGGTGTGAAACTTCAGAATCCTGCCAACAGCCAAGCAATGCACTATCTTGGAAACAGATGCTTCAGCCCCGGTCAAGCCTTCAGATGACTGCAGCCCTAGAACATTTTGACTGAAACTTGACAAGAAACCCTGTGCCAAAGCCAAACCTCAGAAACTCTGTGAGGTAATAAGTGTTTGTTGCTTTAAGCTGATAAACTTTGGGGGTAATTTTTTACACAGCAAAATTTGACAAATACATGCATCGAGATTTTTTTGTTTTGAACAACTCCCAGAATATTAGAAGTATTAGGCTCCCCTTCCTCTGTACAATCCTCTGGAAAAAGATACTATTAAGGGGAAAAGAAAAGAATATTTTGCAAAGCTGAAAGTAAATTTATGGAACTCATTAACCCATGAGGTGTAATAGTGTGAATGTATTCCTACATTCAAGAAGGGCTTAGCTCTATTTATTAATGATATTCATGTATTCATTTACTCTTGAGTCACCAAGAGCCTCTATTTTGTGTCAGTCACTGTGCCTGATAGATGGTAGAATCCTACTTGGTTATTAAGGAAAATGATTTTTGTTCGGAGGAGGCATCTGTAGTCCTCTGAGCTCGATGGACTCCAGACATCCATGCCCTCCTTCAAACCCCATCAGAATGGCCCTCTGGGAGAGGAACTGGGATGTGAAGTACGGAACTCAGAGAGGATTAATTATGCCCTCCTAGTTAAGGTTTTTGAGCTGATCACTCACTGACTTCTAATGATAAACCCGTCATTTTTATCTCTGCAGCATCAAGGGGAGTTCTTTTCATTTTCAGAGACGAAGTGTGCCCTCTCCACAGAGAGCTGCAGACATGAAAAGGAAAGGTGCGTATCATAGAAAATCAGTAGAGTTGAAAACCTAGAGTCTCATCATGCTTTTCCCAGCCAGAAATTTTCAGACACTTTAACAGGAAACTTGTGGCACAGATGGAAAATGAATTTCATCTAAGTTAAGCAAAGTAAACAAGAAAAAAAAAAAAACCCAAAGATCAAAAAGCTGTGTAAGAGATACTCAAAAGACCCAGATTATATAAATGCTTATAAGCTCTGGGTGTTTTCATACTGTGCTATTAAGAAACCTGTAATTAAGGTGTTGGAGGTTTTCTTAAACACACACATACACACACATGCACACACACACACACACACACACACACACACACACAGAAAAATCAATCCCTTCTTATAAAAAAAAAAAAACAGTGGTAGGCGTGGAGCAGTTTCCTTGCCCCAGGAAGGAAGTGTGCTTCACGTGGAAATGCAGCCCCTCTCAAATCAAGTCGAAGCAACCTGCGGAAAGACATAATTTGCCATAACACCGAGAGCACAAAAGCAGCAGCGCCTCCCTGGGAGCCCACCACCTCTCCTACAAACTCCATCCAAAGATGTAGGAGAGACCCTGCCACTGAGCTGAGGAAATGTGTTTCCCTATCCAGAGGCATGGAGGGCATCCGCGTGACCCTGCTGTCACCCTCCAAGGGGGTATGTGTGCACTCGGTCTTCCTGCAGCCTCTCTGGGGTGAAGCCGCCGTGACTCAGTTGGGCGGGGTCTCTCGCAGGGAACTAATGCAACCTTGACATTTTTTTAGCACAGCCAGGGCCAAACTGCCAGAGCTCTTTTCCCAGTGCTGACTCACAATTAAAGTGTGTGGATAATTTAGACCCGCTGTCACCAGAAAAAGCAGTTCAAACCATGATAAACGTTAGTGACTCAGACTCAACCAAAAACGTATGATATGGGGAGACCCAGAATTTCATATCATTTCTTTAGGAAATGACACTCAGAGTGTGGCCCCTGGCCCGTAGCAGCATCTGGAACTCGATACAAATGAAAATTCCCAGCCCCACTCTAGGCTTCCCGAAGCAAAACTCTGGGAATGAGCCCAGCATTCTGTGTTTTCACCAGCCTTCCAGGATTCTCATGTACGTTGAAGTGAGAACCGCTGCCTTAGAAGTATGAGTCATGATCTTGTTCTGTGGCTAAATACAGAATAATACAAATGGTAGAGGAGAACCTACTCGGTTGTTTCCTAAGGTTATAAAGGAATTTGATTTTCACACTTTCGGATGAGAACTTATGGCTTCTTGTCTTCCCTAACTAGCTTCAGGAGCCATGGTGACAATCTGAGAGTATAGCTCCTGACTTGTTAGGCTGACAGCTTCTGTGATGTCTGTGAGTCCTGGGTTGGGTAATCACGAACCTTCTAAAGACACCTTATGAGTCTAGTGGATCACATTTCACATTGGAGTACTGCCCACCTAGAGCTGAGGGTCAATCAGGCAGAGCTGCTGGAGTGTGGAGATTGTGTCACTGTGTTTTGACGTGAAAGTCATGAAGGCCCACACACAGGAAAAAATCTGTCCAGCAATGAACAGTCCCTTCCAGGCATCACAGAATGGCACTGGTTTCGGGGCAGAGACAGGAAGAGCGCTGTCATATCAAAGTATCATTCCTTCCTGTCACTGAAACGTCACTTAGAAAACATGGGCTTCCTTCAGAATTAAGAAGGAGGAGGACCCACAGCTTCCACTTATATAAAAATAGCCTCTCAATTCAAGGCTCTCACAGCTATTAAGCTAATGTTAGTACAGGGCTTCTTGACTTACAACTTCTAAGAGCTAAATAACTGCCTTGTACGATTACGATAAACAACAGGAGGTAAAAATGCCAGAGCACACAAAACCACAAATCAGATATGTCATTGTTCTCCTTGACATGCTTACTCTGTTCCACAGAGGTCATTAGTCCCAGGAAACTGACCTGTAATTTCTTGAATCCTAACCATCCAGTGACACAGCTCTGAAGGTGAGATTGTTTTTTTCTCCCAATGTTTAGTAAAAGGGATTTCTACAATCACATTTCTTCTAGGATGGTAGTCAGAAATGACTAAAAACGTGGTTTGGAGATCTTTTGAGATGCCATAGAATGTAATAGGTAACTATCATTCTGGAAGATTCCAGAATGTCTTGTAGTGGTACTTTCTAGGAACACATAGGAAGATCTGTTCCTTCCTAAAGGTAAGGAAGTAGTAGAGGACTCCAGGCTTGAAGAGAAGCACCCAGGGACACTCGCCAGCCCTGGTTCTACAAAAGGTTCTCAACCATATCAAAGAGATCATCATCTCACGATTCCTAGAACAGGCCTGGAAGAAAAAATAGTATTTAAAACTCCTGGCTTGATTTTCTCAACATTACAATTTCTATAAATGCTGTCACCACGATGCCCCAAACTGCAGGCATCTCAGGAAATCCTCTATTTCAGCCCGCATGTTTATAGTGGTAGATGTCCAGCAGTTTCCAAAAGCATCTCAATTTCTGTCCTGTTCTCATATAGTGGGTAACATTATTATTTGATTAATGCATTGGTAATTCTCAGCACCTCCCCCCCCTTGTAGTCATCCACCTTCCACCATAGGGGCTGAAAAAGTGAGATGACTTGCTTTCCCAGATTCCCTTTCAGCCAGGAGTGAGTGAGCATGTGACCCGGGTCCAGCTAATGAGCCAAAAAGAAGCTTTTGAAAAAACTTGTGGGATAAAAGATACAAAAACCTTTGGTTCTGCTCATCCCTTCCTGCTTACAATGCTGGTGTCAGACCATTATGCCCCAGCTGTGGAGGCAGTCATGTGACCGTGAGAGGGCAACATGAGGATAAAAACAATTTCAGTGAGAACAGTCAAGGAAGAGGATGGAAAAGGACCTGAGTCTCTAGAGATGCCACTGAGTCACAGGATTGCCCCTGGAACTACCTACCTTGAACTCACTGGGATGTAAAATAATCAAATGCCTTCACTGATTGAAATGTCATCAAGTGGGTTAGCTATTCTTGGCAACCCAAGTCATTGCTATTTCAAAAACTATGCCACGGATCAGAAATTGTGTTTTAATTTGGGGTTTGGAAAAATAGCAATGTACGTAGCTAATCAATAAGTTACATCAAAATTTATTCTGGAAGAACTTCCATGTGTGTTCCTTCCTCTGCATTTATGCTGTCACCTTACTTGATATGGGGATCAAAACTTGTCATTGGGGACTGATTGTTTATGTTCTCCCAACATTTATATGTTGAATCCCCAGCCCCGAATATGATAGCATTTGAAGCTGGGGCCTTTGGGAGGGAATCAGTATTAGAGGAGCTAATGAGGGTGGAGCCTTGGTCCCATGGGATTAGTGCCCCTATAAGAACAGACACCAGAGAGCTTGCTCTCTCTCTCTCCTCACCGAGTGAAGATACAGCAAGCAGGCAGATATCTATAAGCCAAGAAAGAGACACTTCATCAGACATCAGCCATGCTGACACCCTGACCTCTGACTTCCAGCTTCCAGAACTGTGAGAAAATAAATGTTCATTGTTCAAGCCACCCCGTCCATGATAGTTTGTTATGGCAGCCTGAGCAGAGTCATACACATGCTTTGGCCTACGAATCTTTATATAAGTAAGTTTAGTATTAATTTTTCTTTCAGAGGCATTACAGACAACACATTATGAGAAAATAAAACAATGTTTTTTGGTTGGTTTGTATATGTCAGGAGCCTTAATTCTTAACTCCCTTATACATAATAACAATTATTGTTGCTGACATTGTTGTTACGGATGAGGACACCAAAATCTGGAAAAGTTAAGTAATAATATGTCCAAGGTCTCTCTGATAAGGGTCAGAGGAGGATCAACCACACCATCTGTCTTATGGCAATGACTCTATTTTTTTCCTCCTCATCTAATCAGGAAAGGATGCTGTGTTTTGTTGAATGCTTTTTCTGCATCAATTGAGAGGACCATGTGGTTCTTATTGATTTGTTCTATCACATTGATTGATTTGAGAATGTTTGAACCACCCTTGCATTCCAGGAATAAATCCCACCTGGTTGTGGTGCATAAGCTTCTTATGCATAAGCTTCTTAATGTGCTGTTGGACTGTATTGGTTAGGATCTTGTTGAGTATTTTGTCATCTATGTTCATCAGTGATATTGGTCTGTAATTCTTTTTGATGAGGTCTTTGTCTGGTTTTGGGATTACAGTAATGCTGACCTCATAGAACAAGTTTGGAAGTTATCCTTCTTTTCTATTTTTTGAAACAATTCAGTAGAATAGGTATTCTTTCTTCCTTAAATATTTAGTAAAATTCCCCTGGAAAGCCATCTGGCCCTGGACTCTTGTTTTTTGGGAGGTTTCTGATGACTGCTTCAATTTCCTTGCTGGTTATGGGTCTGTTCAGGTTTTCTATTTCTTCCTGTTTCAGTCTTGGTAGTTTATAAGTTTCCAGGAATGCATCCATTTCTTGTAGATGGCTGAATTTGTTGTCGTATAGTTGCTGGTAATAATTTCTAGTAATTGTTTCTATTTTCCTCCTCATCTAAACCATCTTTCTCCCACATTCTTAGAGAACTTGGCTTGTTGCATTCATGAAACTCTTTAAATGGTCATTCAGTATCAGTATTTGTACAAGAGAAAAGTGTGTACATAATCATTGGCAACATAATGAATACAGGGTCAAAAGCTTACTGTTTTACAGTCCTGGTTCCTTTTCACAATTGAAGCCTCTGAGGCCAAGGATTCTGAACCTGAGACATGAGGTCTGAACACTGAGGTACCAACAGCTGAAGTGCCCAGTGCTTGATGAGGAACTTAATCTCCTGTTATGAAAAGCATACATTTGTAATCATTACTCCGAGTTACAGGGTTTATTTATTATTTATTTATTTATTTATTTATTTATTTATAAATTTTTTAAAAAATATTTTATTTATTTGACAGAGAGAGAGAGATAACAAGTAGGCAGAGAGCGGGGTGGGGGGGAAGCAGGCTCCCGGCTGAGCAGAGAGCCTGATGTGGGGCTTGATCTCAGGACCCTGAGATCATGACCTGAGCCAAAGGCAGAGGCTTTAACCCACTGAGCCACCCCAGGCACCCCCCAAGTTACAGTTTTTATAACAAAAACTATATTTAAGTAAAGATTGATGAGACCTTTAATTAAAATTACAAAATAACACGTTAGTGGGCAACTAAGGTAAAAAGTTGGGAATGAAATATTTTACAGTATTAAGTCATTTTCTCACCATTTAAAATGATAGGGTATAGAATAATAAGTCCTTGAATAAGATTATGAGTAGAAATTTGCCATGTCAGAGATTCTGTGAAACTTTTGGTGCACTAAGGACATTTCACAGATGTTAATTGTTGTTATCACTTATAAAAACACCAGTGATGAGATCATTAGACATACTGTCTGATCTAAATCCTAGTAAAAAAAATAGTGAATGTAAAAACAAGCTATTGGGAAAGTACCTCAAAATTATATTATCTGCTAAGTTAGTCTAGAAGGCTTAATGAATACTTAAATATATACTTATTTAAATATATTTATCATATAATAATAATTAGACTTAAATAGGATAAAACTCAAAATATCTTTTGTCTCATTTCTTCATAAACCATTAGTATCATTTTAGGTAGGCAAACATAAGAAAGGAATAAAAAAAAAAAAAAAACCTTCATCTCAAACCCTCTGGTAGTTTTTAAAAACCACCTCTTCCTTGTTCTGACTGCCTAAAAATAAAAATGATTTAAAAGTAAGAAGGTTTGTAACAATCTTTAAGTCAAGTAGTATATAAAAGAAATTATAGGGGGTAACATGTTCTATGCTATGTGGGAACAAGTGTATAAAAATGTCAAAATAATAGCAATAAAAAGACTATAAACTTCATCCTCATGTCCAGTCAGGAAATGAAAGATCTTTGTGCAGCGTGTGCTTTGAAAAAAGTTAAAGTGCCGTATGAGTTAAAGACATTGTAGGAGCAGGTCGTTACTACATCTCAGAAAGGATAAGGGGAGAAATACAGACAACATTAAAGTGGTTGTTTTAGAACTTTCTTTCCTTTCCTTTGTACATGGGCTTTCATGAGGAAAATAAAAGCAGATGAGTTTTTGTTCGTGTGTCTTTGGGTGTGGGCAAGCTCTGCACAAAAGGCCAGTGAACTCACATATCCTCCTTCAAGTTTCTCAAACCTTTCCTTCTCTTTGCTGCTGTGCCCCCTGCCTCTGCATAATTCCAAGTCAGAGGGCCCCTCAGTGTAGACCCCACTTGTATCACTCCCCCCTCCAGGAAGCATCTCTACGTCCTCATCTTCTCTCTCCCTGTTCTTCCCTTCCAGCATTTACCTGCCCTGCACTTCCTTCTCAAGAGTCTTGCTAGGTAATTTGGCAATTGAATAACAACATACACAAAAATGTTTCACACTGACAAATGCCCGACATAGAAGACATCTCCTTTTAATGCTTCATGCCATCAGGAAAATGGCACAGACTTTCTGGCAAAGCTCCCAAGAGAGGAAAATTCTGTGGGCCTTTGAGATTTTTCCAGTTAAACATTTTTACGTGTATTCCTAAACTCTCTCTAACTCAAACAAGACTTCACCCTCCTAGGCTTAGTTGCACTTCCTGGTTCCAACAGGAAAGCCCACAAAACACTAGGTTTTATATTTGGAGATCTCCCTACCTAAAAGATGCCTTCATTTATACTTCATGTATATACACGTTATCTATACATATATATCATTTATACATAGTTAATATATATATATATCAATGACAAGTTTAATAAATTGAGTCTTTGGGCTTGAGAAGAAATTTTATCTATGCGATGGTATTTATTTTCTACCACAGCACAACCAATCCCCACAAGCTATGACTTAAAGCAACATCCACTTACTAACCCATCGTCCTGTAGTTCAGAAGTCTGGGCAGGCTTAGCTGAGCTCTCCGCTTAGGTTCTCGGCCTGAAATCAAGGTGTCTCTGCCAGCTGCCAGAAAAATTCCCTGCCTTTATGGGGCTCATGTGATTAGGTTGGCTCATTTGGATAACCTCTTTATCTTAAGATCAACTGATTAGTAACCATAGTTACATCTGGAATATCTTTCTTGCTACAGAAGGTAATATAACAACACAAGTATTGTCCGAGGCAAAGGTCATGGGGACCATCTTAGAATTCTGCCAACCACAGTGATCTTCTAGAAATGTATCTATAATGCTTTAACAGTCATCTTTGTTTTTGCCCTTTTTTATGAGTGATTTAGGTACATGTCTTAGCTGTCTCCAATAGAAGGGTAACTCGTTAGGGCAGAGAAGTTTGTTTTTTTCTCAATAAATTACACTGGAAGAGAGATTGCTGAAACAAAAGAGTAAACTATAAAGAGGGTGCTGAATTTGTTATGCCTAATCAGACAGCAAAGAGATAAGTTGCAATTTAGGTAGGGGGGTTAGAATTTTGTCTGAGGAAGTTAAATAATAAAAAGTTGAAAATGTGGACGACGATGGAACTTAAAAGACAATTTAAAGACCACATGTGATAGGTTGGGTATTAAACTACATTTTATCCCAGCTGAAAACTGCACGCTTGAAGTCTGCCAGGGGATAAAGCCACTCAAGCCAGATTGTAAGAAGGGACTCAGAGGGCATGACCCTGAGGTTCAGGCAGCACCATCCTTGAAGGAATATCTGGATGCTGATCCCCAGCCATGTCCCCTACCCTGACCTGGACCAATAACCCCCTCATGGGCCTAAGTTTTTAATATGCAAGCACAGCAGACTCTCTCTCCCCCTCTCTCCCTCCACCTTCTTTTTTTTCCAGCTTTACTGACTTATAATTGAGAAACAAAACTTCATATATTTAAAGTATGAAACATGAAGATTTGAAATATGTAAGGGCGCCTGGCTGGCTCAGTCAGCTAAGCGTCTGCTTTGGGCTTAGGTCATGATCCCAGGGTCCTGGGATCGAATCCCTCATAGGCCGGGTTCTCCCTCTGCCTGCCACTCCCCCTGTTTTTGTTCTCTCTTTCTCTCTTGCACACACACATGCGCACACACGCTGGCAAATAAATAAATAAAACCTTAAAAAAAAAGAAATACGTATACTTTGAGAAATGATTAACACAATCAGGTTAATCACCTCAAATCACCTCAAATAGTTACTTTCCCTGTATGTGAGAACTCTGAAGATCTAGTTCAGTAAATTTTGAGAATGCAATTCAGTACTATTGATGATAGTCATCACGGAGTACATTAATTCCCAGAAATTATTCATCTTCTAACCCAAGGCTTCTACCCATTGACCAACATATCTCCCTATTTCTCCCATCCTCCCAGCCCTTGGCAACCATTCGACTATCTGTTTCTAGGTTTTTATGAGTCTGGCTTCTTCTTCTTTTTTTTTTTTTTTTTAGATTCCACATATAAGTGAGATCATATAGTATTTGTCTTTCTCTGTCACACACAGCAGGCTCCTGATGAGAATCTACTCCTTCTAGCTAGATAACTGTGTGTGCTGAGTCCAGGAAAACATAAATTCAAGTAGAGTTGATCTTATTGTTTTGTAGTTATTGTGCTGTTTTATATATGCTTTATCCACCTTAAGTTTTTTGAAATGGATAAGACAATCTGTTTCATTAAATTAATAAACTAATTTATCAAATTTACAAGAGTTTTATAAAGGTTACAAATATCTTACATGTTAGATTTGTAACTTTGTCTTATTAGGTGTTTGAAATACTCGAGAGAATCAATTTATCAAATTGGCAATGATAGTTTGAAATGTCTAAGAAAACCTAGCTAATAAAGTTTCTAAATAGTACTAATATTTGAAGGATTTAAAGCATCAAATCTATAAGTTAATTGAGCATTCGTCAAATAACAAGTGTTTAAAATTGTAACACAATATTAGATTTGCAAGGATAGTAACAAGATTTGTGAGTTAAAAGGAAAGGCTTCTAAAACTAGGGAACAAAATGTATACCTTTTATGAACTGAATATTAACACAAACATAAGAAACTATAAATATTTTATGCAAAAAAATCTTTTGAGACTAAAAACTCAGTTATCGTTATTAAACACTGAAGAGCAATAAAACAGTAATGAAGATCAATCATAGTAGCTACTATTTATTAGGCATCAACTGCATGTCAGTTCTGTGATATACCCTGGGTCTGCTCATTTATTTGTTTTTGAAGATGAGAAATAATATAAATAAGGTGCCTCGCTCCTTAAGAGCGTGTTGAACTGAGTGGAAAATGTTTTTAAATGTAAAAATTTTACCTTACATACTAGTTGGAATTCCTTTGACCACAATAGACAACTGAAGTCAAGGGTTTTAATAATAATAATAATAATAATAGCAACAAGAAGAAGAAAAAAGGGATTTAGTGGTTCAAGTAACTTAAGGAGTCCAAAGATAAAGGAAGTACACCATTGGGTCTCCCCAAAAACAATAAGCTGCCTACATGTGAGGAGTGCAGGTAACTAATAGCCACGGGCATGCGGGGTGCCCCACAGTCTTGAACTAAGACCCTACTCTTTCCAGACAGCCCCGGAAATAAGCACAGCAGAGGAGTCGGGGCCTGGGCATTTCTGCCCAATATGGGAAGCCTCCCACAAGCAATCTTTATTCCAAAGCTCACTGTTGTATTGACCAAGACTTTGTAAAATCTGCACCCAGGCATAGGTTCGCCTGCCCAATCCCGGCCCCCTCACCCCTGCTTTTGTAGGTATCAGACCTGAATCAAAGGGCTAAAGGCTTTCACAGCCCAATACAATTCCTCCCCCATCATCTTCCCCCAGTATTACCCCAACAAGGCTTGGGTGCTGGGAATCCTCTCGTCTGCTTCCCGGAGCACCTGAATGGTCCGGCAGTTTAATGATACCACAGGGCCTGCTTTCTTTCTGTCTCTCTGCCCTGCCTTCCTCACTGGCAGATCAGCCCTAAGGCTGCCACCATTCATGGGAGCACCGTGGTCACAAGCATCATCTGCCTCTGACTGTTTCCTCGTTCACGAACAGTGGAAGAAGGGAGCATCTTTCTTTGTAGTGTTCAGGAGAGAGAGAATGATTTTCTTCTCCGGATGCCCCCCAAAGGATAAACATCTCCTTTCTGTACCTTTGAAGCCCTTTGAATGGTAATCTTATCCCAACTCCATGACTAGAGCCCATCCCTAGAGCTACTGTGAGATCAACTCCAACCAATCGGCAAGGCTGGGGAGCTCTTTGTCCCATTGGAAAGAGGACAGAGAAAAAAAAATGCCAGAGAGGCAATCACGACATTTTCCTGTGATGCTTATTTTAATGTTGCTTCTCTTAGGAAGAAGAAATTCATATTACCCAGACCAGTAAACTTTGGAGATTCACTTTTACGGTAGTCCACCAATTCATGCAACTGACCTAACACGAAACCACAACGGAGGCTGGGTGCACAAAGTACTTCTATGACCACCACTCTACGCAGGGTCCTTATTTTACAATTACTAGGGAAACTAGGGAAACTAACAAACTCTATTTTTTTTTCACTGATTTTGAGCCCCAGACCATTATTCAATTTTTCTGTTTTCCTCTGGAGTAAATAATATCTCCCCATTTACTTTATTCCTCAAAAATAATTTATTTTGGTTATTTGCAGCTGTTATATAAAATCAGTTACATACTAGTTATGTTCTTAGTTCCAGATTAAAAGAGTAAAGATCCTTGAATGCTACCTAACATCCCACCACAGAATTAGTCACATGAGGTCACTGATGTGACTGACAGTGGGCACAGACGCTG
>CM053603.1:139368045-139410406 GCA_028646535.1 Procyon lotor
ACACAACAAAACATATGTTTAAGAATGTTCGTATCAATTGTACTCCTAAGAGCCCCAAATTGGAGACCAACATTCCCAACAACGGTGAATAGGATAAATAATGATTTATTCACACAATGGAATACTATCCAGCCAGGAGAACAAACCAGCAACATACACACACACACAAAAATACTTGAGTGGATCTTCCAAATATAACGTCTTATGAAAGAAGCAATGCAAAAGAATACAAACGGCACTGTTCCATTTATATAAAGTTTAAAAACAGGCAAAACTAATGTGTTGTTAGAAGTCAGCCTAGCTGTCAGCTTTGGGAGAAGGACAGCAATGGAGGAACGCACAGGGAGCACAGCTGGCCTCCTGGAAAGTTCCATTCTTTGATCTGGGTACTGGTTCTTGGGTGTGTTCACTGTTCACTCTCAGAAAAATTAGCTGAACTGGCTATGTGTGATTCATGTCATTTTCTGGGTTATGGAATGCTTAATAAAAAAGTTTACATTAAAAAAATTGTGTTGTGGGGTACCTGGTGGCTCAGTCCGTTAAGCATCTGCCTTCAACTCTGGTCGTGATCCCAGGGTCCTGGGATCAAGTCCTGCATCAGGCTCCCTGCTCAGCAGGGAGTCTCCTTCTCCCTCTCCCTCTGCCCTGCCCCCCTCCAATTATTCTCTCCCTCTCCCTCTCTCTCTCTCTCTCTTTCTCTTTCTCAAATAAATAAATAAAATCTTTAAAAAAAATTGTGTTGTGTGTCAGATGTCAAGTAGAAGAAAAGAATACTGTTCTAAGATAGTTTTCACCCTCTCGAAGCTCATGAACTTGAGGGAGGAGACAGACATTCAAGGAGATGATGCTGAATGACAGCTAGCATGGGACCCTCAGGGCAGGGGCCTTAAAGTGGACAACAGCAGTGGAAAAGAAGTTGGGATAGCTTCCTAAGGGAGGCAAAGGTCACCTGATGCCAAAACATTACTTGGAATCAGCCCAACATTAAAGAAGGCAAGGAGACTTCACAGAGGAAAGGGAAGCAGCCACAGGCCCCAGGAGGCAAGTGAAAAGCAAGCATACAAAAGAGCCTATTTGGTTTCTTAAAAGAGGGGTAAAAAGTCCTACAAGATCTCTGACTCATTGCAGCTCGTAACGGAATAAAATCCACCGGTTTCTGCCTGAGAAATGAGACTACATACATTAATACAACTTACCTGCTTGTTCCAGGAAATTCCTTTGCCCAAGAAGGTAAGACAGTCACTGGCCAGAAAATATGGTCTTTCTGTCATCTTGACCACTTGGGTATTGTCGGTCTGTCTGGAAATGTGCAATGAAGAGAGAGCCACCAGCAAGATGTTTGACTTGCAGTAGACATGAGAAAGGACTGGGAACATCCTGCTATCAAAGGTGTAAAGGAGTGTTGATCTCTCAAGGGTTTAGTCAATTTGAAAGGTTGACACTGTGAGCCTACAACAGAGGAAAAACTATTTTCCCTCTACCCTTCTAGCCTGAAACCCCCTGTAATAAGAGACAAATTAACAAGAGAAAAACAAACAAATGTATTAATACATATACCTCCTGTATACATGGGAGATGCCAGGGAAAACTGAGCAACTCTCCAAGATGGCTGATGCCACCACCTTGAATACCATCTTTGGCTAAAAGACCAAAAGAAGGATGTTGGGAGAAGGGAAGGCCAGTTATGGGAAGTTACCAGGTAAAGCACATAAACAAGGGTAAGATTATTACACAGATTTAAGCCTGTGTCTTCTCCACTGACAAGAGTTTCTGGTGATCTAGGTCATGCACCTCTTCGTGGCACAGAGGGAGACATCCTTACAAATGGAGGTTTCTTTTATAAATAGAAATTTTCCTTATAAAAGCATGACTTCTGCTCTATTCTCAAAGCTTCTCTGTGCCTATTTCTCAGAATAACCCTTATGCCAAAAAGACATATTTTGGGGTGCCGTATTTTGCTCTCTTTCAAGCCTCTAAGGGATATAACGCCATATCCAAAAGTTCTTCTCCTTTCCTTATTGTTAAAGTAATCAGTGAGGCTCAAAATGGAGGCATTCGTGCTAAGCCCCACAGCAGCAAACCAAACCTTAACTGAGTTCCTGTGTTAGGCTCTCCCAGAAAAGGAAGGCCTAGGTCAACTGGTCAACACTTGCCTGCTCAGCACAAGTCACCTGACCCAGTTCCAAGATTTCCCTTGGCTCCACAGAGGAAAAGTAATCTTACTTTAACCAAACAGCAAATGCCCAGTATAACTTCCTTGTTCCTACTCACTTTGATTACAGACTTCTCTTGTTCTTTACAGCTCTGTAGAGCTTCTCTCTATCCTCTAGACTGGATGTTGCCTGATTCAAGAAGGCATGAATCACTTGATGAAAGCCTCCTAGACTGGTAAGTTGGCTGTGGGAAATTTTCTTTTAACATGACTAAGAAATTTCCTTTCTTCTTATTGCTCACTGATCCCCCATGTTTACACAGAAATAGGCACTTGTAGCAAATTGCTGTGTCTTTGCTGTTTGATTTATACTTGAATTAACCAACCTCTTGCATGGGTGACCCTGGCTTGTTCTCTAGGGCCACCACTTGCTGATTCCATTTCAGAAGACTGTTGGATGAGCAGTTCGTTGTGAGGGACCAAGAATCTCCTACCCACTGTGCTTGTTAAGGGACTTTAACTCAAAGCCTAGAAATCAAGGTTTTAACATTCTTAGCTCAAGAAAAAGAAGTATTTAAAAATAATTTAAAATAAATTGCTCTGTTAAAATTCTCACATACAGAGTCTGTACTCCAACATAAAAAGGTTTCTTTCTTGCAAGCTGCAGAGTCATGCCCCTCAACTCCTTCTTTCAGTGACTTAACTCAAGAAACTAGAATATTTGACAAAATCCTTTAATTCTTTGCATGTGTCTCCTCCCACCATAAGCCTTGAGGAACTGAGGCAAATTAATTCCCGGGGATCGATTGCTTGGGTATCCCATAGTTCTCCAAAGTAGTTGTAAAATATGTTCCTGGGTCAGATTCACGTATTAAAAGGAACTAACTAAAACACCCAGAAGGAGACAAGAGTTGCAAAATGCTTTCTCTAGAGGAGAGGTCATAAATTGGAATCCTGAGATACAGCAGAGGGAGGGGTGAGAGATAGAAAAAGCAAATCTGAGTCAGGTGCTAAAATCCAGCCCACTAGTACCTAAGATGTAGCAAGCTCAGAAAAAATCCGGAAGTGAAAAGTTATGGTGCTCAAGAACAAAAGCATATCAGGGTCACAAGCAAGAGAAGCTGAGAGATCTACTGAGCCCAGGAAAATTCACTGGAAATACTTTACCATAGTTGTCTTCCCCCTGGGCCCATGCCTTCACTGGTGTTGAGGGATTTCTCAACATATTCATATATTCATCATAACATGGTCATTGAGGGCAGAAGAGCATGCAAGGTCTGGTCATTGTGACTCCCTTCCCAGGGCTTTTCCTGGTCGGTGAGGTGTTGGGTGTCATAGGGTCCCACAAGCCCAACAAATATTTGATTAGAAAAACTGGTTAGGTGCTAGTTTCAGCAACAGTATAGATGGAATAAACTCAAATCCTCCATCTACCAAACACCTTCAAGCACTAGATAAAATAAATAAACATCCTTATAAATTTTTTATCTGAGAACACTAAAAGTAAATTCCCAGTGGCCACAAACAAAGAGAAACAACTAGAAACCAGGGTAGTAAGTACATGAGTTGATGCTGTGGCCACCGTGGAGATGAAATGACACCTGTTTCCATTACCTAGGGGCTTAGGTACGGAGGGTAGGGGAAGTGATTTTCTCTCTACAGTTCTGAGTTCTTAGCTGAGATCCCCATAATAAAAGACAAATTAACAAGAGAAAAAAACACACAGAAGTTTTTGATATGTATACCTTACCTATACATGGAAGACACCCAGGGGAAAATGGATAAGTCAAAGAAGTGACTTTGATTTCAGGATTAATATCTTCTTGATAGAAAAAAGTGAAGGGGCATAAGTTAAGGGAGAACAAATAATCTTTAGGAAAGATGGATGGGCCCTTAGAAGAAGAGATAGGAGGTAAGATAGTTTGTGGCAAAGTTTTTCTGGATATGACGTCAACCTTTACTCTCCTCTCCTGTGATGAGTCAGTTCTCCCTGCTTGATTGAACTCCTGGGGAAGAGATCTATCACTACCGAGCTCTTTTTGAAAGATCTGTCTTTAGGCAGATAAGGGGAAATTCAGAGAAAGCCTCTCCTTGCATTTAGTGTTTTTCAAAAGCCTGCAGGGGAAAGGGAGGGAGTGAAGGAGAGAGGAAAAAGGAAGGAAGGAAGGAAGGAAGGCAGGAAGGAAGGAAGGAAGGGAGGAAGGGGGGGAAATTCTATTTTGTTTGGGTTACATATCCCATGCTATATATCTCCTGTTCAGAACAGAGGATTGTACAAGGTTCTCTTATTCATCTGGTACCTATTCACCAAATTTGCAGCGACTTAACTAGAAAGTGGTAAGAAAAAGGCCCTGGAATACTGACCTTATTAACTTGATCTTGGTGAGGGCAAACACCCAACCTAGAGCACATGACATCTAGTAGTAGTATGGATGTTTACACACATTGTCACAGTTAACCAGAAAAATGCCTGGATTCCTCTTGTGGTAGTAATCGCTCTGTGTGAACCTAAGGTGCTCAAGGCACAATAATAGGCTCAATTTCCCTGTACAAAATTACACATGTAAGGCAAAATACACTCTAACACTGTTTTAGCAATTTCAACACTAACATTTATATATGGGCACTTACAGATGTACCAAAATAGACCATTGTAATGGAATAAAACACATCTCTTCCTGATAACGATATAAGTCAGTAGAGTTAACTGGTGAAATGGAATGGTTCGAGAGCCCCAGCACTTACTTATTCTTGCTGGGTGTCAAGGTGGGAATGTCGATTAACGTTAGGGCTATGGGAAGAAAGAATAAAGTAGTTTCCATGAATATTAATTCTCCTGGGAAAAACACTATTTTCTGGCAGGAAAAAAAAAATGAGACATATCCCCTGCTCAATTCTACTGAAAAAGAGATCAGCGCAATTGAACTAAAAAGTAGTTCTCAGCCCTGGCTGCAAGTTAAAACCCTCTGGGAAATGTTTTTTAAATGGCAGGGTCTCCAGCAAATTCATTAAATCAAAATATGGGGGTAGAATCTGGCATTGAGAGTCAAGAACTACAGGACTTAAGTGAACAGAAAATTTATAATTACCTAATTAGCCGATTTTCAAAATAATTATTTTTTTTAAAGATTTTATTTATTTATTTGACAGAGAGATCACAAGTAGGGAGAGAGGCAGGCAGAGAGAGAGGGGGAAGCAGGCTCCCCGCTGAGCAGAGAGCCCGACGCGGGGCTCGATCCCAGGACCCTGAGATCATGACCTGAGGCGAAGGCAGAGGCTTTAACCCCTGAGCCACCCAGGCGCCCCTCAAAATAATTATTTTTAAATTGTTGGAGACTTTTCTTCAAACCCAATTAAAGCAAACTGATTAAGTACATAAATTTGGGCTGGGCTTGCTCAATAAAGGTTGGAAAGGCAGTTTTGGGGTTGGGAAGAAGGTGTCCCAGCTCGCGTCTGCTCACACATTCTATCCTTCTTCCTGTCCTCCAAGAGCCTTAGTGTTTCTGGTCTCCCTGGAGCCAAGTTTAAAAACTTCTCATTGGAAAGATTCAAATGTTTCACATGACAAATTAGGAAGATGCTGCTTTTTGGTACCTAGGGACAGATTAATAGTCTTCTTAGCTATCTGTAAAGAAAAATACTGCAATGAGTGCAGGCTTAAAAAAGGTTATAAAATGTCTTATAAAAGACATTGGTTTCAGTACAAAGTCAGTGGAATGGACGAGATGAATTCACACGATTCCATTTTTACAATCCCCATTTCTACCAATCAGTTTGTCTCGTAGCCAGCTTTCCCAGCAGAGGAACACTGAGGCCACGGCTGGAAAAGATTTTTAAAAAATAGAATAGCTTAAGCTGTTAATTATGTTGCTGTGTAATGATTCATTTATGATAATTAATGTACTAATTCTTTGTACTTGTGCCCTCAAGCAATTCGGTGAAGGGCACAATTTTAAAAATTCAACAAATATAAATAACAGGCAGTAACTGTCCAAGCAGTACCATTTAAGTGTTATTTCGTGAATTATAGTATTTCAGCTCCATTCACTTAAAAGGATTAGCTACCAAGGTATGGTTGCATTCTGATCTTATTTCATATTAATTACTCTTGCAATACCAACAATATCTGAGTTTGTACTGCGTCTCACAGTACAAACTTTTCTTTGTAGTGAAAGCAAGAGCTTGAAAAAGAGCTATAAGAAGTACTCTGGTTCTTTGGGGTTTTTTGTTTTGTTTTTGTTTTTTTAAGAGAGGGAGAGTGGGGGAGGGGCAGAGGGAGGAAGAGAATCTTAAGCAGGCTCCACACCCAGTGTGAGCTCAATGGGGGGCTTGACCCCACAACCCTGAGATAGTGACCTGAGCCAATATCAAGAGTTAATGCTTATGGGCGCCTGGGTGGCCCAGTGGGTTAAAGCCTCTGCCTCCGCCTCAGGTCCTGATCTCAGGGTCCTGGGATCGAGCCCCGCATCAGGCTCTTTGCCCAGCAGGAGCCTGCTTCCTCCTCTCTTTCTGCCTGACTCTCTGCTTACTTGTGATCTCTCTTTCTCTCTCTCTCTCTCTCTCTCTCTGTCAAATAAATAAAATCTTAAAAGAAAAAAAACAAAGAGTCAAGGCTTAATGGACTGAGCCACCCAGGCACCTCCAAAGTACCTCGGTTCAATTAAACTCAATAACTATTTATGCAATGCCCCCCTGCATGCTGGAATGTAACAGCTCCAATTTATGGAGCACCTACGGTGGACCAGATTCACGTATCTTACCTTCAATTTTCTTGGTGATGGTACAGGGTAGGAATTATCACTTCTATTTTACAGATGAGGAAAGATTAAGAACTTACCCATAGCCACCCCACTAGTATTTGGCAGAGTCGGAATTTGAACCCAGGGGTGAGTTGCTGGAAAATTCTGCCTTTCCCTTGTAGAATACATAGTCAAGAGACTCCCAGCAAAACTGCAAAGTAAGCAATGTTTGCCTTTGGTTTCCCTGCCACCCCCATGTTATATGATCTCCTTTCTCCACTGGAGTCTTTCCCCTCCCCTACCTGTCTCCCAGTACTTTCTTCATTGTTCTTGGGATTCTAAGCACAACATAGAAGTAGTCCATTTAGACATGCCCTCTCCACTAAGTCTCTTCTACTCTAGACCAGAGTTATCTCATAAAACATTCCATAATAACAGAAATGTGCTATATCTACACTGTCCAATATGGTAGCCACATGCGGCTACTTAGCCCTTGAAATGTGGCTGGTGTGACTGGGAAACTGAATCGTTGATTTTATTTTAATCAATTTAAGTTTGAATTTAAGTTTAAGCAGCCACATATAGCTAGCGTCTATCACAGCTGACAGCTGACTACACAGCTCTAAAACCTCCTGGGCTCCCTCTGTGTTTAAAACATTCCTTATCTGTGTTTGCCTTTTTTCAGAGCCTGTTCATCTAGGACACGGTGTCACTCACCACATTGAATACATTAATGGTGACTAATTTGTGCATGTACGTCCCCTAAAAATGGTTGCATTTGAACAGAGGCTTTCTGGATATGAAAATGTGAATTTTCAGAAGCAATGACAAGACCCGAAGGAGGTTATGGTTTGTTTTTTTGTTTTTTTTGTTTTTTTTATCAAAAGGACCTTTAAGTTTCATTCATAGCCAGATATTAGGCCTACATATTTCTGGTCACATTCAGCCTTAATGATAATCAAGCAGTTTGTATCACATACCTTGGCCCACAACTCAGATGTTTTCAAATATTTTTCCAAAGGACTTTGATTGGTGTACATTTTGTACTGTTTTCTGCTTTCTTTCCATACTGGAACCCAAAAAGTTAACAGCACCTAGAGTACCCAGTTTCATGAAAAATACTGCTGCCAAGAGCCCAAAGGCAGAAGCCACAATCTGTCCCACCCCCGTAGCAGGTGTCTAGGAGGTACTCAAAAGGCTACAATAGGCTCTCCACCCCAGTTATTGCATTTTCCCCCAGAGTTACAAAATTGAAGATTTTCAGAGTAGAAAATTGAGAAGGAGCCAAGTGTGTATCTGAGACACAAAAGCCGACAATAAGGGCTCACCTTATCTAATCAAGGGACTTTGGGAAAAGAGAAAAATGCGTAGAGCTGGGGGAAGGTGGATCACGAATCAGAGCAGAAGCTAAAACCCAAGCACCAAAGAGGACAACCCCAAATCAACTCTAGGTGGGAAGGGACCTGCTCAAAGGGGCTTAGGAAACACTACAAGGTCTGGAAGTTGATTCTGAGGGTCCTTGGCTTTCTGGAAGGTTTTTCCATGTGACACACACATGATCACCCAGCCTTACCTAATCTTGGGGCAAAATTACAGGAGGATGCATGAGGATTTGACTCACCCTAATACACCCCTTCTTTCATGTGTACGAATTTAGTGCCAATCTCTGAATAGGCCATATGCTCTTGGCCTTTATCTTTGGGAAACTGACATGGTAGGTGTGAAACAATAAAAAAATATATGTATTTGTTTCTTCCCCTGATTCCTGCTCATCTTTGGTCATTGACCCCAGTTCCTGATACAGAATTCCTAACTGTCTTGGAATTCTTTCGTCCCAATGGGGTGACTCTTGGTGGGCCCCTGGTTGGGGGCGTGGTCACCAGAAAGACCAAACCATGGTTGAAGCTCAAAACTTTCAACCCCACCCACCCCTATTTTCCAGAAAGGGGAGGAAGCTAGAGATTGAGTTAAGGTTGATTATGCTTAGGTGATGAAGCCTCCACAAAATCCTGAAAGTATGGGGTTCTGAGAGCTTCTGGGTTGCTGAATATATTCATGTGCTGGGAGGATGGTCCACCTCAACTCCACGGGGACAGAAACTCTTGCGCTTAAGGGACACCTGGGTGGCTCAGTCAGTTAAGCATCTGCCTTCATCTCAGATCATGATCCCGGGGTCCTGGGATTGAGTGTCACATCAGGCTCCTTACTCAGCAGAGAGCTTGCTTCTCCTTCTGTCTACCGCTCCCCCTGCTCATGCTCGATCACTCGCGCTCTCTCTGACAAATAAATAAATAAAATCTTAAAAAAAAAAAAGGAAAGAAAAGAAATTCTTGCATGTGGGACCCTTCCACACCTCACCCTATGTATCTCTTTATCTGGCTGTTCACAGTATCCTTCATTACACTCTACGTAATAAACAGGTAAGTGTAAGGAAGTGTTTTCCTGAATTCTCCAAGGAGAAGATTGTGGGAACCTCTATTTGTGGCCGATTGGTGAGAAATACAGGTGATCGTCTGAGGCTTGTGATGGGTGTCGCAGGTGCCGTTCTGTGAGTCTGAGCTCTTCATCCATGGGATCCACACTACCTGCTGGCAGATAGCATCAGAACTGACGTGGACTGTAGGGCACTCAGCTGACGTCAGAGGATCATCAGAGTGGGGAAAATCCCCACACATCTGTGATGTGAGAGGAAAGGAAAGCACAGGACTATCCGCCTGACAGCAAGTCAAGCAAGGCAGGCACCCACAGAAAACAGCCGAGCAGATTCTCGAAACAAATACTTCTGAATTTTCACTGAAAAGCAACCTAGGGAAAAACCACGCTTGGAGGTCTCATCAGTGTTTACTCTCAGAAATGTTCCGATTTGGGGCGCCTGGGTGGCTCAGTGGGTTAAAGCCTCTGCCTTCGGCTCAGGTCATGATCTCAGGTCCTGGGATCGAGCCCCACCTTGGGCTCTCTGCTCAGTGGGGAGCCTGCTTCCCCCTCTCTCTCTGCCTGCCTCTCTGCCTGCTTGTGATCTCTCTCTCTCTCTGTCAAATAAATAAAAATAAAATCTTAAAAAAAAAAAAAAGAAAGTAATGTTCCAATTCTCTGAGTCATGACCCGCACACCTTTGCTCAGGGTTACTCACCGAAGACCACCCTGTCTCTTGATTCTTCCTGAAATTAGAGGACTGCCCTCTGAGAAGAGCATCAGGGTTTGTGTCTCTATCCATTTCCGGAACCCAGAGCCTCTCCCTTCAGACTCACAGCTTCCCGTCTGCAGCGGGGAGGGAACCCAATTTCATGACAGAAATGACACTCATTTAGGTAAGTCAAGGAAAATCTCTTTTTAGAGGGTTTGCAACCATTCATTTTCTGTCTTTGGAAGATGACTCTCTTCAGAGTTCAGGTGGGCAACCCAGGCTTTGGCTTCCGGACCTGGAGCGAGAGGGCGCTGGACATTCCCTCCGAGGAGGCCGTTTCTTGCCAGGGGCCCTCAGGCAGCCTTGGGAGACGGTGACTCTGTTGGGCTCACTGCTCTAACCCCTTGGGTTTCTTCCTGCATACATATGAAAAGGAGCTTATTCTCCCTGACGGAGCCTTTCTGATTTGACAGAAGGGTGTAAGATATATTCACTCAAGTGAGAAAAAAGGAAATTGAGGTCTGTTTGTATTTCCTTTAGGCCATAAGCTTCCTAAGCAGAGACTGTCACGTTTTCACTCCTTAGTGGACTGTAACCATAGCATAATATTCTGCATCTAATTAGTCTTTTCATTAATTTTATTGGAGCCACAATGGTGACCACTGGCCTAATTCCAGGGAATTGCCCTGGGTGTGTAGGCTCAGAGATAAGCCCCGGTAGTCTGGAGGGGGACACGCACTTCACAAAAGAAACCTGCCCTATTCTCAGCTCTTCACTGTTGTCCCTGCTTTGCATTTCTCATTTCCTTCGGCGGCCAGGCCCTCCAAGGCCCCACATGGGACCATCAGCAAGGTGGGTGCCTGCAACCAGGGGAAGGCAGGGAGGGGGCGAAGTTTCCATCCTGCTCATTCATTGCTTCAGGATATCAGGGGAGACGGGAAATAATTTGAATACACATATACGAATATGCGTGTGCGTGCATGTGTGCGTGTGTGTGTGCGTGTGTGTGTGTGTGTGTGTGTGTGTGTGTGTGTATTTACTCAAAAGACATTATTCTCAGAAAGGTCACAATTGTTTAAAACCCTCCCCAGATTTATAATCTACTTAACGGTGAATCTTTAAACTAACTTCCTGTACTTTTTTTTTTTAATTTTCACTATCAGATAATTTTATTTTTAAGAACACTGTTTTCTCCAAATTGATAGATAGATTAACTTCCTGTACTTTTAACTAATTTTCCAAGCACTTTCAAGGGGGCTCATGATAAGCTTCTGTCAGCACCTTGGGGGAGTGTTCCTGCCGTCTAGGCCCACTCCGACTGCAAGGCCCAAAGCGGCAGGAGATGCAATTGTTACACCTCAGAGAGTTTATTTCCTGTTTTCAGACACCGGGCTCCTGCCCCCGGTTTTCTCAGAAGAGCTCATTATATAAAAAGTGACTTCAGGAACAAATGGTTAAGCAGGAAGATTAGCTGTCCTCGTGTTTGCACGGTTTTATGGCCACTGCTTAATTTTTCTGGTACAAAGTACAACTAACATTTGAGTCTGTCTCACCATGAAGAAATAGAGATTTCTGTTATTACTGAAAATAATGCACTGTGTTGTCTTTCCACAGCCTGGTGGCCTCACCCTTCCAAGTTCATCTAAGGATCGCCCTCCCATGACAACCACAGCCAGTGTGGCTTTCCCCTTGCCCTGGTGTTTTATTACATACAAGTGAGGACTCATTTGCATGACGCTTGATATATTTTTGCCAAGAGGAGAAAAAAAAAAAAAAACATGCTGAGGACAGAGACAGAATTATATACAGTATTTCTTTAGCCCACTCATCATCTAAAACAACGTTAGGCACGTGGGGGCCCTCCATAAATATTTGCTAAAAGGAAACTAGAAGCAAATGTCAAGTCAGACTCGAACCCATGGATTACTGTGGCTATTGATCATCTTTTTGCAAATAATTCAAAGAATTTCACCACTATTGCCTTTAATCACTGACTTGTCATTTTTCTGATTTTTGTACCTGCCATTCTCCCACCTATTTCTCAAAGAGTCTTTTCACCAATAAGTCTGGGCTTGGAAGGAAATCATACAGGGTACTAGATTAGTTCGGCAGATTTTTTTTTTTCAGTGACAATGTCCAAATTTTTCCCACTTGAGAACAGTGAGATACTTCTCCAGTTCACAAATCCACTTGTGGCCATAAAAAGCGAAAAGAATGGCCACTCACTAATCATTTTGGAAGAGACAACTGTCATTTTTCTGTGTTATGTTTAGTGGCAGGTTCCTGGTCAACTCAATAGCCTTCTCCTGGTATCATCTTGTCCCTTCTGCACTGGGATGAAGAGGAAGTACATTCCTGGGTTTACCTCATCATTAAATGCAAACACACTGAGCTACGTGACCCTCCTGAGGATGAGGACTAGGTCTCTTTCATCCTGTGTTTGAGGGTCCTATTATTAACATGCTTTATCTCAGTTCTAACAAGTAGTTGTGTTTCCATCCCTTTTAGAGATGAGCTATCAAGAGTGGGTGATTTACCCTCTTGACTCAAAGTTCTAAAGATATGCATACATGAAGATGAACCATTTTCCTCCCTTGCTCCCGATCTACTCAGTTCCTCTCTCCCAGCCACCAGGCCATTTGGTGTTGGTTTCTGTGTGTCCTTCTAGAGTTCATTCATGCATGAAAAATGAAGAGTGAATGAAGAATTTTATCCCACTTGTTTATTAAACAAAAAAAGTCGGGACGCCTGGGTGGCTCAGTCGCTTAAGTATCCAACTCTTGACTTTGGCTCAGGTCATAATCTCAGGGTCATGAGATCAAGTCCTGCATTGGGCTCTGCACTGAGTGTGGAGCCTGCTTAAGATTCTCTCTCTCCCTCTGCCCCTCCTCCTCTCTAAAAAATAAAAAATAAATAAAAAACAATAAAGAAAAATGTCATTATGCTATCATACAGTTTGTACCTTCATAGGAGGAATTTGAATCCAGTTCTATCAGACTTCAAAGCTCAAGATTTCTTCACACTGCAAGACCACTTTCTTAAGGAGGAACAGCTAGAAAAACATCCTGGATTCCTCCCAGCTTTGCTAAGTCCTCAGGCTCTAGGACCAGTGATGAGTGCCGAGGGGGTCCTGTGAAATTAGTTAAACTTTTCGCTTGTCAGTTTCAAGGTTCGCATTAGGTAGGGTAAAGGCAGGAGAAGAAAAAGAGAAGATCCATGATCCAAAATATTTCTGACCATGAGAGCTTCTAGTTAGCTTGAATTCCAGTTCGAAATGTTTCTTTATAATGGTAACAACATGTTTTACTAGTGGTAGACTGTCTCGGGTGAGTATGACAGGCCTGGCCCATGTTGCCCCTGGGAGTTGGGGTTAGGGGATAGGAAAGAACGAGATTCAATTCTTACCAAGCCCCTAGTAGACAGAGAGCCCAAAGGGGGCCACGTCAAATGCAAATGGGATCATATCACTCTCTTTCTTCAAATCAGTCACTGGCTCCCTTTACCTTTACAAGAAAAATCCAAACTTCTCCTTATGGTAGCACCCAAAGTTCTTTTGATTTTCTTTTTGATTTCTTTCCGGCTTCCTGTCTCGTGGCTACTGCACACACCGCAGCCCAGGCGTAGTGTTAGATTTGCCCTCTTGGCTGGCAACCCCCTTCAAGATTTATTCCTCAAGACCCAGATCAGGCCTCAACTTCTCCAGAAAACCTTTTTAGACACCCCTATTCTGGATGTGTTGCCCATCTTGAGTGTGCCTACTGAAACTTTGCTAAGTATGTCAGCTGCTTCCCCTACCAGCCCGGGAGATGAGTCCTAGCATTTACTGGGTAGTTTTGATAAAGCTGTAGAGTGTAATGGTTGAGAGCATGAGTCCTGCAATGAGATTTCCTTGGGTAGTGTTTCATCCGTCACTCCTAGGCTGTGAGAGCGTGGGAAGAGTTATTTATCCCTTCTGTCCTTCATTTTACTCATTTGTAACATTAAATGAATAGTAGTACCCACATGGCTTGTTATTTTTTTAATCTTTTTTTAAAAAGATTTTGTTTATTTATTTGACAGCGAGGAAAGAGATCACAAGTAGGCAGAGAGGCAGACAGAGAGAGGGGGGAAGCAAGCTCCCTACTGAGCAGAGAGTCTGATGCGGGGCTCGATCCCAGGACCCCAAGATGACCCGAGCCTAAGGCGGAGGCTTTAACCCACTGAGCCACCCAGGCGCCCTGGCTTGTTCTGATAATTAAATGATATGGTATAATTAAGTGCTTAGCACAGCATAGAAAGAAAGTCATTAGCTGGTTCATTTATTTGCTTACATTTTTTGTCTTCTTCATCCCCCAGCCCCGCTGCAATGGAAGCTCTAGGAGTGCAAGGAGTTTGTCTGGTCTGTTCACTGCTGTATCCCCAGCACCTAGAACAGTACCTAGGAGCCCAGTGCGTCCTTGTAGGCTATTTGCTGATGGCTGAATGACATTAGAGTTAGTCTTGGCGTGTCCAAGCCACTGCAAGCCAGCCAGTGTCCTACAGAACTGGAAGTACCAATCCTCCTAGCGTGGTCTTTAAATATATTAGCTACTCAACAAATATTGGTGCCTTGTCCTTTCCATTGTCAGCCACAGCCTCTTGCATAAGAATGAGACCTTTTGGCAATATCCGCTTTGGAGCCGGGTGACAGTGACAAATATGAGTACAAATATCAGCAATGGCAATCTCTCTCTCAGCCATGCACATATACAGCCTTGCTGTAAACAATGACAGTCATAACAGCGCTTTCAAAACAACTCACGCAAAGCGACTTCCTAGTTATCACTCTTATCTCTGCAGATACTAGAATCCAAGTCTTTGTAGAGTTTATAGCCAACCAGAAATTCATACTTTGTAGTCCCTGACATCATCATTTAACAAACAGGAACTTGACATTTTCAATATGAGAAATTTATTGTGACTTCTTTTTTCTCTGTAGAAGAAATTTTTAAAGCATCTCAAGTAAGGAGAACATTATGTACTAAAAAATTTGGGGGGAGCTGGTTTGAGGGCTTTTATACATACAAATATATAAATGGAGTTTAGGGGATATTGCTAAATTCATCAAGATTTGAATTTATTTTTGCTCAAGCTAGATGTCAGTGCGGTGTAGAGAGAATAAGGAAACCAGACGTCATTACTACTTATTGTGACCCTTTCTGGCTAGGTGACCTTGAACATTCACTACATGTCTCACTACATGTCCCATGCATGGAGTTGTTGAGTGGGTGATCTCCAAAATCTTCCCAGCCCTAGCCTTCTGGGTATTTTCAGCTGATGTCAACCTAACAAATCTGTAAGGGATGAACCAATCAGGGGATGACTTCCTGATCTGAATCCATGCAAAACACACAAAGGTTCATAAGAAGGGGTCTTTGTACTCAAAAACTGGAACACACTCCAATTTGATTATATGTAAGAATGATGGGGTTAGATGGGACAGATTTTGGAAACAAAGCAAGTCCCTGCCCCATTGCTTTGATTTTCTTTTATATACACAATTTAATTTGCTTTAAGAGATTGTAAAAAAAGACTTGAAACTTTTTATGGTTATCACAGGGAAGGAGAACAGTAGTGGTGGTGGAAAAGCATGGTGGTTGGATGGGTTGAAAGGATTGATGGGGGACTCCTGCATGTCTCAGTGGGTTAAATGTTTGCCTTCGTCTCAAGTCATGATCCCAGGATCCTGGGATCGAGCCCCACATTGGGCTCCTTGCTCAGCAGGGAGCCTGCTTCTCCCTCTGCCTGCCGCTCTCCCTGCTTGTGCTCTCTCTCTCTCTGACAAATAAATAAAATCTTTATAGAAAAAAAGGATTAGTGGTCAGCTCTGTGATGCCAAATGCATTCCTTACTCTCACTCACACTGTTTCCCAGCATCTTCCTCAGTGATATGAGCATAATTCCCTTCCTGACACCTCATGCACTTTGGAGGAAGATCACATTTTGAACAAGTTCGTAGAAATGCTTTGAAATGGTAAAATCTACAACCATACGTTTAGTCATTCTAACATCTACACAATAGACTAAAGATGAATAACAGCATAGGTGACCTGAACCTTGTTCATAATTCAGATGTACTAAAACATAGTTTATTTTCTGCCACTAAATTCAATGTCTATTTCAAGCCTAGAAACACCATCTCAGTCACTCCTGTGCTTCCTTCCTCCAGAGAGGAATGTAAATTCTGGGGGTTCACAGAGAACCAAGGTGTGAGTTTGCTAAAGATGGGTAGCACCTGGTTTCAAGAGTCTCCACATGGATGTCTGCTGGGGTATCCCGTTGTCCTCAGTTGTTGACCCCCACAAGTTGCCGGTGACATATCCTTTCTGCCCAACTGGCACCTTCATACCCCGTGACAATCCTCACTATGTCTGCACCTACTTGAAGGTGTGGGAATTTTTCTGTGAGGTTGCATAAAGACCCTCTTCCTCTCACTGAAGTCTCTCTCTGCGATCCTCTTGTCCCTGGGCTCAATCCACTATTTTCATCCATCACCCAGATCTAAGATTGTTTCTTAGCCTCCTAGTTATTAACAAGAAGGAAACATCTGTCTTCTCCTTTCTAGTCTCTTTATAGGGGCTGGGGAAACCCCTCCCAGTCCCCAGAAAAGCCCTCTTCCCTTATCATCCTTTATAATATTCTCCTTCCCAAAGATTTTGTTTTTCCTCAAAGGGCTCATCATCCCCCAAGGGCTTAGGTTTAACCTGCTGACCCTCCCTCTCCTGCTCTCCACTGAGTCACATCCTCCTTTGAAATAATGAGCAGAATTGCCTGGACCCTGAAGGGATGGAGATAGCAGTGGAAAATACTGACAGAGTGGTGAAAATGTCAGTTAATATAAAACATAAAACTTAAAATATTTTGTAAAAGTTAATATCCCACTAGCGCTACCAACAATAATAATGGAGGTGTAGAAACACATCTGGATTAGTCTGCATTCAAGACAGTCCACAGAAAACAAAAGGAAGGAAGGAAGGAAGGAAGAAGGGAGGAAGGGAGGGAAAAAGATTTTAGATAGTGAGGATAGAAAAAATAACACACGGTCTATAGCATGGCTGATTTTGAGCCTTATTAGATTTCCCGGGGGCAGCATTGCTTTTGTCACGTGACTTTCCTGCCTCTCTTCCGGGACTAAGTCCTACTCTGGGGCTGGTCAGTAGCAGGAAGGAAGCACCCTTCACCCTCCGACCTTCAGGTCATTGCAGGCAACTGCCCAGGGCTGATGAGCACGTGCTCACCTCCCGCACCCCCCACCCCCGCCAGCTTCCCAGTTCCCCTCCAGTCCCACCACTCCTGCTAACCTGCCTGGCTGCATTTTAAATTAACATCTTTGACAAACATCCAGGTGGCTTTATTAGATCAATGAACCGTGATGAGCTAAGCACAAGACAATGGCAATTCTATAGCCTCTCTTGGGATAATTGGTGACACCCTGGGGTGATGGAAATCTAAGCCTGAAAATCATTGCTTTGGAGGGAGGGAGGACAACTGAACCATTTCTTCCATTAAAATGTATAAAATTTAAATAATGTCCCTTTTCTCCGTGCCCTTTTTTACGTACTGAAAAGTCTAAATATTTATTAACTTCTATTTACAGAAGTCATTATATCTGCATTCAGCCAGGGCACTCATATATTTTAAAAATATATGGCACTTTATAAATAGCATCATATAAAAATAATTGGGAAATAATTGTGTTTTCATTTTCAAGAAACAAGGTACTACCAAGCTTAATAAAATAACCAGAAAAAGGGCTCCTGGGTGGCTCAGTTGGTTAAGCATCTGCCTTCGGCTCAGGTCGTGATCCCAGGGTCCTGGGATAGAGCCCAAGCTCCAGCTGCCATTATGTCACGTGGGAAAACAAGAGTTGTTCACATTCGGGGCATCACTAGCTAGACAACCTTAGCCAGCCAGTGTTGTTGGAGGGGACAAAGAAAGGCTCTTCAAAAGTCTGCTTCTAGCCATGTTCCAGCCTCTACCATGAAGTCAGTCGTGGCGATAGGTGAGATCCCTATCTAGACTCTCGTGACCGGGCGAGTCCGCTTCTAAGGTGTCTCAAGGAGTTTTCAAGGATCAGTGAAAGTCGGGGAGGGAAACCAGTCAGACTCTCTAGAAGTTCCTCTCCCTCATTTTTGCCATATAGATAGTCGGAAGTGATACTGCTTCTGTCTAGAGTGCTCTGAAACACAGCTCCAGCCTCTTCCTCCCACCAGATTCTTGTAGAGATGTTCTGGAACCTCCCCTCCCGTAGTGTGTTTATTCATTGCCATTTCCCACAAAAACCTAAAGCGACAGAGAAGATCCTCTATCTTTCCTCCTCACCCCCTTCATCATCATGCTCTGTTACTCAGCAAACACCATTTTTGGGCATGTCTGAGAAAAAAGCCAACAAAGGACGCCAATTTGAGATTCTACCATACAGAGAAAACCATTTTTCCTAGGGAATGTGGGCCTCTACCAATTTATGTCATCATCTAGTTTTCCAAGGTCTTGAGGAAATCACATTTCATATACATCGAAATGCTTTAGATTTGCTTCTGCTGCTTTTGTAATAGGACTAACAGTCTTACAGTCCCTTTTAATGTGATTTAAAAAAAAAATGACGAACCACCCATGACTACCCACACACTTTGTACTATGGATGTTGTATTTTCCCTTTCATGCCTTCAAATAGTCTGCTAGCCCCTGCCTTATCACTACTTTGCAGAAGCAGTTAAAAGGCAGGGAAGGGGGATGAGGCCAACAATGTGGAACCATGTGGCTGACGTCCTGAGATCCCACCAGGTAACAGGAGCCAGGGTGAGCAGGTGGGGAGGCGGCTGTGGGCTCTCGCCTCCCCTTCCTGCTGCCCCAGCCTTGCACTGGCTACTCTGTATTGCAGACTGGACGTGAAAATGTCCACATCTCTAAAATCAAATTACAGACTTCATGGAGCAATTGGCATACCTTTGTGTCTGTTCTGCATCCCAGAACCTGGGAAACATCTGTAGGTTTAGAGTTATCGTTGTTGTTGTTAATAAAAGTAAATGTCTAGTATATATACCACATTGTAACCTGCTTTTTTGGTTGTTGGCGAATGCCTCTTCTCGTCAGTAAATAAGTACAGACATCATAATGATCAGTGACTGCAAAATATTTCCTTGGATGGATCTGTAACAATGTATTGAAGCAGTCTTCAACTGGTGGACCCTTGGGGTGTTCGCGCGCTGGGCTGCAGGGGTGCCTCTCACTCACAGGCTCAGGTTCCTCGGCCCGCCTCTGGTCTCGGTCACAAGTGCAACAGAGAGGGTCAGACGCCCTGGGGTCAAGTCAGCACAGGAGTTTTTCCAGTGCTAAAGAAGCCTGAAGTAAAAAAGAGAGGGAGTTGTCACCCTCCCGCCAGGCAACGTTCAACCAGTGAGAGACAGAACGGTTGGATAAGCACTCCAGCCTCCTGTCCTCCTGGGTGATGTCACTGCGGGCACAGTAGGGTTGAGCCCCTGTGGCCGGAGACATCCACTGCATTATATTTGTATTTTCCTTCTTCCCTAAGTCTCTCCCTCCTGCTTCTCTGGATTAACTTGGAAATCAACTTCCCGTATCTGGGCAAGTCCCGCTTTCAGACTCCAAACCCAAACAGGGTCTGTGATAAACAGCGATACACAGGATGTCCTTGAATGTACATCTCTGCCATCGATCTAATTATTTCCTTAGGATAAATTCCTGGAACGTACAACACTGACTCAAAGGGCATAGACTTTCTAAAACAAGCTCAATGTAGGGCTCTGTCTAACAGAGTTCCTAACTGTAAGGGGATTGATTTTATTTTATTTGCCTGTGCCTGTTCAATCCCAGAGCTATCACGAAGCCAACTCCTCCATCAAGCAGTAAAGGACTGATTCTAACTTCCTACAGTCTTTTAAGCCACCCTCTCCAGAGGCTCCGGAAATTCCTGCCTTTTGCTATCCTAAAATCATGATGAATGGAATAATTGGAAAGCACACCCACTGTTTTCCAAATAGACACCTCACCTGATTGCTTGGTAGTTATTAAGAATGAGTAGTAATTTCTCTGCTGAAAAGATGACGTATGGGGAGAGTAAGAAATAAGAAAAACATTCACTCATCATTTAAGCCACAAGGAAATAAAACCAACCACCAGATAAAATGTCTGTTTCTTAAACAACTCAATCTTGATATCACTAGTAGCAGTGAAACTCTTAATTATAGGTAGTAAAGTCTCTGGGTTTTATTTTTCGGCCAGCATTGATGGTAGGATGTTGTGAGAGGTGCTTACAGGAGAACAAAAGGAACGCTCTCCCGGTGGGGGGGGGGGGGGGACACACTACGGTGGGACAGCAGTGCACTCCCGCTAGAGAGGGGACAGAGGAAAGACTGTCAGCGCCAAATTTGGATGAGCCACAGCCTTTCCACGAGGGGGATTGGTGAGCATATGTTTGCATGTATAATTTATATAAACACATATGTGATTATTTTTAAAAATAAGTGAACTATTCATAAATCATTTAAAGAGGCAAGGTACCTTTCTGACATCCTTCGGGCAGTCTAGTTTGTGTATTTTTCCTTTTTTTGAACAGAGGAAAGCTTGATTTGACTTTTGAAGGCAAGTAGGACATCACGCGGCAGATTCTAATGTCTACTCCGCTCATCCTTTCTTCTCCATCTGCATTTCAAAACCCCGAGTTCTTCAGGAAGTCTATTTTTAAATGGCATATAAAATCTTTCTCTTGGCATCCCCTTGCAGGTTCTGCCCTCTTGGACGGCTTCCCTAAAAAGAAAAAGGGATGGGGGGGAACCCTTCCTTGGCTGTGTTTGCCACCAACATCAATAACGGCCGCAAGGCATCCTGACTGCTATTTATTCTGTCATAATTACTATCACCAAACTTACATGATTACAGCGTTAGTAATTCTGTTGATTATAAATAGGACTAATGCTCTAATCCATCAGCAAAGACTGGCAGCATTATGGAGACATGGTCCATACACACACGGAGAGTTGGACCTCGGAGGATTATAATTTAAACATTTCCCAGAAAGCGTTATCCCCCGTGGCCTCTCTTTCCAATCCGCCCGATAAAGGCTCCGCTGAAACACTCCTACCTTTCTCCCTGCTCGGTGTCTCTGTGGCCTTCTTGAACGTCCTCCATGCAGTCTAGGCTGTGTTTTGTATTCCAAAGATAATCCCTTGATAGTATATGGACCTGGTAACGTCCCGGTTTCTTGAATTTGCTAAAAGCAGGGGCACTGGATTGTGAAAGCCCACTAGAGTCGATTCTATTTCTATTTGCACAGTGATATATCTTCCTTTTGGCAGAGAGTCCTATTGAGTGAATTCCTGTAGCATCGGACCCTTCTCGGTCGTTTTGCTTCGTTCTTATTTTCTTAGGAAGGAGGGCAAAGGGCACAATTAGGCCAATCCTCAAGGCACCCCCATTCCGAAGAGACAATCTGCATTTACGGAGCCATTTGCATTTTCCAAATGTATTGCGAGGGGTCACCTCTGTAAAGAGAATTCCCCTGCAGAACCACGGGCCGCCGCCCTTCCCCAGAGCGTGCTCCCTCTCTGAGGAATGACACTTTCATTTAAAATGGTGTGTATTGAATAACTTGGACATATTTGCTGGTTGTAGCCGTCTGCCTGATTCTTGGGAATACTTTTTTAAAAAACATAAACCTTTATCCATTCAGAACTGGAAAAATATTGAATGTGGTGGTAACATTTAGTAACAAAGGGGAGTTTATGGAAATTCTCTGGCTCACGGCATGAATGTGGATGAATCTGTCTATATGTATCTTTCTTATTGAAAGATAAGTGAGTGGCTCAGTGTTGGTTAAAGCCTCTGTCTTCAGCTCGGGTCGTGATCTCAGGGTTCTGGGATTGAGCCCCGCATCCACTTTCCCCTCTTTCTCTGCCTGCCTCTCTGTCTACTTGTGATCTCTCACTCTGTCAAATAAATAAATAAAATCTTAAAAAAAAAAGCTTAAAAACTTATTTGATTCATCCTAAGGTGGGCTTAAAAAGACCAAAAATATACAAAATATATAAATATATAAATTGGTACCCTGATCATTGAGACTACAGTGTGACATCTTATGAATTCATTTTCTGCTCATATTCAGATATGGTGGTCCCACATCTTGAAGTTTTCAAGGATAATCAAAATTTCAAATATTCTGTTCAGTTGTTAGATCACTCCTTCTGATTTTAGGGCACAGAACAGATGTCACCTGAGGTAAGGACTGAAGAGTGGAGACTTGTAAAACGTGATAAAAATACACAAAATGTAGGAAAGTCTTATCCCAACCTTCATTTCAAAAGATATGTATTTGTTATACCAGGAAGAGTTTTGAAGCAAATAAATGTTTCGAATTGGCTCCTAAATTTATTGCAAATTAAATCTGTGCTCTGCTTTATCTTCGTATCCCTCTGCTGCCATAGGTAGACACCAAATGGGTGGGAACAATAAAGCCGGTGGGTAACAGGCCATCTTGCGTAGTCCCAACCTAAAAGGAACAAAAAGTGATGGATAATCGGTATTGTAATTTTATTTTAAAAGGATAAAGAAAAGTCAGCATTATGTGGAGCTTATTTGTAGCATGAATTAAATCTTCAAAACAAATAAACTCAATCTTCCTGTTTGTCTTGATCCTGCACCAAACAGAATGGAGACCGTCCAAGGTTACTGCCCATTTCTGAATAGCAACGGACTTCAGATTCTTGTGCTAATTATTACAAATCTCAAGTAGGAAGATTCTGATTGCACTTTCTGGTCATTTCTATAACTATGAAAAGACTTTTCCCCGAGGCCCAGAAATTTGGGTGCAAAGTAGAATACACCCAGTCGCTCAAATGGCGGCTTGGTTCTCATGGAGACCAGGTCACAGCGGTGAGTTGGCTCTCATTCCGTGCTCCCTGGGCTTGAAGATCTCATGACTTGAAAGCAGGATAAATTCAATGGATGCCAGAATGCTTATGGGTCCCTGGACAGAAGAGGAAGACTGTGGTCAAAAGCCTTTGGTGAGAGTCACACGTTACTTACTTCTTTTTGTAATTTGAGGTCTTGCTCTGCGTGGGGCTGATCTTCAAATCTGAACGACCATGAGGAGATTTTATTATAAATGTAAACACCCCAGAAGGCACAGCTCGCCCAGAAAGCAGTCAGGTCAGGCTGTTTTTCGTCACTGATTTGATTCAATCCTCTGGCGGCTCAGATATAACTTAAGCGTGATTAAACTTTAGAACAAGCTGCCAGGAGGACTGTGAAATCTTCATCCCTAAAATTAGGAGAGACAACCGCTTGGCTCAGACGGTTTACCCAGGCAAAGGTTTGGGCTGGATTAGTGATTTCTAAATGCTGGTCTCCAGGCCAGACCCTCATGCTAACACCATTCCTCAGCAAAATAAGAAAAATATAAGTGATGTATCATGTTTTGCCCTAAGTCAGATTTATTCCATTTTAATTATAGATTTTATCTGTAATATGATCCCCTTTGTTTTTAACACCATATTGTTGCTAGTAGCTGGAAATTAATTTTCTCATGCCTTAGCTTAGAAAAATAAGAAGCAGCCTCTATCTATCCCAATTTCTTTTTTAAAGTTTTAATGGGCCTTGAAATTCAAAATTCTGGGAACCACTGGTCTAGATAATCTTCATTCAACAAATGTTCATTCATCTGCCTGTTCCTATGTCATGCAAAAAAAAAATAATGACAACTTTGTCCCACAGGAGAAAGAAAATAATAAAATCAACTAACACTCATTGCACACGACACCGTGCTAAGTGCTTTGCTTCATGTACACTATGTTATTTAATTCTTGCAACACCCCTCCGACAAAGAAACCCAACTTCTTTCAGTGGGGGTGGGGAAGCCCCAGGCCACCTCTGGCATAGGATTTCATAACTGACCTGCTTTTTCACCCTCCCTAGAAAACAGACAATTCATGGTAGTTCCAGGAAGGTGGCGTGATACCAAGAAACACTTTAAGCTTTAAATGTACTGTTTTTTTATGAAACTGAAGCCTGACTGGTGGAGTGGGTAGGGCACGCCAACGAAAACAAACAAAAACTAAGGCCGATGCCAGAAGCACCAGTGGAACTTTGGACGTGGAGAACACGTCCCATCAGTCGGTTTTCAGGTCCTCAGGGACCGTTTGTCTGGATGGCCCAGCCTTCCCATCCCGCCCATCCAATCACATCGCCCTCTGCCGCACGTGGTGTCTGGCGGGGGCTCTGTGATTGGCCAGTACTTCTGCGTATGCGGAAGCGTTAACACGGTGTGAACAGACTTTGGCATCTAGTTAATGATGATGGCTAATTATAGAATGGAAGAAATAATACTTTGCTCTTGATTGAAACACTTTAATCTTTTTTAAAAAAATTTTTAAAATATTTTATTTATTTATTTGACAGAGAGGGAGATCAGGCGGGGGGGGCGGGGGGAAGCAGCCTCCCTGCCGAGCAGAGAGCCCGATATGGGTCTCGATTCCAGGACCCTGAGATCATGACCTAAGCCGAAGTCAGAGGCTTTAACCCACTGAGCCACCCAGGTGCCCCGAGCCACTTTAATCTTAATTCTGAATTCAAAAATCAAGTGTAGGAACATGGGCCCATGCCAAGGTCTCTTGGAACTAGAGTCCAATCCTTGAGTCACTGAATCTTTAACCGGTAACTTACGTCATAATTTTGATGCCGTTTTCACAGGTAGAGATTAAAGAGATTTGGGTTTTTTCTTTTTCTGCAGAAACGGTAGTGTTCAGGAAGTCAGCTTGACTCGGGCACAATAGGGGAGTAAATCACCTTTAAGTTCCCTTAGTTGTTCCCTATGGGAGGGGGTGGGGTGCAAGATCCCTAGAAGGTAATCAGTTGGCTGTTGCCATGTGCTGAATTGTGACCTCCTGCCCACCCCCAAATTCATAAGTTGAAGCTCTAATCCCCAATTTGAGAATGTCTGGAGATGAAACTTAGGGAGGTAATAAGATACCTTATATAATAAGGTGATAAGGGAGGTAATGAGGTCATGGGGGGAGGGGCTCCTCATGGTGGGATTAGTGCTTTGATAAGAAGAGAAAGAGATACCAGAAGTCTCTCTTCACCCTGTGAGGACACAGTGAGAAGGCAGCTGTCTGCAAGCCAGGAAGAGAGCCCTCGCCAGAACCCATCCATGCCGACACCTCCATCTCAGAACTCCAGAACTGTGAGGAAATAAATGTCCGTTGTTGAAGCCCCCAGCTTCTGGTATCTTGCTGTGGTAGTGGAGCCAAGACCACTGTCCTTAGGACTGTGTGCAAATAACTCCATTGCAGTGGAAGAGAGTTGTAACCAGCATTTCTTTTTTTTTTTTTTCTTTTTTGAGGAAAAGCACCTGACCCCAAGATACATGAGTCTTTAGGGAGGCGAAAGGGGAAAGGTCTGTATGCACAGGGGCAGATGCCTACCACGATTGCGACCCAGGGCAAAGAGAGCTGTGACTCCAACGAGTCAAAACAGGAGTGTCATCTCTGGTTATCCCTGCCACTGAGAGCATCTGATCCACCTCAGAAAGCGAAGGTCAGGCCGGTGATGGCTCAGCCACTGTGCTAGGTCAGCCTATGGGGCCAGCTCTCGTTGGAGCCAATACGCAGTAGTACAAAGCAATGGTGGCAGAGGACTTCCAGAATGTTCTCTCACAACTGTGACATCTCCTGTGTCCTGTGTAGCTTGCCGCCTGGGACAAGTCAGTAAGGAACACTCAAAAGGGAGGGAACAGATTTGCTGACCATCTGGTATAGGGTGTCCTAAGCTGATATATATTTTTTAAATTAGAGAAATAGAAAAAATATCCACCTATATTTGTACCCTTAGCTTGAGCTGTTAAGATAAAAATAGAGGGAAAAAAATGGCTTCTTTTTGTAGAAAATCATGAACTCTGCACTTTGGAAGAGCTCTGAGAGAGGTAGTATCACGTGGAGATTACCTCATCACCTGGGTTGGAACCCCAAACCCGCCAATTTACCAGCTGCGTATTGCTCTATCTCTATGGGTCTCATCTAGTAAATGGATGAAATGATAATATCTTCCTTCAGGAGTTATGGTGAGGATTAAGTATAAAACATTTAGAACTGTACCTTGTAGAAAATAATTTCTCAGTTCCAAACTTGACATTTTATGGAACGGCTTCCCAAGACTCAGAAGTAAATTCCCCGAGGTCACAAAGCATTTTAGGATCATTAGTGTTTAATAGCATATGTTAGGGTGATCAACCAGCCCACTTTTCCCAGATCTATCCTGATTTCAGTATGGAAAGTCCCACATTCACGGCAAACTGGGATGATCAGTCACTCTTCAGTGAGGACGATAAAATCACACGAAGTGGTATCAGCTGAATGAGGTCATAACCATGGAAGAGATTTTCTTCTGGAAGGAGCAACGTTACTACTGCAGCTGTAACTCCAAATTCAAGTGCCTGGTGAAAGACTCTGATAACTGTTAAGAGAGAATCTGTTGAGTCGTACATGTCTAAGAAGGCAGAGGTTGTCTAGTGATGTATTAGTTTGGCGGTCAGGAATTTTCCAGACAGGCTTTCTATGCTCTGGGGAAATTCCAGCAGTGCAGATGTGGTCTGGTCTCATAAGCGGAAAGTCTGTCCTGATATTTACAGAATGGAGTTCTGAATAATAATCTAAGATTGCATTTGTAGAGCATTTATCTCAAAGGAGTTCACTGTTCTTGGCAGTCATTATTTAATTAATCCTCAAACTGTCTCTGTGCGACACAGAGAGGCAGGTGTAATTATCTCTGTTTTGCAGATTACATGACTTGGAGTTATGCCTGGTTATAAGGTGTGTTGGAAAGAGATGTTCCACTCTGATAATAGATTTGATTTGGTTCCCATTCTTTCCAGTGAGCCTTAGGCTTGATGGGACTCTAGGGAACCCTAAATGAACACCATAAACAACGCCCTCCATGGTGACGTCCATCTCTCTTTGTATGTCACATGCTGTATTTAGTCAACACATTAAACAGCCAACAGGCAGGAAGCTCAGCCATGACGCAATCGGTAGGCCAAGCCTCCAGAAGTCAGCAACCCTCCATCCACGCCCTGCTTGAAAAATTTTCATGCTATGTCTTTGTGTAAATGGTGAGACCTTTACTGGTTGGTTAAATGATGGGTTAGTAATTGGGAATTGCCGTACAACTTCGCCCACACTCTCGCCTTGGAGCAGTAAGTCCAAACAGGAAAGAGATCAACGAGGAAAGGAACTGATGTCCCCATCAGAAGAGCTGGGCTGACAAAGGGACGAGAGTCTAGGTGCCCTGAATTGTTCAGACACACCCAGCTGCGCTCCGTGCAACAGTGCTAGACTCAGGGCTGGTGACCTCCTCCAATTCACACCCTGAAGCCCAACCCCCATTGCGACAGTATCAAGAGGTGGGGCCTTTGGGAGGTGATTGGGATGAGGGCCCATAGGACAGGCCCCAGAGAGCTTTCTTGCCCGTTCCGCCATGTGAGGTTACAACGTGAGGTTACAACGGGGAGCCAGTCATCTGTGAACCAGGAAGTCGACCGTCACCAGACACTGAATCGGCCTGCACCTTGATTTTGGACTTCAGCCTCCAGAGCTGTGAGAAAGAAATGCTTGCTGTTTAAGCCACCCTCAGTCTATGGTATTTCTGTTATAACGGCCCAAACTGACCAAGATGACCAGTGTATTTAATCCTCACCAATAAGGCAGGAGTCAATTTTTCAGTTAGGGTAACTGAGGCCAGAGAAGTTAAATGATTTGCTGAAGGTAACAGAACAAGTGTCAGAGCTGGGATTTGAACCCAGGCAGGCAGCCTTCAGAGCCTCTGGACTTAACCATCCTACTGTAGGGAAGGCAGAGACCAGCCATGAAAAGTAACTTCCTATTCAGGGAGCAAAACTCACATCCTGCCTAAATGATAAACCCAGTGGCTGTTTGACCTTTGACCCATCATCACCTCCTCTAATTGGGGGTGTTGGGGGCAGGAAGAAAGTCATGACTATCTAACCTGAGACCAGAAGAAGTGACAATCATGGCCACAGCTGTGGGTCTGCCAGCAGGGAAAGCCTTTCTTGACTTAACTACTTCCCCAAACATGTCATTCTGGCTAACCAGAAATCAACATGACTCTTGTATACCCAACGCCTCCACATTAATCAGGCTTGAATGCAGGGGTGCAAGCTTATCTCTTACTGAGATCACGGCTGCTGCTTCAAGCCTATCCATCACGCAGATCACGGGGAGGCCGGGGAGTGGTGGGAACCCAGAGATGGGGAAAGACCGGGGGCGCTCAGATCAGAAGGACAAAGGCTGATGGAACATTTTGCAATAGTTCCAAAGGACTAGAGCTGTCCCTATGGGTCCAAGGCACACTCCATGATCAAGTGGCCCCTAAAAGCATTTGTGGCCATGGGTACAGGGCCTCACGAGCACAGAGCATTTGCAGACAATGAGAAGCGCATTGAGGAAAGCCAGTTTCATGACGATCCTAAATCATTACAGGAGGACGTCATCAGCAGGTTCTCAAATCAAGCCCCATTGGCAAGTCCAATCAGTAGCTTCTTTCGTGAAACTTTGGAAGTTGCCATCAATTTTCTGGGATGAGAACAATTCAGGGCCACTGGTTTCCATGTCTGTTTTACTTTTAGAACATAAGCACGTCACCTGCCAACTTGGAAATCACTATTAGGCAGCCGCAAAAATTTGAGTGTCAGCAACCTTCGATCTTACTTAAGCTACCTTGTTAAAAAAAATTACTAAGTTTCAGGGTGCCTGGGTGGCTCAATTGGTTAGGCGTCTGACTATTGATTTCTTGATTTCAGCTCAGGTCTTGATCTCAGGGTCATAAGTTCAAGCCCTGCATTGAGCTCCACACTGGAAATGGAGCCTACTTAAAGAAAATAATTATAATTATAATAATTATTATTATTATTATAATCACACTAATAATTATAATAATAAAGATTACCAAGTTTGAAGACCATGAGAACAAAGCGTTAAGCCAAGCTCAGGGCCCTGGACATATGCACAGGCTGTTGGCCAATGAAGCCAGTCCCGTCATAGCTCTATGACTTTGGAGGGCCTGCCTTGCTTCCCCCTGGTGGGCTCAGCTCACCCATCAGGATGCCTTTCTGCTTCTGCTTCTTCTTTTTTTTTTTTTTAATATTTTATTTTTTTATGACAGGGAGAGATAGCGAGAGCGGGAACATAAGCACAGGGGAGCCGGAGAGGGAGAAGTAGGCTTCCTGCTGAGCAGGGAGCCTGACCTGGGGTTCGATCCCAAGACCCTGGGATCATGACCTGAGACGCTTAATGACTAAGCCACCCAGGCATCCCTGCCCTTCTACTTCTATTACTGCAATCCGAGGCCCTCCCTATTTGCCTCTATATGGCTGGGGTGTGCTTAGCCCCTGGAACCCCCACCCGGTGCCCCAGCTGCCCTCCTCTACTTCCCCAGCCTCCAAGAACCTCAACTGGCCGCCAGGCCCACTCCCAGAACTTGCTCTGCGGTAGCGACAGGCCCGTTTCAGGTTCTCGGTGTTGTTAGCAGTAACAGGGTTAGATCCATGTACGAAAATGGGGTCAACGTCTGGCCTTGTTTTCTGAACCTATAAGCACAGTCCTCTAAGCATCATGTGAGGGGGACACCCTGAGGATTACCCACCAGGGGAACATGGCTGCAGGGAAGGAGCCAGCCTTGCCCATTCAAGAAGCAACGGCTACTCCATTACCAAGAGGCAGCTGTCACAAAGCTGCTGGTACGGGAATACCTAGTGGGCTCTTTCAGCTCATGCAAAGGCATTCTGGTGCTCGGGTGTAAATGCCGCATTCATCCGTCTCTGCTCCTGTGACTGCGTGACAGGAAGGGGAAGGTATAACTGAATGTGTGTTTGTTGAATCAGCTTCTGTGAAAAGAGAGATAACAAATGTGAGTCAGAAAGTGAAAGGAATAGGTCTTGCAAAGAAGAAGCAGCATCATACTTTTTTCGGGGATGGAACAGGGATCTGAGTCACATGGACAGGATGGAGCTGGGTAAGCTTCTTTCGAGCAGAGGAATGAGGGTGATAAGGACTCACGCCTGGGACTCATTACTGCGTGTGTAGGAAGAAGGGAATTGATACCCTTTCTAGTTTGGTAATGAAGAGGATTAAGAATGTGCTTTCTGAACTCTGTAGGCTCTCTCTTATTTTCTATGGCAATAGGAAAAGTTATACATGAACCTGGTTCCATTGTCCTACCACACAAAAATTTTATCAGATGATTTGATTTCGTAATTTTATCAGATTTCGTAATTTTATCATAATTTTATCAGACACTATGACTTCAGCATATTCAGATAATCTGAGATGGGGGTCTGTTATTTTGATACGATCCATGAAAGCATGTAATCGATTTCTACTAAAAAGAAACTGTGACCCAAGGCACGGTCCATGCATGGAATGGAGACAAGAGCTCATGGGAAAGTGACTGCCCAACAGGGCGGCGTGGATCCCTCAGCCCCCTGAGGAGGATGCTGGAGTGGGGCGTCAGCCGTGTGGGACTGCGAAGCGGGGCAGCACGCCCCACCGCCCTGCCTCGGAGCTCTCCTCATTCATTTCGCTTGGTTTGGGTTTGGGTTTGGGTTTTTTTTTTGGTGGGGGAGGTTTGTGGGAGTTTTTTGTTTGTTTGGGGTTTGTTTTTTTGTTTAATTTTTTTTTTGTTTTGGGGTGTTTTGTTTTGTTTTGTTTTGTATCTTGACCCACCTCTGGCTACATTGTCCTTGATCTTGAAACTCACGTATTCATGTTCATCCCTCTGACTCTAGACTGCTTTCTGGTGGATGACAGTGTCCTCATGCAGCCCTGGTTCTGCACTCACTTGGGTGGGGACTTCTGCAGCCTCCAGGTCCATCAGCTCTGGACTCGAATGTCCTTGGACAGCCTCACCCGGAACAGCGGGTTTCCACCTGTACCCTGTCTCCCATCAGCTCTCTCCCTCACCCACTCACCATCCCACCCCCCCCACTAATCCCCGCCAAACTGGAGTCTTCCCCTCCACCTCCAGTTCAGCTGGTACCAAACGCACAGAGATCATGAATAAATATCATTGGACTAAAGCAGGAAAACTATTTTCTACTTCTCTCCTCAGGATAGTTTTTCTAAAAAGTAATATTATTTTTTACGAATCCTGGATCCTATGAGTACTACATGGAGAAGTGCTTTGAACATTGTGAAGTGCCATCCAAACATTAGCTGACATGTTCCATCTAAAGGAACCCCTCCGTAATGGCAAGTAGCTTTCACAAGGGACCTATTTGCTCGCTCCAGGTTTTTGGTTTTCAAAAACATTCTTAAAATTCAAATACCACTTTAATATTTCAAAGTTCCCTTTATCCCTATTTTTAATCATATTGATCTTAAAGAATTCCACCCAGAGTACATCCCTATTGTATGGAATTACTCACTCCAGAGTCCCAGTGATCCCTGACTGACGAAACTATATGCCAAATACACTGTTACGACTTTCTGGCGAAAGCCTCCCTAGGATATATTCTACTGAAATCTTTGTGACACACAAAGCCAGCCTGATGTGGGCTTCCCAGGACATGTATGTGGAGAAACACACCCAAGGGACTTTAAAGATATCTACCCAATACTCTATTTCAATGGCTTGTCAATAAAAAGTCAACATTTTTTTCTCAAATCATTTTTGTGTACAGTGTCCTTACTGACCCAGTGTGATACATGATAACAACATAAGATTTCATTCTAAATCAAGGTTTTAAAAGCCCTTTAGTGATGGCACTGATTCACATGAGCCTGTTTCATCGACCAGGTTTTCTAGTGCTCCCATGTTATAGGCAGGGACACATATTTTGTGCAGCTGCCCTGGGTTTGTTCAACACTTTGTTAGCTTCTTGCAAGGACCTTGAAGTCTGAATAGAACAAACTGAAAAATATTTAGGAATGCGATTTCATGAGCCTGTTGTCTCTTTTAAGTACACTGTAAGAATTCTTTTAGGAAGTTGCTCACAGCCTTACAAGTACTGTATGTGCTAACAACTGGAGCTGTTGTTGGCGTAAGAGTTAAGTAAGAGCATTTTTAAATTTTTTTTCAAGTTTTTACTTATTTATTTTAGAGAGAGAGAGAGAGAGAGAGAGAGAGAGAGAGAACTGAAGCGAGGGGAGGGGCAGAGGGGGAAGAAGAAGGAAAGAATCCCAAGCTGACTCCTCACTGAGCGAGGAGCCTGACGAGGGGCTCAATCTCACAACTCCAAGATCATGACCTGAGCCAAAGCCAAGAGTCAGATGCTCCACCACGAGCCACCCAGGCACCTCCAGTAAGAGCATTTAAAATAAGGTCACTCTAAACGTTCAGCTGTTGCTGTTATGCTACCTTTGTATTTAGCATAAGATTTTCCCCGTTACACCTGTCCTTGATATGAACATTTAAAAGTATGTGCTTCTAAGAAAGAGGTCCACCGGATTTAATACTTCTCAACCTGAATCGTGTATTGGAGCCACCCGGGGAGCCTTCAAAACTGTAAGCGTCCAGGCTCCTTCAAAGACTAATTAATTCCTTATTTTTAGATGGTAGTTCTCGAAGTGTGGTCCCTGAACCAAGAACCTGAGCATCACCTGGGCATTTGTCAGAAAGGCACGTTCTCAGGCCTACCCCAGACCTACCAAATCCGAGCTCTAGAGGTGAGCCATCTGGGTTTAACAAGCTGTCCCAGTGATTCTGATGCTGACGTGCAAGAATCACTGTTTTAGGTACAAACATCTGTATTTTTCAAAAGCTTCCTGAGATGAAAATACATATGCAGGGTTGAAACTCAGGGGGATAGTAGTGTTATATGACTTCAGAGGCATAATAATAAAAAGTAAAAAAAAAAGGGAAGAAATTGCTGGAACAGAAAAACCCATAAGACTTCTCTGTTTAGGGGAACTGCCCCCGCCACCCTATATGCCCTCTCTGGAGAAATCCAGTCAGCGTAGCTTGCTGAGGTCATGCCTAGCGACTGGAGTAGACATGGCCATTTCCCTGGAAGGGACGTCAGCCACGGCCCTGGCACACAGCCCTGCTCCCGCTGCTCAGGATGGCAGTGATGCCGATGGGATCACCGAGCAGGGATTCCGGACCCGACTGTAAGGTCAGATAGAGTACCGTCTTGCCTGGACAGAGTATTTTAGACCGGATGCTGAACTGGGGGTGTCAGGCATATAATATTTTATATGAACTTTTACCTAATAAATTTCATTGAAATAAATATTTTAAGTGATTGTCTCAAAGGACGTTTGGGTAAATACATAATTAGGACAAAGCAATAAATGCTTCCACTTCATCAGGCATTCTGATGGGACACAATACATCACTTTGAATAATCATTTCAAAACTCTCGTCACGAGTGCCTCTTTAAGAGGCTGATAATAGGCATGTGGAAAAATACTGATTTGAGTCCATTTGATAGCTTACGTGGCCTACAATTAATTCCCCCTACTAAATTAAATTCTTGGTAATTAGATGTCTCAGAAAAGAAAAGACATATTTAATTTTCCCTCTGGTTCAGTTAAACATATATATTCTCAGGAGCATATATATTTCTCAGGAGAAACATATATATTCTCAGGAGAATATATATTCTCAGGAGTATATATATTCTCAGGAGTGGATGGTTGAATAGTTAAACCGTTGGCAGGCACATCAGGGTTAAATAATTTCATTGAAATCACTTCCTCCAGAAAGAGAGGAAGCCTCCTATTTGCACCCAGTACAATATATTTTAAGAATTATTTAAAATAGATTTATCTCAGAAAAGAGTAAGAAAAAAAAGGTATTAGATTCAAAGTCAGCTCACTGCAGTAAAAACCTCCTAAATTGAAACCTTCTCATTAGTCTTCAACCAGAAGGCCGCCTCCTGCCTTGTACTCTCCTTGCATGTTGATGAGACTTCATTTAGTGCCATTTTTAATTCTACTTCGTGTCTGGAAAAGAGATCCTCTGATGCTTGAATCATTTCTGCTATGTCCCTCTCTAAACACCGCGAGGGACATGAAACCCAGCCCTCCCTCCCGACGCCGAGAGTGCTTCCTATTTTTGTCGTGAAGGTGAGAAAGTATGTTTCTCAGGCTGGCCCTTTCTCGACCTTTCTATTGCCTGCATCTGTCTGGCTTCCGGCCCGGGGCACATAGACCATGTCTAATCCCTCCACAAATATACTAACCCTTCACATCTTTGAAAATTGCTGCCAAGGTGAAATTCTACTAAGATAAATGAGAAGTTTTCTAGCGGGAGCGAAGGAATGAGCTGCACACGTTCGAGACTGGAACATTAGGAGGCGACAGCCCAGACACTCTAGCTCCAATAAACACAAGAGGAAGTTGAGGCTGAACACCCGCAACGAACCCAGAGCTCACAGAGCCAGTCACTGGTGGGACCAAGGCTCCGCCCCGATCATTTTACACCAAGTTCTGCTCCTTTTCCAACCTCTCCATGACACCACCCTCTAGTCGGTTACGATCTTCCGGAGCGTCCAGTGTAATGGGCGGTTTTGTTGTCTTTGCACATGGAGAACTGTTCACCGGCCTTCCCTCCCTCCCCTATTAGACCATGATTCTTTTTTTTTAATGACAGAGATCCTATGTTTAATTTAGTCTGATATTTCCCATAGTATCACACATTCTGAGGCACATAAAAAGTTATTTCTTGACGTGAAATGAAAAGTCAGATATATTTTAACATTTGTCTAGAGAAGCAGCATGAGAAAGAAGAAGAAATTATCTCAGTGCAGCAATGTAAATCTTTTTTTAAAAAAAGTGTGGTCTTATATTCCATATAGTTGCCGGGGCCAAAGATATGTCTGAGTTATAATCTTGGATCACTTGTATTTCTTTTTCCTGAAGAGACGAATGCTTCAAGCACAATCCTAACAAATGCCTAAATATTTTGCATTTTTCTACTCCCTTGATTAAACATGCGCTCTATCAGCTTCTCTGCCTCAGATTTTTTCCCTCTCTAGATCTGTCTATAAACTCCTTCCATGCTACTCTTTCTACATAATAAAATGAGTCTCCTGGCCTCCAGAGTTAATTGCATACTCCTTGGCACGGTTTAGGGAGGCAAGATTCTGCTCGTTTATCTCACGCGGCTCCCACACGGTGCTTGGCACCCTCTCCAGCCCCTCCCAGTCCTGCCCGGTGCCTGCCACACTCTCCCTGCAAAACTATGGAATATTAGCAGTTCCTTATGTGTCAAGATTTAAAGATAAAGCATGGTTCAACTAGGACTGTGATGACCTGAAAAACATGTTTCTTTAATTGAAGGCTCTGCTTATATTTGTTTTTATAATTTGCTAGGTTAGCTTTGTTTAGTTTTGGTTCTCTTCCACCTGTTAAAAAATTTCCAAAAGATGGGGCACCTGGGTGGCTCGGTCGTTAAGCATCTGCCTTCGGCTCAGGTCATGATCCCAGGGTCGTGGGATCGAGCCCCACATCAGGCTACCTGCTCGGCAGGAAGCCTGCTTCTCCCTCTCCTGTTCCCCCTGCTTGTGTTCCCTCTCTCGCTATGTTTCTGTCAAATAAATAAAAATCTTAAAAAAAAAAATTTCCAAAAAACAATCTTCCAACAATAGACGAATCTGGCTCTTAATATGACTAGAAACCCTGAAAAGAACACATTTCAGTTCGTGGTTATTCCGTACACAGGAGAGTATTGGCAGAGGAACTCGCATGGAGTCGTTTCCAGATGAGCCGATGGCTCATGGCGAGGCTCGATGCTTAATTTTATGTGTCAAGTCGACTAAGCAAAGGGATGCCCAGGGAGCTGGTAAAACATCATTTCTGGGTGTGTCCGTGAGGGTGTGTACAGGAGAGTTCGGCATTTGAATCAGTAGACTGAATGAAGAAGAGCCTCAGCACCAAAACCGTGAAGTCTCGGGTAAAACCAAAAGGCGGAAGACGGGCAAATTTGTTCTCTTTGCTTGAGCGGGCACATCCATCTTCTCCTGCCCTCAGACGTGGGTGCTCCTGGTTCACGTGGGTGCTCCTGGTTCTCAGGCCTTCAGACGCGGGCTGATTTATACCACCAGCTTTTCTGGTTCTCTAGCTTGCAGATGGCAGACTGTGGGGCTTCTCAGCTTCCATAATCATATTAGCCGATTCCTGTAATAAATTGCTCTCTCTCTCCATACATACACATATACATCCTATTGGCTCTCTCTCTCTGGAGAAGCCTGAAAATACACTATGAGATGCCTACTGCCCTGGCTTCTTATCCACATGGCGTTCTCGCCTTGAACCAAATGGTAATGTTAAGGGGTGACTGGGTGGCTCAGTGGGTTAAAGCCTCTGCCTTCAGCTCTGGTCGTGATCTCAGGGTCCTGGGATCGAGCCCCGCATCAGGCTCTCTGCTCGTCAGGGAAACTGCTTCCCCTCCGCCCCACCCCCCCCACCTGGCTCTCTCCCTACTTGTGATCTCTCTCTCTGTCAAGTAAATAAATAAAATCTTTAAAAAAAAAAACCCAACAAATTCTACAAATGGTAATGTTAAGGAGAATAATGAGGAAAAGAATGATAGCTATTTTTCCAAAAAAGATTTATGTGTTTATTTGAGAGAGAGCATGAGTGAGCACGAGGGGCAGAGGGAGAGGGAGAGAGAATCTCAAGCAGACTCTGTGCTGAGTGTCAGGGTGAGTCTCACAGCCCTGTGATCATGACCTGAGCCAAAACCAAGAGTCAGATGCTCAACCAACTGAGCCACCCAGACACCCCGGAATGGCAGCTAATTTTTACTGAAAGCTTACTCTACGCCAGACAGCACTCTCAGCTCGTTGCTTGTATCATCTTACCTTCCTCCCTCTACAGTTGTATGAAATTGGTGCAGTCCGCATCAGAAGACTGAGGCTCAGTGTGGTTAAGGACCTTATCCAGGGTCACAGAGCTGGGAAATGGTAAAACAGCACTTGGATGCATACAGTGTGACCCGAAGCCCCGGCTTTTAGCCCCCCTGAAACACTGCTGCCCGAGTTTCAAGGGTTTGTGAAAACCCACTTGGGAGAGATCACACGTGACTTCCCATTCTTATCAACCTGTCGTCGGGACCGAAGGCTCTGGGCCAAGTCTCTGTACTTACGTGCCCAGAAGCAAAACCAGATTGTGCCGTGGTTCCCTCCCTCGCTGTTCCTGGGCAGCACCCGCGTGCTCTCAAAATGAAGATGGTGGATCGCGGAGATTCCGATTAAGGTGGTCCGCGGTAAAGTCCCAACGTCGGTTGTTTTTAAAAGCTAGGGATTTTGGGCACCTGGATGGCTCAGTTGGTTAAGCGACTGCCTTTGGCTCAGGTCATGATCCCGGCGTCCGGGGATCGAGTCCCGTGTCAGGCTCCCAGCTCCGTGGGGAATCTGCCTCTCACTCTGACCTTCTTCTCTCTCATGCTCAATTTCATTCTCTAATAAATAAATTAAAAAAAAAAAAAAAAACAACTAGGGATTTTAATGAGAACCACTGTGCGCCCAGGAAGCTACCAGTAAGGGCCAAGGCCTGAATGTCCCTGAGGAGGAGTCCCTAGTTCCGCTCCCAGGGCACAGACTGTGCTCCAGAAGCGAGAGCCCCAGGGCAGCCCACCCCCGCCTCCGCTCTCCAGCGGCCATTTCACCACCAGGCGTTTACTCCCTTTTAGAGCCTGTGTTGCAGGAGCAAAGAGAAGCGTGCAGGGGCCGCATGGAGCTTACGGTCAGTGTCCCAGTCCCTGAGGCACCCAAAGCCCTGGCAAGGGCCCGGTAGGCAGGTGTAATCAGAATGTCCCAGGGGATATTCAGAGCAGCACCCTCAGCAAGCACCGCTTCTAAATTTGTCCTCGAGAATGATTAATCTGTTTAAATTCCTAGAGCATAATTAAGATGCTCTAATCAAGGAAGGAGATTGCTGTGCAGCAGCCTCGGGCACTGATTTGGTGGAAGGAACTCCTGACCAGAAGGCCTCAGTCACCTCGTGGAAGCAGTGAAGGTGACGGGGTGGGCTTCGCCAGCCAGGTGGGAGAAGCAGGCGGCCCGGAGGCCGTGGACGTCGGAGGGGAGAAGTCTGAGAAGGCAGAGGAGTCAACCGAGGGAATGCTTCTGAAGGTCAAGGGCAATGAGCTGTGAGGTCCCACCTCCAGATGTGGGGGTTTGGGTTGTTAATGGACTTGGGACAGCAGCTGTGTTTGTAGAAGTGGATGCTCTTCCAGAAGGAACAGCTCAAGGGAGGTGAGAGTTGGCTACTGGGTCCCTGGGGGTTCCATGGCTGGGAACTCACGTGTTGGGGTCACTTGTGGGGTGTTAAAGAAAGGGGGTTGGGGGAAGCAGGGTCACCTCTCCAGCACACGTATCTCTCTCTGGGGGTAGAGTTAGATGATGAGGGCCCAGATCATGTCTCTAGGCCCTGACGAGTGACAGTGATGGATCATCTCCCATGGTCCAGGGGTGGTCCCCCCGGGGCATCTTCCTCATCTCCCTGTTGGTGTCCCACACATATTCTCAAAGGGACACGCCAACTCTCCACCGGTCCCAGGTCCCAAACTGCAGTGACAGGGGATTCTTCCCTCTCCTCTCCCTAGAATAGAGAATAGAGTGGCCTGGAGAACACAGACCCCACCCTCAGGCCTGGGCTTGAGTGAGGGAGGCACATGAGAGGAGGAAGGAAAGAAGCCTGGGGAGAGCAGGAAAAGGCAGGATGGAGGGAGTGAACCATCGAGTCATCTCATCTCTGGCCCTGCTCAGCCCCTCACAGCACCAGACCCCTGCTACCTTCCTAACCCCGGGCTGTCACTCTGCCCCTCTGCACGGCACAGACGCCATCTTGCTAGCCTCCGCCTTTAAACCAGCTGCCCCAGCTGAGGCCCAAGCCACTGAGGAAAACCTATAGCTCTCAGTCAGTGCTCTAATTTCCTTCTTAACCTGTGCGAGGCCCATTAAATTAAGCACTCTTGACATCAGGCTCTTAAAACAGAACCGGCTCAGAGGGCTACATGGTCCAAATAGAATAGATGGTGAGGTGTTCCCCTGGCCCTTTCCTTGGCCCTCTCAGCCTTGGGCCACAGCTGGCATGGAGGGTCCCTGGGGGGCAAGCAAGGGGTCGAGGTTGTGAAACGGGGATGCTCCTGACACAGAGGATGGTATCAACACAGGCACCTGGCCACCTGGGCCACCTGCTCAATGGCTCAGCCCCCCTGTGGTAGAATTCCCTCCCCCTGCAAGACATTAGGGCATAGCTTCTGAATTTAGAGGCCCGGCTAAGCAGAGGGAAGTGGAGTCAAGAGTGTGAGGCCAGTGTCAGGAGGCTAGAGATGAGTTTTCTAGGAATTCAAGATATATGCTGGCCTGGAAGGGACCAGGAGAGCTTCCCTCCCGAGAGGAGGCCCATCTTGCTCTGGAGGCTGGAGGCTGGAGGCTTCGCACAGGACGAAGCTTGCCCTCCCCGGTGAGATTAGCAGGAACAAGACTGGCGGCCAGCTTGGTAGATCTCCAAGATCCCTGGCCTCCCTGCCCTCCCCTCAGCCTGACTTCATCTCTCTTCCCCAGTGCAAGGGCCCCTCTGAGTAGCTGACACAGTCCTGATTCCTATTCAAATGTTTTCTAAGGTTTGTTGACTAATATTGAAGACAGATTCCAACTCCCTAAAGACTGCCGCGATGGAACAATGTCAACAGCATTAATGCTTGACAAACACAAGATATGTTTAACTCAAATATTTAAATACGAACGCTCTGTTTTGGTACCGAGTACAGATGAAAGTGCTTTTCATCTAGCTAGAGCTAGAGCTAGTGAGAGGTATCAACATTTTTAAATAACCACAATCATTTTTCCCTGGAAAAATCCATCGGGTGCCCTGTGCTGACCCCAATTTTTCTCTAAATTGGGTGTGTGTTGACTCTGTGTCTTTTCCCTCCTCCAGTGGGACAGCTTGCCTCCCGAAGGATGCATCTCCCCATGACTGACAGGCCCCGGTGTGGCATCGTCACCAGACAGACGCCGAGTGCAGGGAGACGGGGCGTGTGTGTCTGTGGCCCGCCGGTTCCGGCTCTGCCCTGCCCTTCAGGCTGACAGCCCAGCTCCTCTCAAGGTCAGAACCCAGTGCATTCAGCTGAGCAAAGCATATGGTCGCTCCTCGGGAGCCTTTGATCTTCTGGGCTAGAGCGGACTGAAAAGTACTACGTTAGAACACCCTTCCTCTTCAGGCTAGACACACCAAATGGGGAGGCCCAACTGAGACTTTCAGAGGCCTAGAACATGGGGGAAAATAAATGAGGGTTTCTCCTCCAGCTTCTGTTTAAAAATAATATACTGTGATGTAGGGGCACCTCGGTGGCTCAGTGGGTTAAAGCCTCTGCCTTCGGCTCAGGTCATGATCTCAGGGTCCTGGGATCGAGCCCCTCATGGGGCTCTCTGCTCAGCAGGGAGCCTGCTTCCCTCTCTCTCTCTGCCTGCCTCTCTGCCTACTTGTGATCTCTCTCTCTATCAAATAAATAAATAAAATCTTTAAAAAATATATACTATGATGTAAAATACGTCAAGACTCCTTTGATGTCATTGGTAAATCCGTGATATCCCACACTGGGTATCTTTCGTCTGCTGACCTAATCCACTCCCCACCTCTCTCCACCCCGCTCTGTGTCCTGGAAGGCTACAGGAACTGACTTGCCCCCCAAGCTTTCTTGCTCTGGGCCCCAGATGGGTTTGGCTCATGGGGTACAAAGCAGGACTCTAGAGGGAGGAAGGAGAGTGAAGCCGTTGCCACCGTACCTGACCACGGCTCTCTCTCACTGGCCTCCCCACTTGTCTTCAGTGCAAGTTACCTTTCCAGGACCTGGACCCCTCAGGTCTGGAGGGACAGCGGGAGAAGTGTTATAGGGCTCACTGCTACTAGCCCAAGGACCCTTCTTCTGTGGTTTCCCTATACCTTGGTGAAGAGTCTCCTTATTAAACTCAAATTTGCCCAATTTCCTGCTGGGACTTAACAAATACAATAGCAGGTGTCAATTTAACATTTTACTAATTTTTTAAAAAATGTTACTTTCAGCACCCCAAATTTGTTGATGCCCTATGAACAGGCTAACCTCTGCCTTCAGCTTGGGTTGTGATCCCGGGGTCCTGGGATCGAGTCCTGCATCGGGCTCCTTACTCAGTGGGGAGCCTGCTTCTCCCTCTGCCTCTCTTCCTCTCTGTGTCTCCTGAATAAATAAATACAATCTTAAAAAAACAAAAAAACACAGACTAGGCCAAGTTTTTCTTTAAGATTGCATTTATTTATTTGAGAGAGAGAGAGAGAACACAGGCAAGAGAGCACAAACACGGGGAACAGCAGAGGGAGGGAGAAGCAGGCTCTCCACAGAGCAGAGAGTCTGATGTGGGACTCCATCCCAGGACCTTGGAATCAGGACCTGAGCAAAAGGCAGCCGCTTAGCTGGCCGAGCCACCCAGGCGCCCCGGAATAGACCAAGCAGTTCAAGTGAGGGCCAGTCTGCAGTGCAAACAGGGCTGGAAACGGGCCGGCCAGAGCGTCTGCCCCTCCCTCATGGCAGCAGGGCAGGCACACTCAGGTCTAGGCAGCCCCGCAGCCCGTGTAAAGAACAGGTTGGGGATGGTAAAAGGCAAAAGAGTCCATAGCTTTCCTACATCAATTCAAAAAAGTGATTACGATTTCTAATTGAGTACTGCTGAAGATCATAATTTTATTATGAAATCCCAATTAAATAAAAGTAATGGGGACTTTAGCATTGCCAGCTGAACCATTATAAAGAGCCCAGAATGTGGTAAAGAAGTAGGATTAAATTATCAGATTTTCTAACGGTTCTGCTCACTTGGAAATGCACCCATGCCTCTCTCTCCTCATGCCATGGTCTTACTGCTTCCTGCAGAAACAAAACAGAGGGTACTTATTCCCCCATTCCCCCCGATTGCATCGATCAGACACAGAGGTCAGATGGCTCCTCAGATTACAGGCTTCATAAATCCCCTCCTCCGGGAAGCTTTCCTGGCTCCCTCCAGGGTGCCCCTCAGTCATTAAAAGGATTATTTTATATTCTAATCCTCAGGTTTCTTGTCTTAGGAAACTCCCAGCAGATTGTGATTTTTGTTGAGGCAGAAATGAGCCCTTTCCTCCCATCTCCCACACACAGTTCAAGGCCCCGTTTTCAGGAGCCTTAGTAATTACTTGCTGAGTGGATGGGTAAATAAATTCATGAGAAGAGTAAAGGTCTATCACCTCTCAAAATAGATCCATGCTTCTCAGACTTTTTTTTTCCAGGCCCTAATAAATGTTATATTACTTCCTAACCTGATTTGAAATGGGTCTCACAATAGTGGCAAAG
>CM053603.1:139410906-139495950 GCA_028646535.1 Procyon lotor
TTTTTTTTTTAAGCACGGAATAATATATTTCATCACATGGTTATGCCACAGTTTGTTTATCCCTTGGCCTGTTGAGGGGCATCTTGGTCGCTTACAGTTTGGGGCTGGGGGGAGTTATTTATTTATTTCTGTGAACATTCACATGCAGTTCTTTGCAGGGACGTAAGTTCTCCACTCATTTGGGTGAATTTACCTAGGGGAACAATTGTTGGATTTTATGGTAAATGTATGTTTAGTTTTGTAAGGAACCATCAAGCTGTTCCAAAGTGGTGGTACCATTTTGTATTCCCACCAGCAATGAATGAGAGTTACAGTTGCCCCACATCCTTGTCAGCATTTGGGATTGTTGGTATTTGGGATTTGGGCCACTTTAGTAGGAAGATAGTGGTGCCTCATGTTAATTTGCAAGTCCCTAAGGACGTAGGATGGTCATCATCTTACCATATGCTTTTTTGCCATCTGTATATCTTCTTTCGTGAGGTGTCTGTTCAGATCTTTTGACTTCTTAATTGTGTTATTTTCTTCTTAAGTTTTAAGAGTTTTTTTTTGTGTGTGTAGTTTGGATACGCATCCTTTATCAAATATGTATTTGCAAATATTTTCTCCCAGTCTGTGGCTTGTCTTAGTCTCATAAAGCATTCCAATTTTTTAACCATTACATTTGTGGATTACACTTTAAAGTTTACAAAATTTGTTTGAATGTAGTATCTCATTGCATCCACAAAACGCTCCCCCAAGAAGTGGATGTTGTAATGCCCACATTAGAGATACGGAAATGAAGAGGTGAGGTAGTTTGATTCTGGTCATATGGAGGTCCAGAGGGAGTAGGGGAAAAGGTCTGCCCCATCCGTGGGGATTTCTGGTTTGTCGTGTGTTGGCCCTGAACTCGCTAGGTGTTACCGAGCCGTACGGAATGGCTTCCCCTCCTCCCAACTCAGCTGTTTCCTGTTTGTGCTGGGCTGACGATTTCTATTGGACAGGACCTGGTTTTCAGACCAGGTCTGAAATAACCCCTCACCCCCCCCCCATTCTTCACGTGGGGAATCCCCCTCTACCAGTTCTCAGCCTTCGTCTTGGGGCACCTGTAGTCCAGGTCCCCTTGGGGAGCAGCTACTTTGAGACAAGAGATTCCAAAATGTTTTTGTTTTTGTTTTTTCCGGCGTCCAAGGTGATTGTCCTAGAGACTCCCTCTCCTCTTTTGGCGAACAGGCAAACAGCAACAAACAATACTAGGACAAAAACGTGAAGCCCTTTCTCTTTGGGAACTGCCGGGCTGCATGTTGGCTCGGGGGTGCACACATTTGCTAGGGCTGCTGGCTACCATCTTACTCTACAGTCTCAGCTTCCTGGGAGGAGGGTATCACACCTGGGCACTCAAGGGCACAGTAGGCAGCCGCATACACTCTTTCAGTGAACTGCTGATGTCATAAAGGAATCTTGACAGCTCTGCGTCGTGATCATCCTGACGACGACGTCATCCCAATACGGGGACCCACCTAGAGGTCCAGGTCCAGCCTAGGGCCATAGTGGGGCCTCTCAGCTTCTCAGCTTTCCTGAGCCTAGAGATTTAAAGTCCCTTTTCTTTTAGTTCTTGCTGAATCAGTTTAAACAGAGACAGCATTAACAATACAAAAGAATTTAATGGCGTGGGTAATGGTGTGGGTGATGTCAACAGGAATTTGGGAGTATCTGTGAGGATAATCTGAGAGGGATGATCAGGAGTTGACAACCCTTCTTTCAGAAAGCAACATTGCCTGGTTCTAGTTGTACCCGTTGTTAGTGGCTTCCCTGCTTGCAGAAAAAAAAAAAAAAAAGTCACAGTAATTTCAAAGGAGTTGTTTACACAAGTGGAAAAATCAGGCTCCTTGATAACATGTTTCAGTTGTAAACCCCCTTAATGACACTCAACGGCCTTCCAGTAAGAGAGAAATTTCCCTGAAACTAAAGAGAAGTTATCTGGAAACAGGTGCCCTTCCTCCTTAAGGTTATTTATGTTCATTGGGCTAATGTTTTTTGTCCAGTAATACATTTAAATTGCTTTTCATTTTATAGTCATGCTTCACTATCACATTTCAGAAAGTCACTTCCCTTCCTCTCTGTGCAGCCGGCAATTTCCTCAAGTAGGCGATGACAGCATTGTCCTTTCGAAGTCATTTGAAATAGACCCGATCTCATCCATCTCAGGAGAATATTCTCCGGCTGATAATCATAGCCAAGTGGAAAGTGCAAATGAACTCAGGCCGTCTGGTGGCTCTGTCCTCTCTCGGGTTCCGCGGCGGCCTCGTTGGGGGCGGTGGTGCGCCTATCGATCTGGGAAGGAGCCAGACATTCTGTCTCCGACAGACAGTACGCGAGAAGTGAGTCCCCAACTCGGGTTTAGGAAGTGCAGGGAGGTTACAGATGATTTATAAACTGATGATTTATACTCTGCGTTCCACTCACCTGGCATGGATGTCAAGGAAAAAATGGACCCGTAGAAATGAACATAATGAGGTTTATACAACATTTGTTGCCGATCGCTCCGTGAAACCGACAGCTCCTCGGCTACTGGGAAAATTTGTACTTTCGAAACTGGAGAATGTGGATCAGGCTGTGTCGTGAATGTGAAGCACATGTAATTCTATTTAAATGCGTTGGGCATAAGTGCCTCATAAGTGCCATAAAAATACTAGCTTTATTTTTAAACACAGGTAAAGAGGGGAGGAGGAGAAGACCCCGTCAGCTTTTATTTTGTGTCCCGGAGTCACAAGAAGGTCTTGCTTACATGTGCTGGGGAGCAAGGGCAGGTCACCCCAAGTTGGGCCACTGTGGCATGAAGATTATTTTGAGTTAAAAAGCAATTAATGGGGCGCCTAGGGGGCTCAGTCGGTTAAGCGTCTGGCTCTTGATTTCAGCTCAGGTTTTGATCTCAGGGTCATGAGATGGAGCCCGGAGTGGGGCTCTGTGCTCAGCAGGGAGTCTGTCTGAGATTCTCTCGCTCTCTTTCTTTCTGCCCCTCCCCCAAAATCTCATTGCATCCACAAAATGCCCCCCAAGAAGTGGATGTTGTAATGCCCCACATTAGAGATATGGAAATGAAGAGGTGAAGTAGTTTGATTCTGGTCATATGGAGGTCCAGGGAGAGTAGGGGAAAAGGTCTGCCCCATCTGTGGGGATTTCTGGTTTGTTGTGTTGGCACTGAGCCCGCTAGATGTTACAGAGCTGTACAGAATACAGAAATGCACACACGTGCACACTCTCTCCAAATAGATAGATAGATAGATAGATAGATAGATAGATAGATAGATAAAAACTATTTTTAAAAAGGCAGTTAAAACCCAGATTTAGGAAAGGCTCCTTACCCTCCCCCCCCAAATGCCTAAAAGGAATTTCTAGAGGACCTGCTCCAGGAAGAGAGCTATCACCATAGATACCTACACTATGATACAAAATAGGTGTGGTAAGCCGGGAGGAACTTGGCAAGGCCTGTTTCATCCAAGTCCTCCGGGTCCCCTTGTTTCTGAGTGGCCCAGCAAGTATGTGTTTACCAAACATTTGCTCTTTTTCAGCTTCCCGTGAATTGCTTTCCTTTCCTCCGAAGTCCCAGATGCCTCCCTGCTCCTCCTTAGTTCAAGATGACATCTAGACCCTACTTCGCCTGTCTTCAGATATTTCCATCTCTGCGTGGATTCCCCATATGGACGCTATTAAATTTGATTTTCTCCTGTTAAATCTGTCTCGTGTCCATTTGATTCTCAGCCAGGAAGGGGACAGGACGTGCTTGCTCCCCAAGACATGGTACGGATCACTCTTCTGCCTAATTTTCAAACTGAGAGCCATTCATGTGTATGGTCAGTTCTGAAGGGAAGGGTCTCAAGCCAAGAGGAGGTTAAGGTTCCAGTTCAAAAGTTTTAACCTTAATGTAAAATGGACTAGGAAGCAAAGGGACCAGGAAGCGTGAATCATGTTGCTAATCTGTAGCAGGTGAGTCTAGAAACCTCACCTCGGTTTCGAGACTTGGAGGATTGTCCTGGCAGCCAGCACTCCTCAGCAGGGAAAGGAGATCCGTGGGGGGAAACAGTTCCCTGCTTCACGACAGGAGCGTCTTCCAGGGTCCCACCCGCTGTGCCGTCTTGCCACTTGGTTGGCTCTGCCTTGTCTTTGACTGCTAGCGAAAGCCTGCTCTTCCCCAGGAAATAGTAATTCAGTGGCTAATTTATGACTCTGTTCACTTGCACTACCAATTACCGATGCCGCTCTCTGCAGTAGGCTCAAACGCTGGGACAGATTCTATCTAAAATAGATCTTGGGCTGAGGAGCAGGTGGTGGTGGCGGCAGGCTAGAATGTCACCCAAAGGCAACTCGGAAGAGAAAAGTGCACACCCGGACCAGAAAACCATTTGTTTCTTAAAAGAAGGCATATGGAATATTGGATGTGTGGGTAGGAGTGAAAGAGGAACCCAAAAAAAGTAATACACATGGATAAATGTTCATACATAAAAGAAAAGATGTTGGTCTGATTTGAGTTTGCACGGTGTCCTAGGGAGGACGGTGGCATGCCTAACAGCAGACCCTCTGCATTCCCCTCCGGATTTCAGGTGCCACATCGGGTGGGCTTGTACAGGTGAAGAAGGTCATCGTTCCTTCGACTTCAGCCAGGTTCTCAGCGCAACTAGGTCCTTAAGAAATGTTGCTCCATAGTAACTCACTCATGGAAAGTCAGCTCTTGGGGGAAGGGGGGAGAAGAAGACCAGTGAAGCCTTTTGGCAACAGAGATCTCATTGACAGTCTTCAGGGGGCCACAGACAGATGCCTGATGAACTCCAAATTAAACTCTTGAAATCTCTAAAACTTTTCTGAATTCATGCATAAATTACAGTGCAGTTTGCAGACCTAAGAGAGATCATCTTGCTTTTTAAAGCAGATACTTTCGGAGTGGAAAGAATTCCTTTAACTATCAATCCCTAAAAGGGGACGGGGGTTGATTTGGCCATACTGAGATGAATATTTAGCTTAAAAAGTATATCCACCGACTTCAGCAAAGTACTCCCAAAGGGGAAGTAATCCTGAAATCCTAGATAAGAATAGGTACTTCCTGTAGTAAAGTCCTTTTTATTTTTTTATTTTAAAATTTTATTTTAAAGATTCTTTGTATTTGAGAGAGAGAGAGAGAGAGAGAGCTCAAGTGGAGTGAGGGGCAGAGGGAGAAGCAGACTCCCTGCTGAGCAGGGAGCCCAACTCAGGGCTCGATCCCAGGACACCAGGATCATGACTTGAGTCGAAGGAAAAGGCTTCCCCGACTGAGCCACCCAGGTGTCCCAGTAAAGTCCTTTTTAATGACTGAGGATTAGCAAATGAAGTCTCACATGCACAATTCAGACCCCAATTGAAACAGTGGCAACATATCAAAAACCAGAATCTTTCACATCAGTTCTTTCTTCCTCCAGGAATCCTCTTGGAGCAAAGGAATTTGAGTCATTCACCCAGTCCTGAAATCCTCAAATATGCTCTGAGAAGAAAGAGACACCTAATCCAGCTTGTGTGTGTGAAGGGTGCAAAAGCAGGGAGGTGTGCCCTTGCTGAAGAAAAATGCAACGACGGGAAAATTTTCACCCCAGCAATACGCAAGACCTGGGACTAAGGTTGAGGAACCGCTACAGCCAAGGGAGAAGGAAAGAAAGTCAGAATCACACTCCCTGGCTATCAGAATTACCTCCAACTCTTTAGGCCACATGCTGAAACCGTGCTGCTTGACCTTACCATTTCAAATATTTCTAGGCTGTGCCAAGGCTGAGCTGATGCGCTAATTGTGCAGGGGTCCCGGAGTCAATGCAGCTGGGATGCTCATGCTCCAGCACACACCTGAAGGAAACACACTGCATCATGGGTCTTCCCCAAACACTGTTGTCTCATTCTTGTCATTCTCTGAGACCTGTGGCCTTGGCTTAGCGGCGATTTTTGTGCCAAGATCTCTTCTGTGAGAAAGGACTTTCAGAAAATAAAAATTTTAAAGTAGAGCAGTAACTCATTCCCATTTTTTCCCTTAAAGTCTTCGAAATGCAGATTATCGAGTTTCCCATGAGTTTCTATGTCGCTTCTTCCTGACAGCCTTTGATTTTCGTGCCCAACCTCGTCTGGACTACATTTCAATTAAAGAATGACGTAGATCGGGGCGCCTGGGTGGCTCAGTGGGTTATAGCCTCTGCCTTGGGCTCAGGTCGTGATCTCACGGTCCTGGGATCAAGCCCAGCGTTGGGCTCTCTGCTCACCAGGGAGCCTGCTTCCCCCTCTCTTTCTGCCTGCCTCTCTGCCTACTTGTGATCTCTGTCAAATAAATAAAATCTTAAAAAAAAATGATGCAGATTTCTAACCCCCACTAGGCTGTCCACGCTCGCCCCCCACCCCCACCCCACTAGAATATACACCTCGGAAAACGGTCTCCTTGGGTCTTAGCCCGTATCCAAGAGCAGCCATCCACTGCAGCTCTGCGGAAAGATTAGATTGTTATATGAGCAGGACAGAATTTAATGGACATAAGGTGTGGGTAACAGAGAACTCTTCCGGAGTCAAAGCAGGTGAACTGAAATAATTTTCATGGGCTCTGAACAGGGAAATGGAACAGAGCACTGTTTTTAACCAATTTTATTCTAACAATACAGTTTTGATTTTGATTGATACACAGTAACAGTTTTAATGCTGGCCAACATCAGTGTGTTAAGTACCTCATATTCTAATTACAAAAAGGGTTTAGATTTTCGAGGACTTCTGCAGAATACTGCTCTTTTATTTCTAATATAGTTATCAATATCTAAGCTAAGATGTAGTATGGGAGAAGTGAAATTTTAAAATTCTAAAATGCCATCTGAATTTCTCCACTATCTCAAGGATTATATATCTTGGAGGAAAAATAATTTTAAATTGTTATCAATACTACTTTCCTATTATGTATATTTCAAATACAAGCTTCAAATTAGATGGCAAATTACCTATTTTTGCAACTACTGAGCATATTTCTACTGTTTGTATATATCTTTTCAATACTTTCCTGCTTGTTTCTAGAAGATATGAATTGCAGTATCTATTCAATTTGCCTTTCATAAGCACCACAGGTATGATGCCAAATAGTAGAAAAGATCAGGAAAACGTAATCATTATACTTGAGTGCGTTTCTTGGAAATCTTTTCATGCTGGCTTTAAAACCATTTTGACTTTTAGACATCAAACTTGAAAGATCTATTCATATGAACTTTTTTCCCTTGTCCCCTTTCATCCTCCATCATGCTCAGGAATGTTTCAACCCTTGCATCTTTCTTTTCTGACTCTGCAATATACAACCTTGAGAAAAAATGACCTTTTATAAAGCTCCCTAGGGTGAAGGATCTCCAAGTGGGGTGAGACTTAAAGTAACAATTATCATTTTCTCTCTTCCAGGAGGGGTTTCACTTTATGCTTTAATTTCTGGCTTGTCGACCCAGGATTTTGGACTTCTTTAATCTTTGGCCACCTACCTTCCAGAGCTCATCTAAAATTTTTCCTCTACTGCTCCCCTACATCCGACATCACTCTTGCGAGTCTGGGAGAGGAAAGCCTAAGTGGGACCGGGATTGGAGGGTAAAGTGTGGAGAACATACAAGTTCCTGAAAACTCTACATAAAATTATTAAAGTTTTAGCCCTTGGGCCTTTTTAGACATTGTCTGGAAAAAAAAGATCATAGGAAGCAAGACATGCTTCCTTAATTATTATTTATTTCCTAAATAAATCATTTAGACATGCCAAGAAAAAGGTCTCTCTGATGATCTCTGGAAATTTGTGGATCAAGAAAGGTAAATATAGAGATATCCAATGTGAACAGCGTAACCTAATTCCAAATAATCTTCACTTCAGCACAACTCTTCTCATGGCTCACAGATTGCTTTTGCTTTGGGCAGGAAACAAACATATTTTTGGAATCATGAGGGGGCGATATTAAAAAAAGAAAATTTGTGCATATCAAAATATTTGTTTTTAAAGGCTGTATCTGAAGTATTTATACACGAAATCACACTTCTGGGATACGCAGAGCTAGGGCTGGGAGGTGGAATGAAGGAAAATGGATGAAACACAAATGAAACTGATATTGAGAAAATGCTTGGTCTTTGTTTGAGCTAGTCCAGGGAGTTCAATATGCTGCGATCCTCTTACTTTTGCATATATTTGAAATTTTTCCATCCTTTCACAAAAGGTGAAAAGGTTCCTGAAAAATGATTAATAATTCTATATTTTCAGCAGGTACAGAATGGAGTCGGCGCTTTTTGTTTTAGCTCACTTATGGATAACCACTTTACTTTTCCTTGCAAGAGACTTTGTGTTCTACCCCAAAGGACCGGTGTACCGTAGAATCCATGCAGACCCATCAAACCACACCTAGGTATAACCCGTCATCTTTGGTCCCAGTAGAATTTACATTCTTTGGTATGGAGCTCCCATTCCCACCACAAGACATTTTATTCTCAGTAATTCAAAAAAGTGTGCTCAGAATTCAAAATGTAATTAATTCCCTAGGCAGACTAATTTTATGGGAAAATTCTATAGTGCTACATATACAAGTGAGAGTTATCTCCGCGAAGGTAATGTGTTTTCTATACCATCATGTCTCCTGAGAGAGCTGCCTCCTAATGCATCAGGCCCTTACAAGTTTATTTGAAAGAGGGAGCTAGCTCTACCTAGGGGTCTCTTTTGAATGTAGTTAAACATATCAACCTTCGAGTTGGCATAAAACTGAGAAAATCAAAGATTATCATTGAAGGGACATTTTCCTATGTATTTCCTTTTCATCCTAGCAGAAGTGTGAGGAGGCATGATCATGACCATCATTTAGTAAGTGAAGTGGAATTAAGGGAGGTTGAAAAATCAATAATACATGGGTGGAACCAAACTTCGAAGCAACACAAAGCCTATGATATCATTATACCTTGTATTTATACTGTGTGTGTGTGTGTGTGTGTGCGCGCGCACGCTACTCCAAATGATTAAAAGAGCATATCCAAGGTTCTAAGGTTCAGGGCATTGTATTCAGCAAAACTGAGCTCTGAACTTACACTCTAGGTTATATAGTTTCCATAGTTCTGATTACAATTCGGGGAATTTTGGTATGTTCAGAATGGTCACACTTGTGCCAGGAGGGTCTCCTCCTAAGTAGCAGAATGAAGCCTATCTTCTTTCTTCTGTCAGGCTGATTTCTTTTCTTTTATTTTTTTAATATTTTATTTATTTATTTGACAGAGAGAGAGATCACAAGTAGGCAGAGAGGCAGGCAGAGAGACAGGGGGAAGCAGGCTCCCTGCTGAGCAGAAAGCCCGATGCGGGACTCGATCCCAGGACCCTGAGATCATGACCTGAGCTTCGCAAAGGCAAAGGCTTTAACCCACTGAGCCACCCAGGAGCCCCTGTCAGGTTGATTTCTACTCTACCCACTAGGGAGCTGCTCAAACACAGAGAGTATCAGGCAAACAGTTTGGGGGAGACCAGCATTTGACATCCTGAAATCACCGAAGTATCTTTTGTTAAAGCATCTCCCCTGTTTTTAGTAGATAGGGTCTACTGAAGGCACCGACTCTCTGGCCAGGAGTGTGGACGTAAAGAAATGTATTTGAATAATCTCTTTAAAATATTTCAAATTTTTATTAAATATTTTTATTCAGTTTTAAGATCACAGTTAAAGTACTTTAGCATGTTATACACATGACTTACATGTGCAATTTTTAGAAATATCAAATTAAGTATAAGATTTTGAAGAAATTATATAAATGTGTATATTGACTTTTACTACACATACATCTAAGAAAGCAATAATTCTGTTGTACCATTAAGTGGAAATCATTTATTACATGGCATGTTTACACCAACTCTAAAGAGAACCAAGCCAATTTCTGAAAGCAAAAAAATGAGCGATTCAGTCATGCTGAAACTGTCAACAGACTTGAGACCCGGTGGTCAAATGAAGCTGTGGTTAATTTATGACATGTAAGTAAGCAATTCAAACCTATGAGAAAAGTTCATAATCTGGTACATGGAATCTCAGGTGGTTTTTATTCTTTTTTTTGGACAAATTCCTGAGAGCAAGAGACTTGTTTAGTGCGAAGGAAATGAGAAGAACGTTGCTGAGCACATGCTGAGCTCCAGGTCACAAACCCACCCCACCCCGAGTTCTGCTGCTCTCACAGCCGAGGCACTAACGTGAGGCGTCAGGGGACACGAGCCAGCCCCCGGGGGCTGCGAAGGGACAGCAGTGTTAGTTCACGAAACCCACGTGCCTCTGTGATTCAGGTTAGAGCCTGTGAGGTATGATTTGCGGTGCGGGTGGGAGGGTTTGGAGGCATCGAATTAGGTCCTTGTTACTCGGTCACCGGTTCTGGCCCGAGGTGTCAGGCGATCTTTGGAAGGATTAGTAATTCTCACGATAACTAGTTCTGTGCATGAAAATCGATCTGAGGGCAGGATCAGTTTTGACCATGGACTGCAACAAGGACACAGTGGCCATAGAACTTAATACAAGGTTTCCTCTTTCAATTTGTTAGCATAAATCCTACCACCACAAATAAAATTTGGCCAGGAGAGGAAACTCTCTTTTGGGTGTGAAGAAAACATGTACTTCCATTCTTTAAGGAAAGCATAGCACAAACAGATGGAGGTGTATCAGGGGAGTCAAGCAGATTTGTCTTGTTATTCACTACTTTGTCACTACTTTCATCTGAGATGTAAAGAAAATGATGTCCCCAGTGAAAAGGACAAGGTGATTTAATATGGACTATAATAAACTTAGCTATCACTTCCACACTAAAGCAAAGCAGTCCATCAAACCCTGAATACTTCACCAGACATATCTGGCAAGATAAACTGAACAACTGTTTCTTATTATAAGTGCGATGTTAGTCAACCTAAATAAGATAATTAAAAAAAAAAAAAATCCCAAAACTCAAAAAAAAACAAAATCCAAATCTAGTTCTTTGGGAATGCTTGTATAAATAAAAGCAACAGCTAATTAACAATTAGTACACTCTTTGTAAGGTGCAAAACAAGGTCCTATCTGGGAAAAGCTAAAATTTAATTTCCGCCTAGCAGTCACTCTGAATACTTGATAGGTCAGACGTAGGAACAACATTGGCTTCTACTGCCCATTTTCAGCAATACATTGTTCTCTCTGGAGAAGGCGGTCTGGGGAGTCACAACACTGCAGTGGGAAACAGTGGCACTGAAGGGAGGAGCAAGAAAGGACAAAGCTCGCAAACAGGACTTACTGAAAGGAACTTCTAAAGCCGAGGTAGCCCGTCAGGGTCGGCCTCACGGGGGCGCCCTCGGGAGCAGTGCATCAAAGGCGAGTCTCCTCAACAGCATGGAGGACACCCCGACTCTCCCTTTACAGAGGGGCGGTTCGGGCCTTGCAGGACTTCCTTCCTTCTCCCCCGCGAGGCGGCGATGCTCCCCCTCCGCCGTGTGGACGCCAGCCGCCGGTCTCCAGAACGCTTGGACGCATGCAGTAGTTGGGCAGGCAGCGCGGTCCCACTGCCGCCCACGGATGCAGCCCTTGGAACAGAGTTAGCGGATACCCTCCCTCCCTCCCCCACCTCCACACCGTAGGAGCCACACCTGTCATTCAGTTTCTGGCTCACTCCCGGTTCTGTATCAATTCAGAATTCGCTTGAGATTTTACAGAGGTGCAAACTTTTCCATACGATGAGCCAAAGACTGCAGAGTGCAAACAAAATTTTCTAGGACCGAGGCAGAGTAGCATCTGACTGGATAAGAAAGCGGTGGGGAATAAACATGTCAGAATATAAATAACCAGACCAGTTCAGATGCTCCTTTTTGTTCAGAGTGTTCCATCACTCTTTTTGTTCCCCCTCCAGCAGTTTAATGGCCAGAACTAGAATCAGGGCTAATGTGGGAATGATTTCAGCACGACTTTGAGCTGGCATTGGTAGGAAGCTCGTCTGACAGGATTCAATGAACACAGTTCTGGTATTTGGGGGGGGAAAGACTGTCAGGATTACAACAGTATGATTTATCCTGATAAAAGGGCTTTGACAAATTCCATTTTGATCTAAAATCTGGGAACTAACCTAATTTGGGGATAAGAACCTGTATCATCAATGTGGCTGTGGGACATTTTTCCTTTTTCCTGATCTCGTTACAGTCACCCAAACAAATAAAAACTTCAGGAGGGTGTCTTACAGTATTTTTTTTCTTTCACTCAGCTTCGTGGAGCTGCAGCTTCAGTTACTATAATATACTCTACACACTTCAAAATTACATAGGAAAATACCCAGAATAACTAAATAAATAAAAGGCTAAAGAAAACTGGAACAGTACTGCGTCTCCATCTGAGACGAAATCATCCACTTCGGCATCACAGAGAAGGGCTAGGACAATTTTTTTCAAAAGATTTATATACAGGTTTGAATCCAGAAATTAAGGTTAAAAGCATAAATATCGATAATTTCAACTAGATTCAGAATGGTTTTTTCAGAAAGATATGATACAACAATTTAGAATAAAACAAAGCAGAAAAGCATCATATTTTGGTTTGCTTGAGATATACATAAGGTGCAACAACTTTTTCTCTTGAGGATGCTTGTGGGACAAATGTTAGTGTCGATGGTGTTTGCTGGCAGATTAAGGTACACACCATAGCAATATGATTTTCCAAAATATAAAAGAATGAGAGAAATGAAATGAAAATGATAGATGGGTAGGGGGCACTACAGGTTGGTCTGAAATATTTGTGCTAACAAATGTTGTTACCTGAAAATACCAACACCCCTCTCCAGCGGATTCAGGGCATGAGAAAAGCACTATTATTGAAATCAAGACTTCACTCAGAGAAACAACAAGGCGAGTGTCTAAAGGACTATAAAGCTTTGCAGGATTTCTGCTACTCTCAGTGCCTAACCGCTTAAAAATTAAGCATTTCTACAAAAAGGTTTTTTTTTTTTTTTTTTTAAAGTATCTGAAAACAGTCATATCCAGTAGGTTGCCCTCCCTCCCCGCCCCTGCCTAAGGGAAAAGCCACTGAGGTTTAGGAAAAGCAGATCAAGTAAGATATTAATCACATAGAAAAAAGTAATCTTTTGTTTTGCTTCTTTTTAAAAAAGGTCCCATGAATATACAGCAATCTCTTAAGGAAATCTAGTGAAATGTCATTGGAGGACTGAAGGAGGCTGCTCTGGCAAAAATAGATCTATTCTAATGTGTTCTATAGAATAACAAGTTAGTACCATTGTCAAAGTGCATGTTCTGCACCAAACAATTTTTGTTGTTGGTTTCTTTTTTCTTTTTTGGATTTTTAGCTAATTATAATTTTTAAATCACTGCTAGCAAGTGGTCCAAAAACTCCAACAGCCACCAACATTGGGACCCAGCAATTTTCAAACATTCACTTTGTGTTTTGAAGTTTAGAAAATATTAATAAAACAGCATCATAGTAAAAATATTATGCTAAAATCTGGGGCTGCTCACCTGATTTATTTCTATGTGAATGGGGTTAAGCTTTAACTTTTGATTAACCTAGCTTACTAATTCCTTCTTCCTCCATGCCCACAATGATTATGCATTTTTGAGGACATCGTTCCAATCCTCTGCTGCCCTCTTTACCTGCTTTGAAGAAAAAAAAAAAAAATAACAAACAAATCTCTATATTCTTTTTCAATTCTGTCAGTATGTTGTACATATTTTCCAGCACCGAAACTGAAGTAATATCTACAACTATGAAAAGCTAAACCTAGTCGGTACTAATAGAGTCATTTTTTTGTATGGCTATTAGGTCAAATTACGATTAGAAAAAAAAAAAAGTCATCATTACAATTGAGTCAAGTATAAATAAGAAAGCTAGATAAAACCTTGTAAACTGTCACCATGTAGAGATCTAATTCAAAAGCTTCAAACTCGAACTAACGCTATCAAAATTCCGCCAGTTTGAAAACCAATAAAAATTATTGCTGGAATCCAATCATTAAAATTTGGTAGTTTGTGCTGCAATGCAAGAGTGGGGATACACTTTGTGCTATGGAACAAATACCCTGTAAAATCGGTAGCCTACGACTGATTCTGATTTATCACTTTGCATGTGTTGCTAGGAAACAAGACACTGTGAATGTCAGGTGGTTAAGTCAATATGTCGAATGTTCTAATAAGCCAGGTAATCCGCTTGGCACTGGCATACGGTTGGTTTTATGTTCAAAAGCAACAGAACACAAAAAAGGAAACAAACTTGCAGGTGGTTCCATGACTAAGACTCCCACCCTGGTCAGGCATACCTCCCTCGTCATTTACTCCACACCTCCTTCACAACACATGACTCAAAATGGCTCTAGAACCCCGCAGCGGCAATCAGCCTGTGCATAGCAGTTGCTACCCGTCCAGTCTGTCTGGCATGGATGGAAAAGGTCTGTAGCTCAAAGTCCACATGAAGTGAGTGTCTTCAATGTGTTCAGAATAGTGAAGTAATACTAAGGTCACTTCTGAATAATATTTTTCTTTTTTTGTTTGTCTGAACGATCCGTTGGTCACTTAGACCCCTGTGTAAAAATAAAAGAATCCTCAAGGCATGAAAACATCGGTAATCTGTAATCTGCAGGACTCTTTCCCTGTCTGGGAAAATATTTGCCACAATGTGCCCCAAGCAAATGCTTCTTGGTCACTCAAGGCTAAGGAAAAAATTCAGCTTGTAAGAATTCTAATTTTCTCTCTCTCTCTTTTTCTTTTTTCTTGTTTTGCCAGCCAACTACCACTCTGGTGGCAAATATAAAAGTGCAGAATATATGGACCACGAGGCCGAGCATACACCGCTAACAATGGTACATCTGCCTGCCCGCGCTGCTTGGGGGGTCTCTGGGGCAGGCTTTTTAATATTATTCTACAATATAAATGTAGGTATAACCTATTATATAAACCATCTTAGAACTTAAATCTCCATGTACAAAAAAGACTAAGAATATCTAATAATAACTAGTGCAGTGCGTCAGTTTTTGTGTTTTTTTTTTTTTGTTTTGTTTTGTTTTTTTGTTTTTGTTTTGAAAGAATAACTAGGTAATATACGAAACTAGTTTCACACTCTCTGGTTGGTAAAAGAGATGCTGGATGAGCTACAGTAAAGGCAGCCTCTTACCAAGTTACCACCTATTACCGTCAAAAGCCTTCAATAGAAAGCAAAGCTCCAGGATCATTCCGTTTCTGCTCCTTACAACACAGATAACATCACCCTCAAAGACTCTGGGTTCCAAAAGAACACACACCGGCCCAGGATGCTAACTTCCGCTTCAAGTGAATCTGGGCCGTGCAGGGCAACGAGCACTTGTTTGCAGTCTGTATTTCCCACCACACGGACTCACTAGCATCCCTCGGTAAAGACAAGGCTAGGGTAGTAGGTAAAGCACAATGTTTTACAATTAAAGGGCGCTTCACTGGTCAGCGCAAGAAATAAGTACAGGAGCCTGTGGCATTTCTTTTGGCTGTCCATCATGGGTGAGCGGAGTTGACCTCTGACCTCTGCAAAACAAGGAGAAGGACAAAAGAAGTCACCCACTGAGAGTACATTTTCAGAAAGAGGAGAGGATGATGAGTGAGTAACTGGTAAGAGCTTTCTAGTATCATTTAATCCCCAAGGCAGATTTGTTACTTATGCTATTTAATTAAAATCATTTTCATTCCTAGAGCTGCTTCTTCCCCTCGCATGACTTAACAACGTACTCTGCCCTCAAACAACCACCTCCATTTTGCAGAGGTGGGACCTCAAACACCCCCAGATTTGGGGTGACTCCCTAATAAGTGGGGAACTTTCAATTAAGGGCCGTGGCTGTAAGACAACAGTCTTCTTCTTGATCCACTGATATTAAAATATGAACCATGCCTTTCCTTGAGCTGCCCAAGGGGAGAACTCTCCTATAGTAATCGATCACCTCCAGGCTCAATTCCTAAAATATATAATGATAAAGCCAATTAAAACATAAGGCCAATTAAAGCAATGACCCCTGAGACCAGAGGGCCTGTGACTCTAACACGAATGAAAAGATGAAAGAAAAGTTTCATAGGCACATGGAGAACACGTGTCCAGGGGAAGAAGGCAGGCAGTGACTGACTTTAGCGTGTGAGAAAATCCAGGTGACTTGGGCCAAATCAACATATGCGGAGAGAGAACTCCAGAGAGGACTAGACAATTCACAGAAATACCCATCATTTGGATTGTAACTACACCAGACAGAGCTGGTTACTTGTTCAGCTTTTGGTAAATGAGTAGGAAAAAATTTACTTGGTGGTTATAAGGAAACCCTTCAATTTCTTGGTAATTTCTATAGAGCTTCTCATTCTAAAAAGATAGGACGGGGCACCTCCCTGACCCTTCCCAACAGCCCCACCAAAGACCAGACACCGTCCACTCCTGGCTCCGGCCTACAGTGGTCTGCACAATACTAGGCTGGAAATCGTTGATGGAGCAGCCAGGCCTCTGGTGGCCTGACCTTTTCAACACAGTATCTTCTTCGGATTACGCAGAACAAAAGGAGCTATTTAAAAATTCAAATTGTATCTTTTCTGTCACTGTACCCAAGTTTCTTTCTCTTTTTTATTTATTTATTTATTTATTTATTTATTTATTTATTTATTTATTTATAATTTATTTATTTATTTGACAGAGAGATCACAAGTAGGCAGAGGCAGGCAGACAGAGAGGGGGAAGCAGGCTCCCTGCTGAGCAGAGAGCCCGATGTGGGGCTCGATCCCAGGAAACTGAGATCATGACCTGAGCCAAAGGCAGAGGCTTTAACCCTCTGAGCCACCCAGGTGCCCCCCAAGTTTCTTTCTCTTGATGCACACACACAGAAATAGTGTAGATAAATTACAACATTTGGGGATTTGAGAATCCAATAATCTCTTAGCCTAACATACCAGGATTTTCGAAAAACAAAACATGTGTTATAATCAAACCTCTGGATTAATCTGTTCATTCATGCGGGGATGCTGAAAGCACCAACTGTTCACTATGTTCAACTCTTTTGTTCAAGAAGGGTGAAATTAAAATGCTGGTTTTTTTTTTTTTTACCTTTAAGATTGAATCTGTGACGATATTACAACAGCTAAAAGAACTGTAGTAAGTAGTGAAAAAGGAAACATAAGAAGAAAAAAGAAAAGTGAAAGATGGAAAAGTACAGTATCTGAAAAAAAGCAACAGGGACAGAGAGAAACTGGGGTGGAAGCCCAGTGGAGTCAAAGAAAAGAACAAAGGACGGGGAACCTGATATGGCTCCAGCTAACTGATGGGGCAGGTCCCGGGGGAAGTGGCAGCGGGATGCGTCATGACGTCCTCAGACATGACAGATGCTTCCTCAAGCAGCAAAGTTGCTGGAGCAAAGGCAAAGACCCTGGGGTTCAAAGACCTTAGTGCAAAGCTTAACTCAGCTTGGCTGAGGGTTCTTGGCAAGTTAATCGTCTGCAACATCGTTAAAAAGGGACAAAAAGACCTACCTAGCAGGGCTGATTTTCGGACTCAATTTAATGAGCTTTCCCTTATGAAACCCTTAGTAAATAAACAGGCTCTCAACAAAGGTTTATTCCAACTTCCTACTTCCTGCATCTTGCAAAACGGCCTGTGTTGGGTTTCTGGACTTAATGTTAAAATTCCTCATGACAAGAATGCAGGTAATATATTTCTACCCCTAACTCTGTTGATTACCCTCTAAATTATGAACCTGGGTGATGCCTAAGCAGTCATCAATTGCTGTGCAGCTCAGGAAAAATTACACGAAGCCTACAAGTAGAGGACAGGCTGGTAGCTCTGCTTTAACAGGTAAGGGCTAGAGGTGCCCTTCAACAGATGAACGGACGCAGAACATGTGGTCCACATGCACAATGGAATATTACTCAGCCATCAGAAAGAATGAATACCTATCATTTGCATCAAAATGGATGGGACTGGAGGAGATTATGTTAAGTGAAATAAGTCAAGCAGAGGAAGTCAATTATATGGTTTCACTTACTTGTGGAGCGTAAGGAAAAACATGGAAGACATTAGGAGAAGGAAAGGAAAAATGAAGGGGGTGGGAATCAGAGTGGGAGATAAAACATGGAATACAATGGAATCCGGGAAACAAACTGAGGGTTTTAGAGGGGAAGGGAGTGAGAGGGTGGGTGAGCCCGGTGGTGGGTATAAGAAGGGCACAGATTGCATAGAGCACTGGGTGTTACACAGAAACAATGAACCACGGAACACTACATCAAAAGCTAATGATGTACAGTATGATGTCATAACATAATAAAAATTAAAAAAATAATAAAAATAAAAAGAAACAGGTAAGGGCTAAAATTACAACTAAGATTCTTCAAGGGGATCTGTTTTTCTAGGAATTAAGAACGCTAACCATTTGTGTGGCTGATAGTTAAGATTCTAGTTTGCAATACTGTTCTTTCCAATGGGAGGTTTTAAAGACAAGAACCTTGGCTCACATCGTTTTCTCTATGCCGGCTGGGGAGCTTAGGTGGGCACACTTCAAGAACACATCATTTACTCGTCTACCCATCCATTTGTTCATTCGTCCACTGGTGTACCCAGAGCTAAGGAAGCTGGGGACAGGAGGATTAAACCAGGGCTGTGCTTTCAAAATATACCGGGAAGAGACAGATGTGTCATTGAATAATTACAATGCAGTGTGGCAGCTAGGCTGGGAGCGTTTGCACAGAGAGCGCAGGGACTTCGGGAGGACGACCGAGGGAAGACAGCAGGACTAGAGATGGAAGGAGGGGCGGCAGTTCGCCCAAGAGGGGGCTGTGCGAAGCCCAGAACCTGGCTTAGCTAGGTGGCAGCAAGTGATGCTATGCAATGGCAGGGTATCGAGGATGGGTGAAGAGAGGAGATCTAGCCTCCTATCGAGGATAGGAGGTATCGAGGAGATGAAGAGAGGCAAGGTCCGCTGAGGCTTCCTGCCGTTGCAAGCCGCCTGTCCTGGGAGGCTGCTTATCAGATCCAGGGTGGACCACAGTCGCGCTCAGAGGGGAACGCTGGCAGCAGCCAGGGGGCTGTGTGATAGACTTCTCTGAGCCCTAAATCATGAGCCCCTCTGACTTCTTCCGTTGCCAAAATTTATGGGGCACTTAGGAACATGCAGGCATAGAGTTCATCTTCTCACATGCGGAGGAGTCTGTCCTCTGTATGAGACTGTAAAACCCCACGAGTGGATAACTGTCTGTGTTCCCTCCTTCGGAGACGTGAGCAGAGTTTAACGATGTCTGTCTGCATCTACTTGCTATTAGGCACTTGCAGTATATACACGTGGAAAGGAACTTGACTTCTCGGAACTATCTAGGGGCGATTAGTGAAAAAGCTCTAGAACTGTAATGCGACAGATAAAGAGCAAGAAGCGAAGAAAGCTTACGTCAGGGCCTCCTAAACATGGATATGGAAGAGGAGAGTGAAGTCCAACAGTGGGTGTGGAAGTTGTGCTAGATCTAAAACTCTCGTGGTGAAGACTCAAAGTCTGGGAAGGTCGCTCATCTGTGGGTAACCCACCTCGAATGAAAGTATGAAATACCTGAATTTACAAATGGCTTTTTTGCCTTCCCAAAGGATCTGTTAAATAGCAGAATACCCAATTACACGCTCAGAACTTAATATACTTTCTGTGAGGCTTTCCTGAATTCAAAAGGCCTTCAGACCTATAATCCTGTATCTTTACAATTCTGGGAATCTTTGGGGATATCACTGTGCTCACTGGAAGATGAGAAAACCAAGGCCAAGAGAAATAAATGACTTTTTAGCAAACAGACAAAGACAAATGCAGGCCCCCTGCCCTCCAGGACGTGGGTGACAGGACACTTCTTCCTGACCACCATTTCCTTCCAGTAGCATGACCACCGCCACCAGCACTGGCCCCGAGGGGGCGTTTCCCGTGCGCCCGCACTGAGGCATGAGCTCATCCCATGGAACACCTCTGTGAAATGAGCGCCACTACACCCATTTCACAGAAGAGAAACTGGAGGGTACAGAGGTGAATGATCCATCTTGCTCACCACCTTGCAGTTTGCAGATGGTGGAAGCAGGGCTCAAAGCCAGATCTGCGGCCTGACCTCAAAGCTCACACCTAATGATTAGACAATGCTGCTTCTCTGCTCTTTCAGGCCTCTTATGGAAATGAAGTGTGTCCACAGAACAAGGGTCAAAATGTGATACCCGGCTGACCGTTTTCCTGTATTTTCCCACACTGCTAATTAGGACATGACTTGCTCTTAAACTAAGTCTCGTGAACTGTAACACGTTGTGAAAAATACCACACATCGCATTGGGAAGTAAGCCTCGGCTTCCGTGTCGCTCTCCCTATCCCTGTTCAGGACAAGGGGGTCAGACTGCCCAGGGCCCCCGGCATCCTGGCGGCGCACAGCACTCACCTGTGCACATTTTCCATGGCGGCCACTTCGGCCAGCGCGGCGAGACTGAAGAATGCAGATACGGCTGGCATCTCCGGAGTGCTGCTCCGCGTCTCCGCGGCCTCGGGGTTGTGGGAGCCTTCGTCATGGCAGCCTGTCTCGGGCACTTTCGGGAGACTCCTCTGCAGTTGTTCCTTCGGTTTGTCATCTGTAACGGAAGGGAAATTCATCACAAGAGGATCACTATGTCCTCTCCAGAGAAGGGACACAGAGAAAACGCTTTGCCAATGTTGTTCATTTCTGTCATCCATCGAATACCAAGGCTTTTACGGATTCTCTTCTCCCATGGTAATAAAACTCTTTTATCAAGCTCGATTCCAACTACGGACTGTGTGATGTCCTGAAACTAAGTGGAAGAGAAGCTGTGTTTTATCCAAGGTCAAAGAATAGGTCAGTCTCAGAGTAAGAGTGGAAAAAAATAGGCTTTGACCAAAATAAAACTGCTGCGACTTCTGCAAAGGGGCCTGTGGATGCTCTAGAAGGCCCCTAAAAACCCAACCGGGCAGGCATTTCTGATGAAGCCGTAGGATGCCCAGCCATGGCAACTTGGACATTCAGTTTGCTGTGACGCCGACGTTCAGGATGGCCTAAACTAATCCCAATGAGATCAATTGATCCCAGCGAGATCCCAAGCTGTTATTCTTGTTCTGAAGACTTACTGGAAGGAAGATGAAGGGCCCTCTGGTATTTACAAAGAGGTGCTAAAATGCTATGAAAATATACTGATGGAAATGAGTACACTTTCTTTATTACGTAGCCATCCTAAGAGAGGAAGAATCTTTATCATGGTTTTTAAAACATTTTGAATATAGAAAGCAATTGGTAAAGGCCGTAAATGTCATATATTAGAACTTGAGAGTATTCTATGCTTTTCTAAATGAAGGTATTATTTCTAAGATCTTTCACTCTTTCTGTAAGTGAAAATGAGGCTGTAACAATTTATGAAATCAAAATCGCAGGACAGAACCCAGAATGAAAAGGGAAGGAGTGAGGCGCCTGCTGGACTACATTTCAGGAAAACTAGATTCTAGTCCTCATTCTACTTCTACCTAGTAGGTCAATGCATTCAAAAATGAAATCCTACCTCTTTGACCTTAATCTCAAAATGGAGATTGGAGAAATTCACCATAAGTTAAGATTTGGTTAAAGATCAGCCCAGAGAACTCAAGAAATCCAAAAGCATTCTCAGGCTCCCTTAGCGGTGAAAATCAACTTATTAGAAAATGCTGGATGCTTTCTAAGGTTCCTTAATCCACTGGTTTTAAATACTTGATAATATGGTTTGTAGTGACTTGAACAGTGAACTGTGAAGAAACACTGATTCATCTAGTATTTTTAAAAGTCTAGGATCTCCGGGAACTTACTTAATGAAGACTGCTTTTGTGCATGCTGAGAAAAAGAAGGAGAAACACACAGTCCTAAAAATTACCTTTCCTTTCTAAGAATGCTCTTGGAAAAAGAGCGATGATTTTAACATGTATACATTTTGTACATTTGGGAGCCTGCAGAAAACGAGTTCTCAAGGAGACCCAGAAAAAGAAAAGGTTCCGTGGCCAAACCCACAGAACAGACCCATTTTTCAGTTAGGACCCACAGCTGGCTTGGAGTCATTTGCTGTTCGGTGTGGCCCTGACAGTCAGCACCTTGCTCTGGTTTATCTCATCTAAAGCTCCCTCTTCTTACCCAAAGTACCTCCTGCTGGTGACACCCGGCCATCTGCTGTCCTGACAAGGTGGGTAATCTTGGTTTTCCTTGCTTTTCTCTTTTGGCTGCCCACCAAGGGTTCTTGCGTTGTTGTTGGCTCTGGAGTGTTCGGAATGGAGAGGGCGTTTTTAACCTTATGAGCAGGCTCTGTGGTGTTTTTGTCTTCTGAAAATATGGCTGAAATAGGACAGATCATATATAGTTACACACAAAAACATAAGACGTCGACATTGCTCTTGGAAAGAAACATTTCTCAATGCCTGACCCATCTGAATGGAGAACTGAGAATTAGGGTCTTCAAAGTACTGATGGGAAAGAGAAAATGCTGCCCATAATTTTATTTAATTGTTATATTTTAAAGATTTTATTTATTTATTTATTTGACAGAGAGAGAGAGAGAGAGAGAGATATCACAAGTAGGCAGAGAGGCAGGCAGAGAGGGAGGGGGAAGCAGGCTCCCTGCTGAGCAGAGAGCCCGATGTGGGGCTCGATCCCAGGACCCTGAGATCATGATCTGAGCCGAAGGGAGAGGCTTTAACCCATTGAGCCACCCAGGAGCCCCATGCCCATAATTTTAGACAAATATACTTATTTATATTTGCTTTGATAAATTAGGTATAGAGGATTCAGATGCCCTCTCCCTCTTTTAACAGAATACTGAACCAAAAGGCCATTGGAGTAACATTTTCTAAATGTTTGGATCTTGCAGGTTTGGTGAGGAAGATGTGTATGCAAATCTAGTGAACTGTGCTCCAATGGACCATAATCTCTATATGGGGTCAGGGTCCCTATCCGAGATCCTCCTGGCCACCTGGTCTGGGGAAGATGATAAAAGAAGTTTCTCTTCTTCCGAGGACACTGAGATTAAATAGTGCTTCTAAATTTATAGTCATCATTTGGACACTTGCTTTCAATCACCAGGTCCGACTGATCGGGAAAGAAATTGTGAGGCCTGACCTCCTTTTACACATACTGACTGCTCAGCCAAGACCTGACCCACACTGGTGATGCCTGCGCATAAGGAAACACTCTCCCATTCACTGAATTCTAGGACCCGGTGAATGTGCTTAGTGAGATAATTTAATTAAGTACCACAGGCCAGCCAGGCTCCAGGAAAGGTATTAGGTGTCTTCCTTCTAACTGAACACCAGTGAATCATTTAACAGCACACACTTCTGTCTGACAGGAGTCACTGTGTCGAGAATAAGGAGCACGCTTGCCACACAAGACCTTGCCCCCAGTTCAAACAGGCTGGGGATGCCTGTTTCTTTTCTTATACACTCACTTCCTTAGGAGTTCATTCTCCCCACCCCCAACTTAAAAATAAGACAAGTATATGTAGATAGGAGTGCAGTAAGCATTTAAGAATATATATATACAGTCAAGTTTAGTAATTGGGACTTTTTTTTTTTCTCTTCCACTGGCCTGAGGGCTTTTAAGCAGGGAAAAGAGGCAAGGCATCTTTCCATTTTTAAACCATCCAATCTCTTAAGACAGGTGCAGAAATAGTTTCTGACACAGAGGGGAGAGTGTGGCTCGGGAAATCAAGGTCTGAGTGGCCCACTCCATGCACAGGGCCGGGACATAACTGAAGATGCTGATCGGAAGGCAGAGCTGAAGGGAGATGCTGGAAATACAACAATGAGTATCGCATGGGAGGAAAAGAAGGCTAAAATAAGAGGAAGAGAACAGAGCGAGAATAACGCAGGGTGTGAAAAAATGCACATGCTGCTATAAACCAATGCATGGGCTTCACTTAAACATTTTAATCTGGGTTTTCAATGAGGTTAGGCACATCCTTGGGAATGCAGGACTATGAACTCCTTAAGATCTTTGCCCTCGAGAGACTGATTCCAGGCTTCTCATTCCAAAACAAGTGGGAAATCATTTCAGTTACATCAAAAGAAAGGATGTAAAGCAGAAATCATACTGTGACTTGTGGCTTGGCCTTACCTCAATAGAGCATAATAGAGGGCTGCGTGGGACAGGCTTGAGATAACAGTTATTTAAAAGAAACTACTTGGCAACACTCCCAAGTATCTTTTCAAACAAGTAATCAAAAATTAGGAAAAAGGCTCCTTTTAAATTGTAGATCTGTACCCAGGAAACAGTCTTGGTGTATTTATACTTTGATATTTAGCTTAACATAGAGCAGTGCTCGTATGTATTTTAAGATTTTTTTTAGTTTAAACTTCAATAAAAGCTGCCAGTAAAATAAAGGATAATTTGGTTAAGAAACACTCCAAAGAAGTTTCATGACTCTGCATTAGCCTTGAAATTCAAAGCCTCCGATAGGCATAAAGAAGTCAGAATATGAGTTTACACTGAGCATAAATAACCTCTATTAGATATTCGAAAGCTTCAGAATTTCTAGTTTCTTAATCCAGATCCTTCAGTTGTCCCTTCTGATTATAGGGGGTGAATCTTAATTACTTCTCCAGGATGAACACAACTTTATAGACAGCTCTTCCAGAAAAAGCACTAACCTATTCCCTCTTCTCTCCACTTCCTAGAAAAATCTAGAACTTATGGAAATAAGGGTACAGCAGGGCTCCAAAGATGAAGGGTGAACTACATCAGAAGAACTGCTTAGAGAAAGAAAGAACCCAGGAGGTCAAAGAAAAGGCCATGTGGGTTAGGAAAAGATGACCTGATTTCTATACAAAGACCATGGGATAACAGAAATGACAGTCACAGAGAGACCTAGATTCTACTCTTGACTTTTTAATTTACTAACTGCAGGACCATGTGTCTCTAAGTTTCTTCATGTAAAGATGGAGGGTGGACTGGATTGGCTCTAAAGGAGCCATGAGCCCCCAAATTCTTTTCATTTGCCAAAATCAGAGTCCCAGCCAGCCCCCAGCCAGTTCCAGAATCTCAAGGCAAGGGAAGAGTACTCCCTTGACAAGGACTGTTCGTTCTCTTGCCTTTGGTAAGCCTTTGAATGGTTTCATTTCAGTGGTTGCTCTGTTTCCTGTGTGTTCCAGATGAAGTAGTAAAAACACAGTAAGAAGCCAAGGGGATGGCTGCAAAGGGATTGCAAAAGGGAGGTAGAGTTAAGGCCTAAAAGCAGACTGGGACTCGGAGAAGCTCAGAAACCAGCAGACAAGGAGCCGGGGGTGGAAAGCAGGCTGGCCAACAGACACCAGCAATCAAGTCCCAGAGGCTGGTGTACTGGGAGACAGAAAAGGAGCGAATCAGGTTGCAGACCAAGTGGAAGAGGCAAAATGTGAGAATACATTGAAGGTTCTCATAAATCACTGAAAAGGAGGCCATGCCACCTCTGTGGATGTCTCCTCCTCTAAACTTACTGCTAGATCGCAAAGTAATCATGGGGCCGGCAGACCATCCACATTTGAAAGAGGGATGTGATGAGATCTTGCCAGAATTTGGAAGAGGAGGCAAGCGTGAGTCTGCCCCACGCTTTGACCCAGGAGCTATTCCCAGAACACCCTATGCCGTCTGGAGGCCAAGACCAACGACAGTCTTGAGGGTCCGCACTCAGAGAGAACCCTATCCTCACACAGAAGAACTGGGGAAAGTAGGTAAGGCTGAGAAGTAGTCGTCTGGGACGCAACAGCAGATCTGAATCCAGAAATGTTAGCAAAGCAAAGGAAGGCCTGGTGGTGAGAGACAGGAAATGGAAAAAGCTCAGAAGGGAAAAACACTCTGGTGCTGAGCACCGAGACAGCAAGCCAGTTCCTTTTTTTCTTTTTTCCCTCCCTGCCAAACTAATAGAAATGTGAGAAAAGAAAGGCTTTTGTCCTCTAAAAACAAATTAGTCATTTCTCTTTCGGCTGGTAATCGAACACACAAACCTACCCAAGCACTGCGAAACAAGTCCACAGGGCTAGTTTTGACACTCCACGATCATCACAACACACTTGGAGCGTATCATCTGAGAGAGATAATGCGAGCTCACTCCTGGAGCAGCATCAGGAATGTGGCAATTTAAAAGACTATCTTGTTTTCCAAACTCTGCTCCCAAAACGTGGGGTGCATCTTTTGAGATAGCAGCACTGTGGTTGCACCGAACCCCGGGAGGCCACTAGAGTGCTCCAGAGTCACGAATTCACATTCCAACTAGGGGAATCAAACCTGCACTGAAATTATAGCCAAATCTGGAATCTCACAGCCTTTGGTTGGTCTCTCTTGAGCTGGAAATGCAGTCAGATGCTGAATGGAATGCAGGAAACAGAATCAAATGAATGAGCCTTATCTAAGATCCCAGGAGACCTTGCTGAACTTAACACAGCAGCTATTTTGAACTTGAGAAGAGAGATCAAGGTTAGTCCGAGTGTTGTGGATCATGTTTGAAAATCTAACTATAAACCAGACTTTTCTTCCTGTAATTAGATTGATATACTGCAAAGGAACTAATATTCTGGAGATTCTCAGTCTCAAGTCTGGGTTGTTTTGCGTCTTTTTCTCTTAAGATACCACTTATAATTACAATGTCTGAGCCAAATAAGGACTCAGATATGCCTGAAAAATCGAAACTGTAAGCAGCCAATGTGTTTTGGTGGAAAGAGTGCTGGTTTCTTCTCTTCCTACTTACGTTGGTCAGGCTTCAATTTCTTATGATGTACTTGGGGGCTAATAAGCCCTCCTGAATTCCCTGGGGCTCCTGCCAAGATTAGTTTAAAAAATATCGTGAAAGCCCTCTGGAAACTACAAAGCAATATTAAGTATTAATTATCATCATCATTATTATAATTAGAAACCTCCAGCTTAAGCACGAGCATAGGACACCATATCTTTGGTACAAAGATAAACACAGTGGCAGAAACTAGTCATCTTGGTTTATCTGAAAATTTAAATTTTAATTCTAGGCTGATAAGCAATCTTTTTTTTTTATGATCTGCAAAAGTGTCAGGAAATGGTTTAGCGATTTTGAATTTTAAAAGCATGGGGAAAAAATGCTTAAACAGATTATAAGCTTAGCATTTAAACTGCAGATGTGATTAGTAAGCACCTAAAGATTTCTGGTATTTGAGGGGGCAAAAATGAAATGCAAGCCAATTATACTCAGGATGGTGTAAAAAAAAAGCAAAGTGAACTTGAAGTCATCCCCTTTAACCCAAGTCAAGAAGAGTAAACTGAGTTGAACACCTGAGTGGAACCAACATTTCTAGTACAGACATCAGCTACAAACAACTCCTGTCTAATCTTTGCCCAGGATGGCTAACACAGACTAACATTATCCCAACTACAGTTTCATCTTCTGTCCTTATGTATGTATACTCTCCAAGGTAAAGTTTAAACAAGCCATAGGTGAGACAGGGCCTAGATAATTCCTCAAGGGCACCAACCTGAACAAGGAAATATAGGTGATGGTAAGAAAATCTGAACAAGGAAATATAGGTGATGGTAAGAAAATCAATAGCCAAAAAGGTCACTTTAAATTACTGGTAATTTCTGATGCATAAACAGATTCCTTTTTTCCTGGCCACATAAAGTGAATGTACACTCTACACCAAAAGACATGCAGTTTTCAGTGCATGTTCTTCAAAGTTTGTAACGTAGCCATATATGTTAATAATAAATATAATTAATATCAGTGATAATAACTCTATTCCACTGAACCCTTGGGAGTGCCTGAAAGACTGGAAATAGATTTACTCTTCTGCCCCCTACAGGGCAGAATTAGGGCCGCAGACTAAGATTGCCTGGAGCGCCACACCACCCACTCAACAATCCCCATAGTAACAGCAAGTATGAGAGGGGAAATGACATTTGAGGCTTATGTCTTATCCCCCTCATCAGTCACCCCACCCCTAAACACACGCATCACACACACACCTAGTACACAAGTACAAAACCTGGAGAGATTAAACGCAATCCGTCCCACTGAAAACTGCTCCTTAGCAGCAGACTGGAGACTGATACCCACGCCTCCTAATTCCAACCTTATTCATTCTTTCTGCCTCACTGCACACGCTATGATACCACGTTCTGCCCGACACGGGTTACTGTTTAAAAAACAAAACATTTAGAACAGGATCATTTCAAGTAAAAAGTAAGATAGTCTAAGGCCCTCTTCGATTCCTCTGTTCATCACTGCCTCACATCTATCAAGTCTGTGCAGAATGTATCTTTAAAATTCACAAGAGCTAATACATATACCGCATTTTGGATGTTAGCATTTAATGGTGAGAGCAGCTCGGCAATCCATATTCGGCTTTGCAGCTAAGAGCAGAAACAGTGCTCTGGAGAGGTTCTGCCTGTGAGGTAACAGGCCAGACAACAGATACGCTGCTGGCCTTCTTTATAAAAGTGCAATGACATAAAAGCAGATATCTGGTTTGTGTGAACTGTGCGTACCAAATAAAAACAATTTCATGTATGCTATAAACTCAAGTTTGAGTATTTTTTGAGAAATATCTTTAACACATGAGGATTTTTGATAAATGACTGAGGCCACATGTGCATTTGAAATTTTTTCTCCCTTTCAGGAAAGGAACGAGAGAGTGTATGTGGGAGTCAAAAGACACGGTCTTCTTCATTAAGTTCCCCTTTCTGGTTATAAGTAAATCAAAGGGACTGGACTCAGTGGTCTTTAAGATTGCTTCTAGTTTTCAAATGAAGCGGCTCCTAATTAAGGACTATAAAAACGTTCAGCTCAGGGTGCCTGGGTGGCTCAGTTGGTTAAGCATCTGACTCTTGGTTTCGGTTCCCGTCATGATTTCCCTGTGTGGGGTTCCAAGCTCAGTGCAGAATGTGCTCCAGATTCTGTCTCCCTCTCCCTCTGCCCTTCTCAAGCTCACACGTGAAGGCACGCCTTCTCTAAAATAAATACAAAAAAAATCTTAAAAAAAAAAAAAAGTGGAGCTCCTTAAAAATAGTGACAATGAAAAAAAGGAATCAACAGTAAGAATACGACAGCCCCGTAAGCATCACAGAAATGAGCCCTCAGTGGAGGTTCAATATTTAACACAGGTAGACATCACAACTAAATAGGGCTGTGGGAAATTTTGAAGTAAAATCTGCACCTAGGACCTGTAACACTATGCTAGTCAACATGGAACTTCTCCTTGGTTATCCATAAGCCTCTGGAGCATTCCATCTGAACATATTCAGAGGTACTGGGAGGTGTGCCGGTGCCAAGTTCAGGATGGGACCACTGCCGACATGCCCAAGCCCAGCCAAGCAGGAAAGCCCCACACTGGCTCTACTCTACCCATAGGCATCTGCCTGCAACACGAATGCAACACTCAATATTTTTAGTTATGGAAAACTTTAATTTCCAGTTAATGAGGTTCAAAGGTTACAAGTGACCTTCTGACAAATTAAGCTCTGTATGATACACTGCCTGACCCTCAGCAGGGCCAAAAACTCTGACAGTTTTGATTTGAAAATTAAAAACAACCAAATCATGAGCCCTCAGGTACAGTGCTCCTGGGTGAGCCTATATAGATTATGTCTTTTTAAACCTCTCCAACACAGACTACCTGAAATGACAGAGAATACTGCTGTGTTTACCTTCTGTAGGGTGAATGGCATCCAAGAAGAGTTGCTTGTTTGACCATTTATCCCCACTTCCTAAAAACAATGACAGAGAAAGAAAGTGAAACTCCACTCCTAGGACAGACACATAACACCATAAAAAAAAGACAATACACAAAACAGCTTATATATGAAACTTTATCACACAGATGAAGCCGAGTTTTAACTATTTAATTCTCAAAACGGCATTTGCCAACTAAAATAATCAGATGATACAGGAAATGGATTGAAAATAAACAAATCTGCCTTCTGTGTAATACACTGCTGGGTGATTTCTAGGACTTGAATCAAGACAAATTCAAGATCAGTTATAAGGGAATGGTAAAAGCTGACATTTTACCTAAAGAGTGAGGTTTCTCTACTGGAAGCAGAGAAAAAAATAGTAACATACAAAACAAAACCAGGAGGCTGGAGCGGAGGTGCAAATAAAACCCAAATTAAGTAAACGGTTACACACAGGAACACATAGGCACATATGTCTACACACGGAAGACAGTGCATCTAAAGCCTCATTCCAGAAACACAAAAGGCTTCACATCTGGCCATGCAAGTAGGATGCGAATGGGCCTTGGATGAGTAGGCTCACAGCAGTCACGACAGGAACATGCAGGGCGATGCTAAAGAAAGCTTAACTTCCGGGACACGTGGCTGGACTGAACCAGACGGGGAGGTTTATCTTTTATGTGGAATAAGAACAGGAGTCCTGAACTATGAGAAGAAGGAAATCTTCAGATGAGCCCTGGAGAGGCTCAAGGGCCCATCGAAATCCTAACAATAAGACAGATGCTCAGAGTGAAGAGACGGTGGAAGGCAATGCATCTCTCATGCCCTCTGGAAATAAGTTATGTGACTGAAGGGGGCGGGAAGAGTCTGGCAAACGAAGTATCGTAGATTGGGAAAAAAAAAAAAAGAGAGAGAGAGAGAGAGACGGGCTATGGCTTTGGAGTGGAATCCTCCTAGACAAGAATCCTCAAGGGTCAGGGAAGTACAGAAATTGTGGCACTTTTCATATGAATAGGAAACTCCTAAGGTTTCAGGAGGTAGGAAAACGTGGTCCTGGTTTGAAGGCTGCCAAACATGAGAGAAACGAGAATAGTCAAAGGAAATAAGTAGATAAAAGCTCAAGAAGACTAAGTTACAAAATGCACCAAATGTGGATGAAAACAAAGCAATTTTAGGATTCATATGGAACTCTGAAAATAGAGACATTATGGGATTTGAGTAGGAATCCAAGGGAAGGAGATCTCTCTTTGCAATTAGCTGCGGAGTCTAGAAACTGTGAATACGCCTGCATTAGGAGCTGATGACACTGAAGCAAGCCAAGGGGAGGAAAAGGCAAAGGCGGTGCACAGACGCGTTACTCAAAGGTGGATTCACAATGGAGGTGGCCAGGAAGCCTTGATGGAGGATGGAAGGCACCAATACCTTTTTCCGGAACATTAGGCTTCTCCTTTTTGTGCTTATATTTGCTGACAATTTTGTGGAATAAGTTCTTTTTCTGAGACTGGAAAGGACCTACAGACAATATTGATATAAATATATTTTAAATTGACAATGCTTCATAAAACAATACTGTGTGTTCCTAAATAATTACACCCTCCTCCCCCCTGTGGTACAAGCAAACGGGAGTCACAAGAAATGTCATCTTGCATACCTTTGCTCTTCTAACTAGTGCTCAGCACCCTTCCTTGGGCTTATTTAAAACCCAGTGAAATTTTCCTTAGCAATGTATTGGGCAGAAGCCCCCATGAGGGCTGGGACTCCCTAAGCGGGTACTGCAGATTTAGTGACTAGAGACAGACCACAACCCGTAACTGCAGGGTAGCTGTAGTCTTTTAACAAGGAAGTGATTTTACTTTTAGATACTTCAGTATCGTGAAGGAAAGGATGGCAGAGGCATTTCTTCCCTTCTAAGAAATTGGTTTTCATAGTAAGAAGAGCACTTTCAGGACAATAATTGGCCTGATTGTATCAGATAGCTTTCTGGCCTTTTCCGAGGTTATTCTGGGAAGAAAATGTGCTTTAAAAATAGAAAAATATTTGCCAAAAAAATCGGGGCGGGAGGGGATAGAAGTCTCAAATTGTATCTTTGTTTCCTCAGATAAAGCAAACAGAATGAAGATTTGTCAGTCACCGGGTCAGAAAGGCCAACAGCACCACTGACCTCCCCAAAGCAGGTTTCTTTCGATACCATGCTGATATATTCCTATGGGAAACAGACTCAAATCATTTTATGTAACTTGTGTTTGTTCATCTGTAGACGGGGATAATGACAGTGCCTAACTCAATGAGTTGACGTGAGGATTTAAGGACTTAGAGACTCTACAAGCTGCCTCTCCCCACCTGCCAAAGGCAAACTAAACTACTCCTGCTCCTGCCTGAAGTAGACAATTCACGGCTCTTATGTTCACCTGTATCTGCAACTGTCACCGGTTTTAGAGTATTTCCAACGAGTCAGAAATAAACCCCATATCCTTTAGCTATCACCCTTCCCTATCTCTGCATTCCCTCAATCCCTGAGCAACCACTAGCCTACCTTCTGTCTCTACACATCTGCCCATACTGGAATTATCATACAAGTTACATGCATCATGTAAGTCTTTGGTATCTGGATTCTTTGACTTGCTAGGATGTTTGCAAGGCTCATCCGTGTTGTAACATGTATCAGCATTCCACTCCTTTTTAAAGGCTGAATAGTATTCCACCATGTGGATATACCACATTTTGTTTATTCACTCATGGGCTCACAGATATCTGGGTTGTTTCCATGTTTTGGCTATTATGAGTAATCCTGTTATGTGTTTGATAATGACCTTCAGAAGGATGTATTTTTCTCATTATAGTTTTGATTTGCATTTTCTTGGTGACTAATGATGTCACATCTTTTCATGGGCCCAGTGGCCATTTGTATACCTTCTTTAGAGAAACGTCGATTATGATAAATTTTTCCATTTTTAAACCGAGCTGTCTTTCTTCTTATTGAGCTGTAAGAGTTCTTTACATATTCTAGATAAAAGTCCTTTATCAGATATACAGTTTGCAAATATTTCCTCCCATTCTGTGGATTGTCTTATCACTTTATTAGTGTCATATGAAGCACAAAAGTTTTAAATATTGTTAACAGTCCAATTAATTACTTTGTATTTTGGTGTCACATCAAAGGATCCATTGCCAAATCTGAGGTCACTAAGATTGGACCCCTATGTTTTCTTTGAAAAGTTTTACAGCTTTAGCTTTTACACTGAGGTCTTTGTTCCATTTCAAGTTATTTTTTGTGTATTTTCTGAGGCAAATAAGAGTCCAAATTCATTCTTTTATATGTGGTTATCCAGTTGTCTCAGCACCATTCTGAAAAGACTAATCTCTTTCCCTTTGAATAGTCTTACCTTCCTCATTGAAAAACTGTTGGCCAATGATATATAGGTCTACTTCTGGGCCTCAATTCTATTTCATTAACCGATATAACTATGTTAGTACCACATTGTCTTGCCTACTAGTTTTTGTAGCTAGTTTTAAAACTGAAAAAATTATTTTGGCCCATTCTGAATCTCTCCACATTAATTCCACATTAATTTTAGAATCTCTCAGTATCAGGGCACCTGAGTGGCTCAGTCATTAAATATCTGCCTTCGGCCCAGGTCATGGTCCCAGGGTTCTGGGATCGAGCCCCACATCAGGCTCCCTGCTCAACGGGAAGCCTGTTTCTTCCTCCCCTACTCCCCCCTGCTTGTGTTACCTCTCTCACTATGTTTCTCTCTGTCAAAAAAATAAATAAAATCTTTAAAAAAATAGACTCTCTTAGTATTTATAAAAGAAGCTGGAATTCTAATAGGGATTGGGTTCAATTTCAAGGAGTGTTTCCACCTTAATAATATTAAGTCCTCCAATCCATGAACATGGGATGTTTTTCCATTTATTTTTATTTTCTTTCAACAATATTTTGTAGTTTTCAATGTGTTGCACATCTTTTGTTAAATTTATGCCTATGTACTTTATTCTTCTTGATGTTATAAATGGAATTGTTTTCCTAACTTCATTTTCAGATTTTTCATTGAAACTGTACAGAAATACAACTTTTTTTGTAAAATAAATTCTAGTTAGTTGACTTGCTGTTCAATATTGGTTTCAGGAGTAGAGTTCAGTGGTTCATCATTTACAAATAACACCCAGTGCTAATCATAACAAGTACCCTCCTTAATACCCATCATTGATGTATCTCATCCCCCATCCCTCCTTTCTTCTCTATAATTAAGAATTATTTCTTCCCTCCATCCCACCCTGTTTCTTTCTCTATTATTAAGAATCTCTCATGATTCGTTTCCATCTCTCCTTTTTCCCCCAGTCCTGAATGTTATCCATTTTGTTTCTTAAATTCCACATGAGTGGAATCATATGGTATTTGTCTTTCTCTGACTGACTTATTTCATACAGCATAATACATTCTAGTTCCATCCACATCATTGCAAATAGCAAGATTTCATTCTTTTTGATGGCTGAGTAGCATTACAATGTACACACACCCACCCACCCACCCACCCACACACACCCCCTGCATATCTTCTTTATTCATCAGTTGATGAGCATCTGGGCTCTTTCCATAGTTTGGCTTTGCTGATAATGCTGCAATAACGATGGGGTGCATGTATTCCTTGGAATGTACGTTTTTTTATCCTTTGGGTAAACAGGAGTGCAATTGCTGGATCATAGGGTATTTCTAATTTTAGCTTTTTGAGGAATCACCTTACTGTCCTGCAGAGTGGCTGCATCAGTTTGCATTCCCACCAACAGTACAAGAGGGTTTCCCTTTCTCTGCATTACAACCGATTTTTGTATCCTTCAACCTGCTGAACTCATTCATTTGTTAACTACAGTAGTTTTCTGGGGGCATCGTAGGTTTTCTATATAAAATGTCATGTCATCTGTGAATAGGAGTAGTTTTACTTCTTCCTTTCCACAATACATGTTTCTTATTTTTCTTGCCTAATTGTCCTGGGAACCTCAAGTACCCTGTTGAAAATGCTGAGAGTGGACGTCCTTATCTTGTTACCTACCTTAGGCAGAAGCACTGTCTGTCACTATTAAATAGGAAATTATGGGATTTTTGTAGATGCTTTTTATCACGTTGAGGAAGTTTCCTTCCACTCCTGAGTTTGTTGAGTATTATCATGAAGTATGTTGGGATTTTGTCAAATACTTTTTTTCTACATCTATTATGATGATCATATGGGTTTTCTGTTGTTGTTTTACTGATATAGTATATTACATTGATTTTTGGATGTTAAACCAACCTTGCGTTCTAGGAGTAAAATCCTGCTTGGTAATGGTATATAATTCTTAATATATATTGCTGGACTTGGTTTGCTACAAATTTGATAAGGAATTTTATGTTCCTATTTTTAAGAGCTATGATCTGTAGTTTTTCTTGTGATATCTTTGTCTAGTTTTGACATTTGGATCATAATTGGCCTCAAAGAATGAATTAGGAAATATTTCTCTTCTCCTAATTTTCGAATGAGTTTGTGAAAAATTGCTATTAATTCTTCTTTAAATGTTTGATAGATTTTAGCAGTGAGTGAAGCCTAGGCCTGGTTTTTTTTCCTTCGGTACTAAAGGAAATCCTTTTGATTACTAAATTTAATCTCTTTAGTAATTATTGTTCTATTCAGACTGTCTATTTCTTCTAATTATCAGTTATCAGGTAGTTTGTGCTTTCTAGGAATTGTCCATTTCGTATAGGTTACCTAATTTACTGATATATAACTGTTCATGGCATTCCTCTATTAATCTGTTACATTTCTGTAAGTAAGCAGTAATGTCCTCTATCAGATTTTTTATTGAAATAACTTTAGTCTTCTCTCTTTTTTAATTGGTCAGTCTAGCTAAACACTTCTCCAATTTGATGTTCTTTTCAAAGAACCAGCTTCTGGTTTCACTGACTTTGCTGATTTTCTGTTCTTTATTTAATTTTTATTAAGTTCATCTCTAATCTTTATAATTTCCTTTCTTTTACTTCTTTTATGTTTCATTTGTTCTTTTTCTTACAATATTTCAAGGTAGGTCAGATTATTGATTTGAGATCTTCTTTCTTTCTTGACATATACCTTTATAGCTATAAACTCTGCTCTAAGCACTGTCTTAGTTGTATCCCATAAATTTGGGCATGTTGTATTTTCATTTTTATTCATCTCAAATATTTTCTGATTTCCTTATTAATTTCTTCTTTCTTTCTTTCTATTAATTTTTCTTCGACTTATTGGTTATTGAGTATATGTGCTGCCAAAGTGACTTATTGGCTATTTTGAGTGTATTGCTTAATCGCCACATATTTGTGAGTTTCCCAAACATTTTTCTCTTGTTGATTTTAATTTCATTCCACTGAATGAAAACACAATCTGAATTACTTGAATACTTTTAAATGTATTGGTTTGTTTTATGGCCTAGTGGCTAGTGCATTCTAGAGACCGTTCCAATGTGCACTTTAGAAGAATGTATATTCTACTATTGATGTGTGGAGTGTTTTTTATATAGGCAAAGCTTGGAGATATTGCAGGTTTCGTTCCAGACCATCGCAATATAGCACACGTTGCAATAAAATTAATCAAATCAATGTTTTGGTTTCCCACTGCATATAAAAGTTATGTTTACAATATACCATAGTCTATTAAGTGTTCAATAGCATTAGGTCTACAAAAAAATGTATATACTTTAATGAAAAGAGGACTTTATTGCTATAAAGGCTAACCATGGGACAGTTGGTTAAGCATCCAACTCTTGGGGCGCCTGGGTGGCTCAGCAGGTTAAGGCCTCTGCCTTTAGCTCAGGTCATGATCTCAGGGTTCTGGGATTGAGCCCCACATCAGGCTCTCTGCTTAGCGGGGAGCCTGCTTCCCTCCCACCCCCGCACCCACCGCCTGCCTCTCTGCCTACTTGTGATCTCTTTCTGTCAAATAAATAAAATTTTCAAAAAAAAAAAAAAAACAAAAAAAACCAGCATCCAACTCTTAATTTCAGCTCAGGTCATTATCTCAGGATCAACCCCTGCATTGGGTTCCACACTCAGCACGGAATCTGCTTGAGATTCTCACTCTTCCTCTGGTCTTCCCCCTGCTCTCTCTCTCTCTAAATAGTAAAAATAAAATTTAAAAAAAATGCTAACCATTATCTGAGTTGTAATCACTGACCACAGATCACCAAAGTATGACACAGAGTTGCCAAGTGAGTAAATGTTGGAATGCCAATAGAGTTGCCTAACAGAGTTTTGGCACAGACCTTCAATTTGGAAAACAACACTGTATCTAAATAAAATGAAGCATACACGTATATCTGTTAGGTCTAGTTAACGCAGAGTGTTCAAATCCTCTCTTTCCTTGTTGATCTTTTGCCTAGTTGTTCCATCAAACCTATTCTTTTTTCCATAGTACTTCTCACCTTCTAACACATTATATGCTTTGCGTACTGTTTAGGCTGGGTCACCTGCCGTAAGGTAACCACCATGGCAACAGGGTTCTTTGTTTTCATTCAGAGATCTATTCTACACGCTGGAATGGGGTTAAGCAGATGACTGGTTTGGAACAGCATTTGCTGCGTGAACAAAGTTCTTAAACCACTGGCTGGCACAAAGTAAGAGCTCAAGAAATGACCTCTGTTGCTATTATTAGCAATAACAGTTGTGCAATGTGTTTTTTTGTTTTTGTTTTTTTTTAAAGATTTTATTTATTTGACAGAGAGAAACACAGTGAGAGAGGGAACACAAGCAGAGGCAATGGTAGTGGGAGAAGGAGGCTCCCTGCTGAGCAGAGAGCCCGATGTGGGGCTCGATCCCAGGACTCTGGGATCATGACCTGAGCCGAAGGCAGACGCTTAACGCCTGAACCACCCAGGCGCCCCTGTGCAAGTGTTTTTTGATGACTACACCAAGCCATCCTTTTAAATAACCAAAAGCAGATACTTCCGGATTAGCTGATGGTGGTTTGAAAGAGAGATACAAAATAGCTTGTTGACTTTTTTTGGGGGGAGGAGGAAGTGAGCAACAGGGAAAGAAAATAAACTATACAAATATAAAAAATATACAGTATGTGTACATACTACATTAATATTACAGGTATTCTCTACAGTCCATTTGCAATCACTACCTCCTATGTATTTTACACAACCCAGGAAATCCAGGGCAGGTGCACCTGAATGATACACAGACAATCACAGAAAAAAGTGGAAGAATGCAGAAAAACAATCCTGAGACTTCATAGGAACATAAGGATGGATGAAATGGGTTAGGAAAGAAGCAAAGGATACATATTTTCAGACCCAACCATACTCAGCGAACTCTGAAAAGTACGATTTAAGGACAAAGCTAAAGATAGAGGTTGTCAATTTTAACATGAGAAAAGAACATCCAGAGTGATTTAGTACACAGAGGAGCTTCTGTAAACTTTTATTTTTAAACTTCCTTGCTCCTAGTCATTCCCCAAACTAGCTATAAAACAAAACTTCAGATAAAAAAGAAAGTGACAAACTTGAAGGAGTAATAGACAAGATATAATTACAGTCACTGAGAAGCAGCAATTTCAGAGTCAAGAAATGAATGATTTGACTTCTGCTCACTGCTATGGTACATATGTGTGATATTTTGTCTCAAGGAAAATAAAAGTCAAAATTTGTAATAAATAGCACAGACAAGGAAATTCGCTACCATTTTTTCCTTAATTAATTAACACAGAAACATACATGGAGGGAAAAGCAGGTAGGAAGTGAAAAGCAGAAAAAAGTTTTAGAAGGAATGGTTCCGAAAGCAAAAAATTGCAATGGAGGGTGCCCGGGGGGCTTAGTCAGTAGAGCACAGCACTCCTGATCTTGGGGTTCTGAGTTCCAGCCCTGTGCTGCGGGTAGAGATTACCAAAAAAAAATGCAATAGTCTTTCACTAAACTACTAGGTCAGGTTCTGATCCCATCTCTTTCCCTGATCTCCCTACCAAATTTCTTTGCCTTTTTTTTTTAAAAGATTTTATTTATTTATTTATTTGATAGAGAGATCACAAGTAGGCAAAGAGGGAGGCAGACAGTGAGGGGGAAGCAGGCTCCCCGCCGAGCAGAGAGCTCGATGCGGGGCTCGATCCCAGGACCCTGAGACCATGACCTGAGCCGAAGGCAGAGGCTTTAACCCACTGAGCCACCCAGGCGCCCCCAAATTTCTTGAAAGAGTATTTGACTCAGCTTCTACTTCCTTATGACAAAAACCATTTGTTGCTGGCATGGAAATTAGCCTAGGAGTGGCTCTACTTTTGAGCAGGATGGCCTGTATTGTGATGCTATCCATCTTCTTTGCACCTAACTTCACCGTGGTGGGGGGGGGGGACGCGACTGAAAACCCCAATCTGGGAAGATAAGAGGACTGGTACAGAGACATTAGCAGTAACCTTTCTAAAACATTAATATTACTCATTGCTACTCATTGTACTCATTACATATTGCTAAAATATGGACCTTCTGGGGGGTAAGGAGCTATAGTGACACAGGAGCCACTTCAGTATTAGCCTGGTGTGATAATTTTTCAAGGGCCTCAGGTAAGGTGAATTAAGTGAACCTGGTTCTTTAGAACTGTTGTAGGGAACAAAGGTTATGCGTGACTCGAATGGTGGTGGCTTACACTCAGGTTCTATGGTTTCATGTTTCTAAGCTATAAAAAGAGCAGAAGTTTTATTCTAAAACTAGGCTGTCATTTTTGTAATAGACACATAAATAATAAATAACCAATGAAACAATAAATTCCTTTGTCATAATTTATGGCAAAGTGTTCCCAGCTGCTGGGCATGTGGATTTGCTGGTTTAAAGAAGTCTTGGTGGGGGTGCCTGGGTGGCTCAGGGGGTTAAAGCCTCTGCCTTTGGCTCAGGTCATTATCTCAGGATCCTGGGATCGAGCCCCGCATCAGGCTCTCTGCTCAGCAGGGAGCCTGCTTCCCCCCTCCCTCTGTGTGCCTCTCTGCCTACTTGTGATCTCTCTCTCTGTCAAACAGATAAATAAAATCTTTAAAAAAATAAAGAAAGAAAGAAGTCTGGGTAAACCAGCCACCATCAAGTTGGGATTGACTGAGGGGCAGGAACCACCTCAATGGACTGCACAGGGATGCCTTCCTACGGAGCTCACGATTACATCGGGTGGTCTACCTTGTACATCCGCAAATGTGCTGTCACCATGTTCCTAGAAATACCCGGTGGTGATGAAGCTGCTCAAACAGTTAACCGGGCAAAATAGAGAGTTTTGCCTAAACTGGAAGCTGTGACTTCCCGCTACGAAGCGCCAGTCGGGCTGACATCAGCTCTTGCTCCTCAGGTTGGCTCAATCCCACACAGGGGATTCTGTCCTCCACCTTTAATTTTGTAAACCTGCTGCTTTTATTACTACTGTGATTTTTTTTAAAATCTCAAAACCTTAATCATTGGGAATTCCAGTCTTAAGATACAAGCATGGATTGGAAGAAAAACGAGGACTGACAGCATGTTTGATAATAGGCTAAGGAACAGTGTGAGAAGACCGAAGAGATGGAGAAGAAGTAAAGTCAAGGGTCAAGCTGGGACATAATTTAAACACTCTAAGTTGAACTCAATTAACTTTTTCTCCATGACCCCACTTTGTCTGAAAATTACTATTCTGTAGAGCACTCTGACTTCTGATACTTTTATAAAAAGTGCTTCATACATTAACAATATACTTAAAATAATGTGTTAAAACCTACCTCTTGAGTTACGATTAAATTTAGACTCATAATTTAAAGCCTCCATTCGAATATATACAAGTAACTATGAGAGATAAACCAGAAAACACGGCAGGCTTGGGCTGCCTCGGCTAACCGGCACCAGAAGTTAGACAGATTACAATTTACTAGGTAATTTGTTCTGAGAGGCTAAGGGAAATTCTTTTCCTAGGTTATCGAGCTCTGCCTCCTACACTGGAGGCTGAGCCCAGAGGAAGGTGGCATTTAGTGATTTTGATCCATTTTTATTGCAGAGTTTCTGACAAGGCCCTTGACACAGACATGAGGGGCAGGGCAAAGATGGTGGAGGGACGATGGGCAGAAGGAAGAGGCTCCTTGGAAACAGAGATATAAACAAGGAGGCCACTGGGAAAGCAGAAGTGTAAACCTCAGCAGATACTATGTTGTTGAGATCCAGAACTGTATAAATGCATACATAACCATTTCCCTCTAGACAGCATTTCAGAAAAACTCTATGTATTTTATATAATCTGGAGTAGCTAAAAGAAGTCTGTAGTACAAGGCAGGGGTAAAAAAATAATAATTGCTGAGTGACAAACACAGGAGAAACTATACACAAAATACCAAATTGTTAGAGAAGAAATGAGGTTTCCTATGGGCACATGCTCTTTTGTTAATAAAGTAATGATCTCATACACAGTTTTTGCTTTGAACAATTCATTATGCAAAGGTGCAAAGAGTCTAGAGTCTAAGAAAACAATCTTCCCTATCCTCTAAGATCAGGCAATTACAGCACAGCTGGTATGATAATTTCATTAATAACTTGCAGGATAGTACACTGGCGTTGCTAATGCCAAATTACAATTAGTTACAAATACTATTTCTTTAGTTTGCTAAATAGAGAATATATTAGTTTCTGCTTTATTGTAACTGCATTTTGCCCCATGAGTCAGAATGCAGAGCAAAATCTGGTCTTGAAACACTCCTACCTACGTGGTTATCGACAGACTGTAAGGACCCAGTGCCCTGGGGGCTTGAGAGGGCATAATGGAAGAGTTAAGATGATACTGTATGAGGTATAATCCAAAGCTCCAAAAAGCTATTTCACATCAAAAGAAATACTGTTAATCTCAGCTGGGAGAGGAAAAACATATAACAGATAACTAAGACCCAAGAGAAGGTCTCATGAAAATAGATCCTAACTCAGGGTTTTATAGCTTTACAAAAATAAATCTATTGTTACATTCCCTGATAGATAATTTGGCCAACTTCAGGGCTCGAAAATGAATGTCTCAAACTCCAGGAGTGGAGGAAGAAAATGCATCCTGCACATCAATCAATTAAGTTCCATTTTATTGGCTTGTCAGGTATTTATCAGCAACTTTAAATCCAAGAATTATGGGAGCTCCAGGTACCTGGCATCTCTGGGCTCACAGACTACTTTGCCTATTCCTAGATGTCTCCAGGGCACAAAGACTGTCATTTCACTTGGTAATCCATTACAATGCTCAGCTACCTACCTGTCAACAAGGCTGCTTTATTTCTTTCCTACTTATCTTGGAAGATCTCGACAGAACCCTATTTTATTTTCCCAGATGAGCAAACTTGGTGATGCAACATTTCTTTTTTAGTCCTTTATTCACTAGACTTGTTTTTATTGTCCACAGAGGGAAAACCAAGCTAATTCTGAAATCACTTTTACGTTCCTCTCTGCCTTTAATCACAAAGGGGGAATTTTCTTCAGCCATACAGATCTATCTTGAGATACAGATCTCAAAGCGACCCTCCTCAGTTATGTCAACTACAGTATGCAAAAGAGGTTTCAGGTCTTGAGGGAGAAAGGTTTAAGTTTCTTCAAAGAAACCATAATTTTTCCTAGACCTTATATAGTCCCTCTAAATCCATGAAATTGTGTCTGCTCATTAATATTTATCTCTGATCATTATCCAGGAACGCTAGAATTTAGGAAGATTTATGCAAAGATATGGATCATATTATATCTATTCAGCCATCCATCTATCTAAAATACACCAAAAAAGGGTCTGATTTGACATGAAATAGGCAACAGGCAGCCACTTTTGTAGGGTAATTAAAAACTCTTCCATCAAATCCTGCAAGCAACAGGAACTCGGCCACACAAGTTCTTCATCTCTCCATTCACTGTCCTTACAGGAGATGAAAAGAGTGAAGACTTTCGCATCTGGATGGAAAGCTAGAGGTACATTATTCCCACCAATCTTGAGACTGAAGTAAAATCAGAAGACAAGTTTCTCAACGAGAGCAGTGCCATCATTTTGGGCAGATCAATACTTTATCGTGCTTGAATATCCTGAGCAGGCTACAATGCTTAGAACCCCAGTGCCCACCCCACATATAATGGTGGTCTTACACTCTTCAAAACCCCCTCTGAGCTACAGTGTTGCCCTTGATGAATGCTGATACCCACCCAAGTCATGCTGATAATTCTGAAAGCTTCCCTGATCTCCAACAGGGAAGAATCTAATATTCTTCAAAATGAATATGCTTAAATAGTATTTTTCTAAACTTAAGAAAACCATGTTCAATGTACTGCTGGAGGAGGATTATTTGCTTTTGGCTTTATTTTCATTTGTCGCAGACTGCCGGTAAAGAATGGAGTGTTCTGATTAGTCACATAGGAGGGTCTCACAGTCTCAGAGTCAAACCTGTCACAGATACAGCGAACAGAGGAACTAGGCTCGGCCAGCAGTTTCTGCTCAAGAAAAGCTACACATCTCCAAGTTAGAATTCTGGAGAGCACAAGGTCGAAGACCATGGGTAACACTTTCAGGGCAAATGTGAAGGCTGAGATGGCAGAGCAAAGGATGAGAGGATTAGGAGGGAGAGAAGGGCGCAAGAAGTTGAGGCAGGAACCATACTAAGAATCCTGGAAAGCAAGCTGAAATCCCAACTGGCTACCGCCTCAGTCTAGATCCAATTAGGCATCGAGAGGGAGTTGCAGAAGCACAGAAGAGCAGAGAGATGCTGGCCTCCCAGCAGGAGGCACAGCACACATCTAACCTTTGCTGGTTTTAGTCGGTTCTGAGGACATGTTTCCAGTCTTCTTCTTTTTCCTTGGGACAGGTACGCATTTCCGGTCAAATGTTATAGGACTATATTGAGGGAGGCTGTTGAATTTTTTTTCAAATTCTTCATCCAGCTTTGCTGAGCTAATAAGAGAAGGGGGATGGCATCGATCAGCACATGACATAAATATTTAAACAGAAAATGATACAAGATAGATTTTAAGTTATCCCATTTTATAACAGGGTCCCCGAGAATTAGGGCACTGTTGATAAATTCTGTGCAAGGACAAAAACTTCTGTTCAGAATTGCTTGAGAAGAGTTATCAGCACAGCTTTCCCAGTCAATTCCCATGAAAGGTTATCTTATTACCTTAGAAAAGCAGAAACGTAATTTAAAATACAGGAATATTTTTCAAGTTCTCTCCACTGGCACAGACAGTCTTCATTAAGTTCAATACAATGCATATTCCATCCAGACAAGTTTCTCATTCTAAAGATCCGTATATATGTATCGATACTGGCAACCTTATTGGTGGTAATAGGGTATACATTGGTACTTGTTTTTGTAAGAAAATATTTACTGACTAGTACTTGATTAAAACATATCCAACACACAAAGAAAACACAAACAAAAATTCTGAGTATCAGAAACATTCCAGAGATGGACCAGGATGATGATAAAGCACTCAACGAGGAACGCCAGTTTTCAATGAACACGCTGGCACAGAGGCAGCTGCACTTTAATGCAAACCACCATGACTGCAGAAATGGCACCAGCAAAGTTGGGAAATCCTTGGGCTGCTTCTGACGGTCTCTAAGGCCCCCCCAACCATGGCAGCATGCCTGCTGGATCCTTGCTGAGACTTATTAACTATGATGAAACCTAAACAGATGGAAGAAGCTACAGCAGAACGGCTGTGCGTCCTGGATGCAAAATGGAAGGCATTCTGGGAAGAGAGCAGCCTTGAGTTAACTTAGGAGAAGCTAACGGCTCCTGTGTTAAGCTGCTACGTAGGGGCTGTACTTGAGGCGTTGTCACCTAAAACTGTTCTGTTTGGAGGAATAGACAAGAGTTGGGCCGCAGAGACAAGATAGTCTGAAGACCATCAGAACGGACGATGGGAGAAAGGCTGTTAGTTACTCAGTTCTATCAAAGCAGGGAAGATGGCAGGTGGGGGTGACGCTCTGTCCTTAACTAAATTCTTTGCTCCAGTTCGAAGAGGTTTATGCTAACGGGGAATCAGACAGTAACCAGATACTATCAGAAAGGGATCTATAATTCGTGAATTTCTCAGATAATCTGAAAAACCAAAAGAAAATTAGGAAAATGCAAGCTAGGCCTCGTAGGATCCCTTGGGGCTTTTTTTCCTTTTCTTTCTTCACCTAGAATAATCACCTATGTTTTTCTTGGGGAGGTCTATAAATTAGAACTGCCAACACTCAGTAAATTTTTCTTGGCTTCAAATAGCACATTTTCTGTGATATAAGGGGTTAACATGCTCATTTAGAAATCTCAGAGAAGACTGATAGGAACTGGCATTTCTCACTGTGCATCCACTGTGTTGGTGTGTTCTCAACAAGGCAGACCCAGTCTAATTCTGACAGGCCTACAAGGAGGGGAGTAAACAGCAAAGACCAGATTTACTGTTGATTAAAGCCTGTAGAAAAACCACACTCCCAGTCACATACATGTGCCTTCCTCAGAAATTATCAAAATAAAAAACAACCTCCACACCAATCTCTTTTGAGAAACAGATTTTCAAAAGATTGTTTCACTTTTCTCATTCCCAAAGACTGGCAGAAATGCCTCTCTCACAGTAGCTGTTTCTAATAGAGGCATCAGAAACCTTTCTGCTAGAGAGTCTTAATGCCTGCTTTATTCCCCCAGGACTTCGTAACGTCTGCAGTGAGACCTGGTCCCCTCTGCGACCAGACCCACCGGGCACTGGTGGTTCCAGACGGTAAAGAGCACCGGTCCTGAACTCAGTGGTCTCATTTTTAGGAAATCCTGCATTTGAAAATACCATTTGACAATAATAAATGTAAGAATTTTCATGTCACTGTTTAAACATAGTGTAGGCAAAACTAACGTGAACTGCTGTGGGCATTTAAATTATCAGAAAGGAAACACATAAAAATTATAAAAATATCATCTTAAAATAAATAATCCTGAGGAATTTCACAACATGAGAAATAATTTCCATTCTCCTACTTTGTGATAACCTAGAGCCTTAGAATTAACCATATTTTAAAGCACTGAAACTTCCGAGGGAAAAAAAATATTATTCCACCAACAGAAATGCAAATATTTATGAATAAACCAAATACAATACTCCCAATGCATGGAATTTGCATACCTTTAAACACTCTTATGAAAAAATATGGAAAATATAAAAATGTACTTATTTCTATTCAATGTATTATTTTCAAATGGGGCTAATAAGAAATCTCGAAGGATTTTTAAAATAGTACTACTGAATATGCAGATGCTTTCCTCACCAATATAAAGTATTCAATCTCCCAACAAAATGTTTTACATTAAGATTGGTATTAAGAATCTTTGGAATAACATTAAAAATGAAATAATTCTTAATGATTTTATCTTGATGTATGTTATTTGCTTGAGACTGCATTTCAACACATAATTACTGATCATTCTCTTTAGCAGGAGAATAGTCAATCTAACATTTTTATCTTACAGCAATAGAACATGGTTTAAACAAAAAAAGTTAAATAAAGGTAGAAACATAATTTTATTTACATTTTTGAGCTGTCATTTCATAAACAGGTACATAACCTTTAGAAATATTAAATAAAATATGTAGAGCAAGTAAAATGGGCAAAACGTAAACATTCCTATAGACTATCCATTGTAAACCTCTGATGGAGAAATGTGTCCGGGCAATACTAAAGGATTTACAATGTCACACCACTAATACATGGTGGGCCTCAATTCAATCTCAGGCCTACATCCAAAATCTACATACTTTATACTAGACCTAAAACGTGAATGACAGCGTCACTCACACAACCATGTTACCAGCAGGAACATACAATACACTAGATTTCTGTTCTCCTATTGTGCTCATGGAGACTGTAGGAAGTGCTGAACGAATACTCAAGAATAAGCAGTTAGTGATTTATGTTTACACTTGGGATCCATGCAGTGTGCTGACTATGCTCACAGGCACTCACCCAAGGAGAGAATCTTCCTTTGGCTTTGTCTTCTTGAACTTCTTGCTCCCACTGGCCCCACTCTGGTTAAACGTCCAGCTTTCTTCATTCCAACACCCTTCATGGTCAGAAGAGTTTCCTTTACCTGAGCTTCGTTTCCCTAAGGAAATTTAAGGGAAAGAATGCAGTTTGTATATTGGAATGAGGTTGCCTCGCAAGTGATTGGTTGACCCCTTGGGTATCATTTGCATGATGCTATTTGTAACTGTCTCAATTGCAGAGTCCTCTAAGTGGTTCATGAGGGACCACCTTTAATAATACAACATGCAAAAAAGTGTACAGCCTCTGAGATCAGCTGTCTTGTCATAACTCAACAGGTAGTATGTGCAGAGTGTGTACTGTGTGATTCCAGAGAGACCAACTACTACCAGCTTTTCCACTGGAGAATCAGAGTAAGGTACAGAAGCCCTCTGCTGGTGGCATTATTAATTCTAATTTCCCTAAGACTTTATTGGAATGATATCCCTGGAGAACTATGTACTCCCGAGGATCTTCATTCAGGCCTTGTTAGACCCATTACTCACATATCTCTGAGCTGGAATTTAGCTTGGCAAGAGGTAATTCCCTAGCCAGATGCTGTATTTTAAAACAGATGAATTTATAAAACAAACACTCTGTGAAATAAAGGTATACACATGAACTGGTTTAGTGTTTTAAAGAGCCCTTCACTTCAATTGTGGTTTTGAGTGCCTCATGGAGAGGGCTAGATTAAGTTATTTGCTTTGGAGCCTATAGGTCAACATTCTGCCAAATATACTGGCTTGATATGGGAAATTCTTTTTTTTTTTTGGAAATACTTTCCATCAGTTTTAAAAACAAGACTAAGAGCTCCAAACATGCAGTGCTGATCCTTCAAAACAAGAAGCCAACCCACATCAGTTAAAAAAAAAAAGTTTGAGTTACTTTGAATACATACCCTAAGAATTACCCACATCAAGAATATAAAACCTCCTCAGTGGCGTACGTAAAATGACAGAGGTACACGATCTATAAGCCACAAGGAACTGTACAAATGTAAAATATCGTTTTGATACCATACTGTTCTTTATAGTGGTGGTTCTCAAGGAGTCTAAAGGAGAGATTGGCTAGGTTTCCATAGTCTTTTCATTTTTGCAGAAGTCACTTACCTCTGTCAACATTAGCTCGCAGAGAGGTGAGCATGCCTTCGGACACCAGGGTTTTATAAAGAGCACCTTTGCAAGACCGCTCAGATTTCCGGGAGCCACAAGTCTCTATTTTTCTGTGACAGTCACTGTCCTCAGGCTTGGCCTGTCCTGAGAGGCTGGGGGGTAGCGCCTCCTCCGTGGGGGTCAATGGCTCTGCTTTTATACCCTCTGGCACCTCACCAGAAATGTTCTTGCTGGCAGAAATACTAATGAAATCCGGAGGTCTTGACTCTTTGGTGGTGTCTGAGGATTTCTCCTTTGACATTTTCTTCTCTCTTGATTTCACTTTTTTCTTTGGTGGCTTGGCATCCAAAACGCTTCCCTTGCCACTTGAGGATGTGCGGACCTTCTTGCGAGGAGTTGCTCCAAGCTTCTCAATGCCCCAGTCTCCCTTTGCAACAGCTTCAATGGTGTAGATGACACTCTCGATGTCGGACTCTGAAGACTGCCTCTTTTTGCAGGTCTTCTTGGGTGTGGATTTATCATTTCCATGTCGATCCATTTTGCTTTTCTTCTTTTTCTTTTTTAGCTTCTCTGGTTTGTTTAATGCTGTGGGATCTTCAATGATCATAATTCCATGAGGATGGCACATGTGATCCTTTCTACTGGGAACATCGCTTATTATGATCTTGCTACTGGCAGAATAAGAAAAATCAGGGAAGTGACTACATTGTTGATCTTCCTCTAGTTCTTCCTTTTTAATTTCTTTGGGATCTTCCATTTTTATATCCATTATATCATCCATTCGCAGCTCCTCAAAATTTCTTAGTTCCTTAGAATCTCTAACATTTTCTTTAGTTGATTTTTCAAATTCTGTTTCCTTCTGTGACCTGGCTTCATCTGTTTTCTCCATTTTTATTTCTCTTTGTTCCTTTCCCTTCTCCAGTTCTTTAATTCTTCCGCCATCTGATTCTTTTGTCTTTATTAGCTTTGAGTCCTCCATTTTAACCCCCTCTGATGCCAGACACATCTAAATGGTTCAAACAAAAATGGGAGAATAGTAAAAAATAGCCTTATTATGCTATACTTGAAATTAGCTTAAACTTTGAAAGTCCATCCCTCTTAAAAAATAAAGACAAACTTTACAATTATCAGTCCACTTCTGCCAAACTAATTTAAATTACTCAAATTAATAAAAGGCTTTAGGCATTATGACATATTCATTAAACTCTAGAAAAACATATGCCCGAATTCTCATTTTCCAGCTTCATCAAAGCTTTTTCTGTGAAAACACGATTTGGGAGAAGGAAGATGGGCTCCAGAGTTGGAAGACTGGAGTCCGAGTCTTAGTTTTGCTACTTGCTTACTTTGTGGTCTAGAATGAGAATGAGATGTTTCACCCTTCAGTCCTCTGTTGTCTTTGTAAAATAAAAAGGATGGTAAGAATAGTTGTCTCAGAGGATTCTGTGAGGTCTAGAGGAGACAATATACTGATGGCAATTCTGACTAAACAATCCCCAGACTATTCAGATGTTTGCCTTTTCGTTTTTCTTGGGGAAATGAGAAAAACGGCAACATTTTTTACCTACCCACTTGAAATTAGAAATGAAGAGAGGAGTCATTAAAAAACTACAGAAGGTTCTGGTTAATGAAAAAGATGTTACCATCCTCAGATGCTGACAGATTTAAACCTGAGGATTGCAAAAGTGCTTAGAACCAAGTAGTGGTGTTTGCTTTTTTTTTTTGAAGACTCATTGACTGGCAGACTTGATCTGATCTGACCTTACTGACCTGCAACTTCTGACCAGAACTAATGTGGGATTGCTTAACATCTTAATCCCTCACACGTAGTGGGACTCTTCATATGCTTTTGCTATCAGAATCTTCATGCATTTGCATTATGCCCTGAGGGAATTAACTGCATAGTGTTAAGAAGCATATACTATATCATTTTCCTAAAATCTGAAAAATTCTGAATACCAAAACACATCTGGCAGCAATTTGGTTATGTTTTTAAACTCCTCAAATTTCACACATAGGACCTTAAAGAAAACTCTTGCCATCTTCCTAATCCAGCTCCTAGGTACCTCGAAACTTTAATCTAAAGCTATTTTCTGAGAGGGGAAATTGCAGCCTACTGTAAAATTTATTTTCAATACCTGGATTTTCTTTCACAAACATTCCCTGCAGGGCTCCCGAGTGCCAGGCCCCCTGCAGGACCCTAAAGATACAAAGATCACCCTTTGGATTCAGACTTGGTTTGCGGGGACATGGTTAAATACACCAAGAAGCTTGGAATGATCGGTAAATATGGGACCTGTTCTTGTTGCCTCCCTTGGGAAAATGGTAAAGAAGCCAGCATGCTCAGTACACTTGCTCTTTCTGTGGCAAAATCAAGATGAAGAGATGAAAGGTGGAGCTTTGGCACTGTGGTTCATGCATGAACCTGATAGCTGACGTACCTTGACCTGTACAACCACTTGTCGTCAAAGTAACATCCGCCATCATTAGTCTGAAGGAACTGAAAGACCAGCAGCAGAAACTCCACTATGTGGAGCTCGTCTATAATAAATACTGCTAGTCTGTAAGAAATGGGTTAATTTATGTAACCAAAAAAAAAGAAAAAAAAAATTTAAAGATCAGTAAGTTCCCCTCTCTGACTCTGAAGATTCATCGTGAGGCTGACAATGATGATTATTAGGCCAAGGGCAGCAAAGAAATTCTTAGCCATTGCTCATTTTACTTTTTTTGTAATAGCAACTTAGAGGAAAAAGAATATTGCGTTTTCAGAGCCCCCAAATCAAGCACATGAGTAAGAAATTGATACTTTTAAGAAAAATATCACCAGTTTACCAAATGGCAAATTATCAGAGATGTTAACATCTATAAAACTCATTTTTGAAACAAATAAGACATTCACTTAAATATCAGATCCTCTTTTACTTCATTTTTCCCCCCTTAGTACTTTCAATGTGTCTTAAATCTTTCTGTGAGAATTATGATTATTAAGTCTGAGAAGAAAATGAGGAAGGGGGAAGGGAGGCAGATCATACAAGTTTTTTATAAAAAAAAATGAACATGACAAGAGCACCCAGCCCTTCAGATCATTTACAGGGAAGATCCAAAATAGTATGAATTCATGATAGAGCTACCTTTTTTGGGAAATCATACAAGTTAACTTAGAGCCTCAGCAAATAATTATGAATATGGAGAACTTCCCTTTAGTAAACCTTACCAGACATAAGATCAAAGCAAAAATCTTATTTTAATTCTGAAACACTGGTACATTTAATCTTCCCTGCATGTTTTATTCTCATTGGAGAATTTGCTGTTTTTGCATCAATTTTGAAATAATTTTTATTTTCCTTTCTTGACTATCCTAGCCCTTCATGCGTAACTATCCCCACGGGGACAGAGACTATGCCAGCTCTGGAAAGAAGACCTGAAAGGCATCCTCAAGGTAAATTTTATGATTTTGCAGCCACTATCACTCTGGTGACCTTTAATAAGTCATTCCAGGAGCTGTGTCCCACACGGGCACTGGTTTTTATAGTGGTATGCCAACAGTTTGTATTTGCATAGGTTCATCTTAGCAAACGTAATAATACTTTGCAAACTCCATTCTCTGCTTCAATATATTTCAAAATGATTCTCCTCATCACCCCTGATAGGATTCCACAGCTAGGAACGAAATGGAACAAATGCAGACATTCACTCTGGGGACATATTCCAGGAAATAGCATAATATTTCTTGTGGAGGTAATTACACCAGGCACTAGTCATGCCTTACTTCCTTGTTTCGGGCTCTTAAAAGTTTATCCCCCCCACAAATAGAGCATGTTAATCCTCAATTATAAGAAAAACAATTATATTGCTGGAAGTAAAACTATAAAAATAAAACAAATAACTCCGAGTCAAAAACTACAAATCATAAATCTCACTGACCAAAAACCGAAACAAACACAAATCAGACTCTCAGAGCTGGGTGTCATTCTAGGTCACTTAATTTAACATCCTTCCCCATGCAGAAATTCATTTTACTACAATATTCCGAAGACTTAATTATCCAACTCTTTGCACAAAGACAGTGACCATATTAGCAGTTCTCTGAAATCTTTAAAATTTTGGGGAAAAAAACTATCATTTTGTCAGTACTAGTTGTTCCCTGAAGTCACATAAAAGTAATCCGCTCTTTCTCTCATGTGACAGACTTCCAAATCCTGGAAGACAGATGTTATGTGACCCTAAGACACTTCTCCTGGCACAATGTCCCAGCTCCCTGACCTGCTCGTCGCACGGAAAGGCTTCTCGACCTTTCAAAAGTTGAGACCCTCTTATCTACACACAGTCCTGGGGTCCTGAAGCGAGAACCGGGCTTTATAGAAGTTGGGTTCAGGACCAAGTAACACAGTGCTTGCCCAAGGTCCTGCTTTGACTTGAATCCATGTGAGACAACCAAGGCTGAGAAATGGGGGAAGAGTACTCACTTCGTTGGGTTGTTGTGACACAGAGGTGTAGACACAAAACTTTACATAAAAACCTTCGTAAGGGCCACGTTCCTAGTCTGTAGGTCTCTATATGAGATGTTGAACTGCCTTGTCAGCTGATAGGGACACACTTATCTTCTAATCGGGCCCAAAGATGAATCTCTCCCCTCCCATTTAGAAAAAAAAAAATGAGGTCAAGGATTCTGGGTGGCACAGTTAGTTAAGCGTTCAGCTCTTGTTTTGGTTCAGGACATGATCTCAGGGTTCTGAGATCGAGCCCCGAGTCGGGCTCTATGCTCAGTGGGGAGGGAGTCTGCTTCTCTCTCTCCCTCTGCCTTCAGCCCCTGCATACACATACGTGAGCTCGAGGGTGTGTCCTCTCTCACTAAAATAAATAAATCTTAAAAAAAAAAAGTCATCCTTCTGGCTTATCCTGGGATTGTGGTCAGTGAAAAGCCTGGATTTCTTTACCCACACAATATGCTGGGAAGCTTGGTCTCACCTATATCTTTTCTACATAGATGTGAGATTTTCCCTTTTTCCTTATATAGTTTATCCTTTTGAACTCTAAATTACTTACCTTCCGGTCTCTGTTATGGACACATTTGATAAAGCTGCTTTCTAGGTCTTCACCCAAATCTTTGATCATGTTGAATAGGAAATGACCAAGGACAGAGCCTTCTGACAGACTTTGAGAGCTTTTTCATCAGGTTTATTTGAACATTAATGAATTTCAGCGATCAAACAATATTTCATAATCCAGTCTAAATTCCCCCCATTTTGTTCACAAGGACACCATAAGATTATGTGTCAAAAGTCTTGCTGAAATCGATATAGTATGCCCACAGCATTCTCAGCCTGTTTTATAACCATACCAAACAGAAAATGAAAATGGCTTGTTTACCAGTCAGGGTCTAATTAGGCAAACAGAAACAGCTGAAAGCATATCTAGCAGTGGGAATTTAATGCAGGGAACAGGTCGGATACACAGGTCACCAAGAACTGAGACGCCCAAACAGGAGGTTGGTGGGGCAACCCAGGGATTAGCAACAGCAGGAACAAATGGGGGAAGGTCCCTAGGGGAAGAAGGAACCACGGCGGGCCTAACTGGAGGGAGCTGAGCATAAGGAAGAGATGTGACCTTTGCTCTACCCCCAGCCCTCCTCACCCCCTCCCTGCACATCCTGGCCTCGCTCTTCCCCCCAGCCCCTATTTTCCCACCAGATTCTCCCACTGACTGAACCAGCTGGAAATCGACACAGACACAGACACCCAGGAAAGGCAGTCTGCAGCCACCAGGGATACAAACCACCAGAAGAGACTCTGAAATAGCACATTTGAGAAGGACCTTTTGGGGGGAGACTTTGAAATCCCAGGTTTTATGTTCTCTTCTAGGAGTTCAAACACTATCAGAAATAATTTTCAAGTCTCTAGAATTAATAGCCTATGCTTCCACATGAAACAAACAACTTGGGAATAGCCATGGATGTAGTAACTTTTAGAAGATGCCATCACTCTCAGATATGAGCAAATTCTATCTCGAGAAGCTACTTCAAGAGGTAGGAATTTGGAGGCAGACTGGGGTTGCAGGCTGACTCTGCCTCTGATCTGCTTATTTTCTACAAACCTTTCGTGCCTTAGTTTCCCCATCTATAAAACATGGACGGTAACAGTATTTCTCTTAGGAACACTGTGAGGTTCAGTGAGCTGCACACGTACAGCACCTGAAGTAGTGCCCGGTAGAGAACAAGAAGAAATGGATTTGACAAGCACCCCCCTGTGGCTTGCGCCTTGCAGAATGAATAGGAGCTTCGGGCAGGAGCAGTACCAGTGCTACGGGTAGCATCGGGAGCACATCATGGTCCTGGTACACTAAGTACTCGGCTCTAATTTCCTCCTTCTAGGGGTGAGTGACACACACAATAAAATTAGATGCGAGACCTTAAATTCCGTTATCTTTCGCGAAACTACTCTCATTAAACATATAGTAAAGCTCAGTTCTACTGCTGGGTACAAACATCTACTTTCACCTACTTTTGAATGCATTTCTCAATGAACTTCAGGGAGACTTACGAAAGTGCACACAAACTATAGTCTGTTCACATGCACAGACACGCATACAGATTAGCACCAGTGGACACAGAGGGACATAAATCAGTGTGAACGCAAGTGAATATAACTGTACTGTGGGAAACAAAGAATTAATATCTGTTATTAATTAGTCAAGTTGCCCTTAATAGAGGGTGGTTGTTAATCAAGCCTTGAAACAGAATATGCCTTAGCAAATGACAATTTATTTCTTCTATTATTATTTTAAACTGAACAATAACCTTCTTTAAAAGTGAGGCTGTAAAACGTCTGCAGGACACCTTCTGGATGGAATTCCCATGGCTGTATTCAAAGAAGTCAGAATGTTAATGTTTTAAGTCACATATCTGGCATAGATATTTGATATCTATTGTCTATTCCCTCAGGCACTATTTATCTTTTTTTAAAACTGTAACTCAGGGGGCACAAAATTGATCCTGTTCACCTCTGTATTCTCCTCCAAGGATCTATCCTAGTCCTTTTCAAAAAGAAGGCATTCCACAGATAACTGCGTTGGACTGAATGGTTCGTTAGTTCGGGGGTACTGGGGGAATCTAAAATGCTTTCCGATTCACACCAGAAAGAATGACAAGTCTGTAAAAAAAACAATGCTAATTAGGACCCGCATTCACACTGTCCTTACTTAAGCTTCCCAAAAGCAACAGTGAAAACTAATCACCAATATTTTAGTTTTACTTCTGATAACTGAAAACTACCTGCAGTTTCTCACTATTTTGTGTAGTCAGAATGGCCTGAGAGTGATGAGCTGGAAGAAATGGCAACTCACCCCCAAAAGAAAAATGAAAGCTAGTATGCTGGAACTGAGATTCTACAGGATGCACACACTGGACAGACACATACAAAATGACCCTTCTCAAAACAATTACGAAGAAAAACGTTCAGGAGGAATACTGGAGAGGTGAGACAAAATGTGCAATGGAGGGATTATTTCTTATGTGCCTGGGTTCAAGGAGATTGCCACTTTCAGTTCAGGGAAGATCACGCCATAGGCTCAGGGTTTGCTATGGGGGACCACGGAGACATAATAAATCTGTGCTGAGCAAGCTTTTATCTCTTTGAATCAAAGACATTCTAAAATGTATTCCTTTCTACAAATGTTAAGGTATTGATTTGTTTCTTTAATGTGTTCTACTATAAAAGACTTAGTGAAATGACCAGTGAAAAAATAATTCATCATGTGTACTAGGTAAGAATAACACCACAGAAGGAGATGCCCTTTAACTGGTACAAGGAAGTGGGTAAGTTGTTCTTAAAATGTACCCTACTATTTCACTCTTAATTATCTTTGTCTTTCATTGTCTATTATAAAGGATCCAGCAAGATTAAAAACAAGGCAGTGTGAAAATGGACTCATTGATACTCATCAAGAAGTTTCAATTTCAAAATCTCTGTCTTTCAATATTAAATAAATGTTTTGCAGCCAAGGTATGTTTACAGTCCTTTTGTACTGGCTTATTATCTGCCAAAACAGTGTAGACATAACCCTGGGATGGCACTTAGCAGAGCTTTCCAAGATGTGCACTTCTCCTGTAATTAAATAAAACCAGAATGTTTTTGCCATAAACATACACTGGCTGATGGTTGCAGAGAATAACAAATAGCACTGATGCTAAGAAAACTCAATTTTCTTTATTATAAAAGATAACTGGTCACAGAACAGTGGTCTAAGAATCTCTCAACACTGATATCTGAGCATATTAAGTAGTTTTCCACTTGGTTTACAGAAACACGGCCAGGTGAAAAGGTGGCTTCAGTGTGTCTCTTCACTATTTCTTCTGAAGACTCCACATGGGGTGGGGTGACCTTTGTTCCGCAGGCCATTTATTCAAGTCTCCCCTAGACGTGTTAAAGGAAGTCATTAGGAGAGTTCCTATGTTGTGGCTCTTCCAAAAGTAAGTTGATGCATTTGGGAATGAGATGAAAGTTTTAGGGCAGAAGTTTCATAAAAATGACTCACAACTAGGTGTAAAAAGCTACAGAAAGAAATACACCACTTTCAAAGAAAAAAGCCCCTCAAATATATTGTAAGTATTTAGGAGTTGGTCATATGATGCAGTGTAGGACGGCTGAGGTTGGGAGCTGTGCATGAGATTCTGGGCTTTGAGGGCTTCCAGCAGAATAGAGGGGATACTGTGCATCAGTGGTACGTGAGGACACATGTAAACTGTAAAGAAGTAAGTCACCTTGATCAAACCTCACCTCTAACTGGTAGTGATGAGGAATGCGAATGTGATTGGAGGGATGGCGTTTCCTCATTTTCTCAATGTGGTACATAATCTCTGTTATCTTATCAGAATTTCAGCTTTTCTTAAAATGAACCAACATTTTTTTCCTAAGATTTAACTTTTACAGACGCTAGAATATATTCACCTTTACCTTTCTCTTTGGTTTTAATTAGAAGTGGTTTTTGCAAGTTAGAATGTAAGAAAAACTAGGGAGTCAAGGCCTCTGAAAATGTCATCATTCTCTTTTAATAAATAGGGTTCAAGACAACTTTTCCAATTCCCTTGGAACCACAAGATCTACAATCTTGATTTTTTTTTATACTTGATGAGTAGATCTGGAGACACCCAGCACCCTTTCTTCAACCCTACCCTAACACATTGCCAGTTTCATAAACTGAGATAAAGCAAAGTAGAATACAGACCACAGACCAAACGCAGCAAGCCTGTGTGACTATTTTCTACCTTTCTTTCTTCTGTGCTCAGAGAACATGAGCCTCTGCTTTCCAAAACCGACCATTTATCTTGACAAACACCTTCTGTTGACTCTCTCAGTAGTGGATCTCGACGGCTGTTCCTACCCCTAAGCACCTTTCACCTCTTTTCTGCTAGCAGGGCTTTCCTCTTTGTTCACAAACACCCAGGCTTCCTGAAGAAGGGCTCCGAGCTTTCAGGTTCAGAGCTGGGGTCACCTCCGGCTCCCCTTTCGCTTTGCCTCCCACACCAACCCAGTCATCGAATCCAACGAAATTCCCTGCAAGCTCCCTGCTTGCTGTGTGTTTCTACCTCCTGTTCCCACTGCCAGCCCGCCCCTCCACAATGCTGGTGCTTGTCTTCTCACACTCGGATGTCGCCAGAAGTTCTCCACTCCAGTCTACATAGTCTGCTTTCCCACCGCACGCCCCTGCCCTCCATCTTTGCTTCACCGTCTTCAAGCACAAGTTTTTCTGCTTCACACTAACCACTCTCCCAGTTCCGACGGCGGCCACACTCCTCCTTCCATAAGGCTCCCAGCACACTCCTGCCCGTCTGACTGAGCTGCTGTCATCTACCTACCTCACGTCTGTCTGCCTTTTTACCCCCTAATCCCTCTGCTGTATCTCTCCCATCTCTCTGTTTCATTATGCATCTCCCCATCGGCACCGTCCGGGTGCTCAGGGACAAAAGAGGGAGGTGCACGGGGTTCAGGGGGGCTGGCAGTGACTACTGGCCTCAGACTCAGGACTCGGTGGGGAAAGGACAGGATGGTGGGTGTCACTACTGGCCCTGACCAACTGGATCTCATGAGGGAAGGTGGGGCCAGTTTCTCCAGATTCTCCTCAATTTTCACGAGAAGTCAGACATACATATTCATTTGAAATCTCTGTTTTTAAAATATTAACCACTAGTTCAAATGTAAAGTATAATACAGGTCCACAAATCGTGGGCTGAAAACAGCATCTCTGCAAGTTCAACGTGGCCCAAAGGCTGCTAGTTTCAACCCCTGTTCCTCAACAACTTCAAGAACCAGCTCTGGGCTCCGTCTCTGTGTTGGGTCCTCACAACACTCCTGCTAATATTAACTCCTCCTTTCTGGGCTTCACACATTCACTTGGTGTATCATTCGTCACTTGAGTAGAGCTTTGTCATTTCACTGCATGAGTCCCTGTGAAACCATTTGCACACTTATTTCTCATCCCTTCACTTTTTCTATCTTCTCTCTCTGTAGCTGGAGAAGAAGTTCTTGGAGGACAGGAGTTGTACACCATAATTTCCTCACAATATCTTCCAAAGTATATTCACTAAGAGGCACTTACTTATTTAAGGGTGTAAGATGTATCTTGGCAGTTTCAAAAGTACAGACACTTTTTAAAAAGGAAATATCAGTTCCATTTCTTTGACAGCAGCCTTGAAAAATCTGTCATCTTATTCAGCCATACACATGTGTAGGAGTGAGCTGTCTTCCATAGAGCCTTCTCTAACACGCAAGCAACTTGCGGAGTCTTTTACATTCCTCTAAATCACGGCGACCAAATAGCCCAGTGTGGAAGAGCCTGGGCTGTGGAGAGAGACTGCCCGCGTTTCCTACCGAGGCTCTAATTTCCTGTCCGCATGACCTTAGGCAAGTCATAAAACCTCTCTGCCCTTTTGCTTCCTTATGTGTTAAAGAGGAATGATCAGAGTACCTATCTCTGAGGATGTGTGTGAAAATTCAATGAGTACATATGAAGTACTTAGAAAAGTACCTCCCACATAGCAGATAATAAAATAGTCATCGTGATCTTGGGTTAGATAATATTACTTACTTTCTGCTATTAAAATTTATGACCTCTTTTAAAGAACACATAAAATTATCTCAGAAAAAGAGAAGTAAACCAAAGAGTGACTGATATTTTTAGGCACGCATTCCAGTCTCTGGCAGTACTCTACAACACCCAACCTGCACCTGGAGGTAAAGTGCGCTTACACCACCAATCTCAGAAGAAGGTTTGCAGCTTATCCCATCACCAGAGACGTTATTTGTACGCCCATATGCAGGTAACTTCCAGCAGCCTATTCCATTCACTGGCATGGAAATGGCCCTTAATAATCATTGTTTGTTGGGATAAATGAATCGACTGTGCATCTTATTATACTAGGCAATTCTGATACCAGAGATCTATCTTCTTCACTAAAATGCACAGGTAGAAATGTTTCTGTGTGTCCTCCGACTATACGGCAACTGTAACATCCAATGATCTCCAGGGGCATGCTTGGCTATCCTTTATAGGATCTGACCTAATTAATTTCAAAATGAAAAAAACACATTCGAGTACCTGTACCAATTAAGCAACTGATTAAATGAACAGTATGACTCTCATGGAGGTTCAAATATAAAGGACTGTATTCCCTGACGTCAGCAGCACTATGCCAACTCCCTTCCTAGCTGAAGTAGATTCCTGAAAAATACCTGGAACTGGTCCCAGAATTTTCAGGTCACTTTCAGCTATTAAAAATCCACCCAGTTTAAATTGCCAATCAAATGCCTGAAACAGGGCCTTCCCCAGGGCATCTCCTGGCTACAGGGTCTCGGAAAATAGAAGGAGTCCTTGCGATGCCAAAACCCAGAGTGCAGGCCAATTCAAGTCTCTTTGTGCCTGCTGCCAACTTCCTCCAATTTTCCTTCTGCCTGCTCAAGTGGGTGTAGGGCACAGCAGTAAGTACTTGCCTGAAGTGTTTCTTGCTTTTCACCACGAAGACATTTCCTGCAAGCAACAGCACCTGTAACTTTGGGAGGTCGCCTTATTCAGCCCTCCACTGGTGTCAGCCCACAGGATGGGAGCTGGGGTAGGGGGAGAGGTGAGTTCCTGAGCTGGCTGCTGGCTCTTCCCTTCACAAGGCTATTTTCTTATTTTTATTTATTTTTTATTGTGTTACGTTGGTCACCGTACAGTACATCATTAGTTTTTGATGTAGTTGTTCCAGGATTCATTATTTGCATATAACACCCAGTGCTCACTACAATACGTACCCTCCTTAATACCAATCACTGGGCTCACCCACCCTCCCCACCCCCCTCCAGTCTGAAACCCTCATATTGTTTCCCAGAGTCCACACGGCTTCTGCTGTAGAGGACAGGAGAAGCTACGGTAGAGGCAAAGCTAACTTGCCCATGGTTATGTCTGTCTTTCTTTATCTGTTCGTGCTAACTCTACATAAGACTGAATGACCTTGTCAGGGGATGCCAAGGGCAGGGATGCTATACAAAATATTTAAGAGGCAGGGGTGCCAAATGACCAGAAGGGATGTGGTCCATGGGCTGGAACAGGGTCTTGCAGGCCCCTTGCTGCATCCTCCCCTGAAGGATCAGGGGAGCCCGGGGATGCTGGGAAAGTTGCAGCAAGTATACTCAGGGGGTTTGGGTCACAGTTTTTTACTAACAATGGGAAGTATTTGGTATTTTCGTACCAGGACAGCTGTACTGGTGGAAACTGGCTGAACAGCTGTGGGAGCTCATCAGTGTCCTGAGCAGAGCCATCTCTGTTGCCTATTTCCCGATGTGGGAGACTGTCCCAGGCCTGCTCGCTGCCAACCCCACCCCCCACGACTGTCCCACGGCTTCTTGCCTTATCACACTCAACTGCTCTCTCCTTGTCCACTTGGCCCGTGGTAACTCCTGGATCTTTACGACGGCAAAACAGAGAGTACAGCAGCCTATTCCAAGCCTCTCCCTGCAGCCAAATGCCTCCAGTTCTTTTCTCACCTGGTCAGACAGGTGCAGGGCACCGCAATAGGTCTATGTCTAAAACATTTCTTGAATGAGAATATACTTTGTGCAGCTAGCCCCCAGTCTTTAACAAAGGTGGTCTTAGAGCTGCCTTCACTTGAGTGACATGAGCAGGGATGAAGAGTGGAAAGCACTTCTTTCCTTTCCTCCTTGGGACAGGGAGAAAAGCCAAAATATTTCAGATGACTGGATAGTCTTTGACAGCCCCCCTCCCACTGATGACTTGGCGGTGAGGATGGGAATGAAAGGAGAAACCCCTGGAGTGGCATATGGGGCAGTAGCTGGATCAGACCATCCCTTTATAAATCCCAAGAGAACGATCTAGCCCAAATTGAAGGTGGCTTTCCGGTGGATTTCCCTTTGATACTATGGATTTAAAGCTGTTCTTTCGTATTTCAGACAATGGCACCAATTTTGGGTAACAGGAAAAATCCTCCTCCATATCCTGCTGTCCTGGTTTTAAGAGGCACCCAAAATAATTAAATATTATATTCGGTTCAAGAAAAATGAGTATCAACTACACATGGAATAAAAAAAAAATCAAGGAAGCATATTTCTACTGGTGATTATTTGCAGACGCTGATTAATCCATTGTGCACACATTTATGTTTAATTAGAAACTGGGAAGGATTTAGAATGTTATTCTAAAACACAGTCTATTAGCATTATGGCATCGTATTCATGTGGTGCAAATAATAATGTGAGATTTTCTTGGTAGATTATTTCCTAGCGACCCTGTTTTATCAAAAGCATATATTTTTACTCAGATGTTATAAGAAACCAAGTCTGAGTATAAGCTGATTTGCTATAATTGGAATAGGCTTATTGCAGTCATTTTACCCCTTTAAAATTATGATACCAGCATTCAAACATCTGTTAAACCATAGCATCTGTTTCATATTTGGGATGCATCCCTACAAATTAGAAGAATGTTCTTTTTAATGAGCTCTGATTTAATAGGGAATCCTTTTTTTTTTTATATAACTGTTATGCCAAAGAAAGAAAATGAGAAGACAAAATCATCTCTCTAGCGCCCTCCACAGCAAAGTACCTCAAAGGTCCATACATTTCTAGTATAAAATGGTTCAATAAATATACATTAATATGAGAGTTAACTTGTTTCACAATTTAGTGTTGCTATGTATATAGTATGACTATGTTTGTAAGTGTGCGTGTGCATGCACGCGCACACACACACACACACACACAGGGAAATGCAGAAAGCACTATACATCGATATTATTCAAGAAAAATCGTCACTTCTTTCAAATACATTGTCTTGATAATCTATAGGGTCTTAAAAATACTGAATTCATGACCTCGTAGTCTGTTTACTAAGAGTTGTTTACTCCAACTCCAAAGGAACACTTGTTGCCAGATCTTTACCGATTCAGTTTTATCTGAAGTAGTACTTGGCCATTGACTCACTCAGTTCTTTTTCAAATGACTCCCAAGGTCTTTGGAAGTTTTCTAGTCATTTGTAGCCCTCTATTTGGGTCTGATTTTGTCTTACAAGAAGCATGCCAGCTTAATATCACACAACAAAAGGTTCATCATTTGTTCCACTATTTATATACTTTACTGTTTCAAGCCTCTGTATTTTTCCATTTCTAATGTGGACCTGGCTAGATTTTAAAATCTTCATTTAAACACATTTTAAAACTCTTAGATTTTTATGATATAAGCTACCATAAAATTTAGAAAATGACAGGCTGTCCCATTAAATCTAATAAACTACAAAGGCTTTAGAAAAAGAACCCTAGAACACACACACACACACACACACACACACACACACACACACACACACACACAACTCAAAAGGAACTCACTGGAAGGAAGCCAGGAAAATGAGAGAAAAGGAAAAGTTTAATATAAGAGATATCTGGTCACCCATCTCGTGCCTCCTAATTTGTCTCACCAAAAGAGAAAATTGCTATTATCGTGTCCTAGTGCTACAGACATTTCTTTCACAGAAGAAAGGCAGAGCAGCTCCAGGTAGGCAGAGAAAACTATGGTTCCTGCCTGCCCTCCCCCCCACCAACTGCTGCTGGCACCTTTCTCATCGGCCCATCCCCCGCCACTCAAGAGCAAAAGCACATTTTCCACTCTGCCAAAGGAACAGTGGCATTTTATACCCATGTCATATCAAGTGTACAACTGACAGGTGTTATAAAACTGGATTTTAAAACATGTCATTTGAGTTCTTCACTAAAACAACAACAACAAAGAAAAACACCCCCAAATTAAAACATCAACCACCTGGTTTAAAAGTAGTGTCTTCTAGGGGTTTATGGATGTTATAGGAGAATCTGAGGAGAGAAACATGCCTCAGGCCATTCCTCTGGGCCCAGGCTGGCCTTACTTCACCAACGTGGGACAAAAACCGACCTGGTTTTACTATATTACCTGTGAAAAAAGATTTTGCAATTTCCCTGAGCCCCATTTTTCTGTGCTTACTGACTTTTCGTAGCAAAACTCCTTTTTTTCCCTAAATTAAAGGCTAACCCTTCTCATGGCTGAAAATCAGATGCACCACCACACTGTCTGGTCACGGGTGAGAGGGCACAGTTGAAAGAACGCTGTGACGATGAACTTTTTTTTGTGGTTTCCACCTCTGCAGATCTTATCTCTAAATATTGTTCGAAACTTGCCTCTGCCAGTTGAAAGAGTGCCGACTTCCCGCAGCGCCTCACAGGCTCGGCACCACCCAACTGCGAAGTGTTCGAAGAAATCTGTATTGAAAAAACAATTCACATAAAGAATGTTAATTGTGTCATCAGAATCTTTGCTTCCTGTTCACATACACCCAGGAATCTTCTTTCATTTATGAGAACAACACCGTTCCCAAGTACCAAGTAACTTCAAATGCGTCATACTTGGGCTACTTTTTGAAACCAATTTTAGTCAACGACCTCAAAAACAGTAACAAAACCCAGGTGTGGCTGGGAGAGCTGTTTAACGATAAGAGTATTATCTTGTATACAGCAGGCTTTAAACTCAACGCTACAACCTTACAAGACATGCATTTCCATTTCCATGTAAACACCAACTCATCAACTGGCCAAATACATGGGATAGAGAGTCATTTTGCATGTACCAAAGCAACAAGTTTTGTTTTATTTCGTTTGTTCAGGAATATATTTGGGATCTCTAAAGTTTGGGAAAGATAGCCTTGTCAGTCAATGAACACTTTTTTGAGACTCCAATATAAATGAACTAGGGCATTACGGCAGGAGCTGGAGAAGCTAAGAGTTTTATCTACAACACCGGCCCCGGCTCCGAGAGAGTGCTCCAAAGCACACACAGAGATCGACAGTCAAGAAGACCACATATCTAAATATGTTGCAGAGTGAAGGCCTAGGTTGAGGCACGTCGACATACACAACACTACACTGCCTGCAAGCTCTTCTGCAAATGTGACCGAACAGCAGCTGGGCACTGATAACACAGAACTGCACTGTCCTTTTTCATTTTTATATGGAAATTTCATTTTCAGTTTCTAGCCTAACTTAGTAAGAAGCTGAGGACGTACATTCTTAAGGATCTTTACAAAGTATTCCCCTGGAGAAGTTCTGTCATCATTAGAGGAGCTAGCTCTGGTATAAGCTTTTCATATTCTTGGTGATTCTGAATTCTTTCTCAATTTAAGGCAGAGGTATCTCTCTGCCTGGTGTCTATATCCTCACAGGTGACCCCCAACTCCCACAGGGAGTTCTAGGGGAGCTGTCAGCTCTGGGAGAGACTGGGAGCTTGCTGCTAAAGAGAACTTTCCCTTTGTAGAGGCGAATATTTAATAAGCTACCTGGACCATTTAGAAGGGTCTAGTTTATGGAATAAGGACTTTTTCTTGTTAGGTACTATCAATTTTAACAGTTCTTTGCTATTTATCCCAAGCACTTCTTCTTTAGAAAATTAACTAAATGGGAGGGGTGCCTGAGTGGCTCAGTCAGTTAAGCATGACTTTGGCTTAGGTTTGGGCCCGGGGTTCTGGGATCAAGCCCCACATTGGGCTCCCAAGCAGGGAGCCTGCTTCTCCCTCTCCCTCTGCCCCTGCTTTCTCTCTCTCTCTCTCAAGTAAATAAATAAAATCTTAAAAAAAAAAAAAAAAAAAAACTATTAGAAAATTAACTAAATGGGGCTTACTTAATCTTTCTGGAGTCTGGAATATTTTCTTCTAGCTAAATTTTCTCTGATATATGTCACTTCTACTTTTTCTAGACAAGCTGAATTTAATTACCTTATCACTAAACTAAGAGAAAAAAACACCACCTCTCAATGACTTGAGTGAATGAAGTACTGAACATAGATGTCAGTGTTTTGAACCAAGGTAGTATAAATGGAAGAACATGACCTTTGTGTCAGACAGACACACCTTCATTACTTTTTTTTTTAAGATTTTATTTATTTATTTGACAGAGAGAGATCACAAGTAGGCAGAGAGGCAGGCAGAGAGAGAGGGGGAAGCAGGCTTCCTGCTGAGCAGAGAGCCTGATGCGGGGCTCGATCCCAGGACCCTGAGATCATGACCTGAGCCGAAAGCAGGGGCTTGAACCCACTAAGCCACCCAGCTTTCTGCTGTGTTGACTTAAGGAAATAATCAAGACTCTGAGTCTCTTCTACCTAATCTTTGAAACAGAAACAGTAATACCTGCCCCATATTACTGTTGTGAAGTTTAGATTTTATGTTAATGAAGAGTCTGGCCAAGTGCTGAGCTCCTATTATGCTCTCAATAAATGGTGCATTTATTAACAAGAATTTATCACTAGTAACACGAATAAACATAAACTCTCCTAATAGAGTTTCAAAAATTACATACTGAAATAGGAATGGAATTAAAAATTGCAATGTTAGAGGATAATTATGACATTTAATAATTTGTAGAATTTTAATGTCACATAGTCACACAACACTCTCCAGAATCGCAAGAGGGTGAGTGTGGCATCACTGCACCAAGCCAGGAGGGGGTGTGGTTCTAGTCCCCACACTGGCGCCCTCTGCTGTCACTTGTGCTGCTGGAGGTTTATGCTCCTCACTCACTACCACACGTCCTGTGCATGGCTAACTGCACAGGCTAACTGTGGGGCTCCATGAAGAACTGGGACTGCATCGTCTGCCGCCTGAGTTCATGCACAGTTGTCTGAGTTGAGGCTTGAGAATGGTCTTCACCTTTCAAAAGGAACCACCACCTATGTCTCCTAAGGACTAGTTCCCTCATCACGCAGGTGAGGATTTTTACCTATGTGGAGATCTAAGGAAGATTTCCAAAGGAGCTTGTGTGGGATAGGGTCAATGTATTTTAGTGGCCCGACATTTCCTGAATCACTGACTAAACAATACCCATGGAATTAACTGTGGTGAGACATGCTTTCTAAAAGTGTCTTTGGCTTCTTAATTTTTTTTGGTGTGGGAGGTGGTGAAAAACCGGACATTTGTTAATGCTATAGTTCTTGGCAACATTTGATGTGGCTGACGCTTCTTTTGAGAAACTCTTCTCTGGGCTCCCATTGCTAGAGGATCCTGGTTTTCTTCCACCCCCCTCCCCACTCCTTATTGTTCTCCTTTCTCTGGTGATCCCTTAAATGTTTTTCCTCAAGAGTTTGTCTTTTTGTTTACACATTTTCTCTCAGTAATCTGTATGGCTTCATTAGAGCTTGTACAATGCTGATATGTTATATCGTTGCTCGTTGCCACCATTTTTTTATTCTATTTAAGAGACTTACACATCCTTTTAAGTAAGAACAATACCATTAATATGTTTTTCAATGTCTGGTCTGCTGGTGGAGGGAAGTATGCATTATGTCACACTTCTGGGCAGGGGACACTAGTGAGCCATACTGGAAAGTACATTCTTGGCACTGCTTTTTATTGTCCTCAAATTGGATGGCACTTGCCAATCGGTTAACTCCACCATAGTCTCTCCTCTGGCTAGTAGGTACTGTTCCAATAAACAAAGTGAGTGCAATAGTACGTGAAGTGCAGCCAAAGTGCTAAAAAAAAAAAATGATCACCCTAGATGTTAAACTGCTAATTTTATAGCTGCCTGAGGTAGGGGAGCCACACCAAGGAAACAGGTAGTAAAGATCAAAAGCAAATTAGGTAATAGTGAATGTCTTTTGCAATTATGAGGGGTATCATAAAACACTGCAGCCTGGGAGGAAATGACTGATAATTACTGAATGAATAAAAAAATAATTAAAAAAAAAACCAAATGAACGGCATGGGATGATTGGTCTTTCTTACCTTAAAAGAAATATTAATGCTTCTAATAAAACACATAATACTTTCACACTGATTAGCTGCAGTGTGAGTATATGGTTTTTGTCAAGTGTAATATTCTGTAACATATTGAACAGTCCATCATGAAAATGAATGCTTTAAATTTGCACCTATTGCTTATATCCAACTGTGGCAAAGTCTTAAATTTGGTGAGATTACGGTTGTATTTATATTGGCAAAGTAAATACTTTCTAAGGGAAGTTTTAATGTCCAAACTTATTGGTCTAAATCATCCAGATTAGTTTTCTGTCTTCAAAGAAAATATGTAATATTTCAATGCAAAGATCTATGTTAGGTGTAAGAGTCAGCCACACAACAGAAAGAACACGTGAACTGGTCATGGCTTTCAGACCTGTTAAATAATAGAAGACAACAGCTCCCTTTCGGCATTACATGTGGTCTTTAGTCTTCAGTAAATGAGATCTAAAACGTGATGGATGTGTCACTCTAACTGTAAACAACAAAAGATGCAGATAGGAAACTCATTCTGACCAGAGCAATGGATCAGAGCCTGGAAACACCATGACTCTTCAAGATGGGCCGAGCTGAATGTAGGTGAGTTATGAGTATCAGCACGGATTGGAGACAGGCTGAAATGGGGGGCAGGCTCTGCACTCTATATTTCTTTCTAGGTCTTGTAAAGTAGGTATATTTTTCTCCCTTTAAACATAAACTTTCATGAGGAATATATAAACAAAATGTTCTTTATTTAGTTTCATGGTTCCAAGTTGGTTAACTTCTATGAGTTTTCAAACTATCAGACTTGGTTAAGAAAGAAAAACATCCTTCTCAGCTTGCAAGGCAGAGACCCAGGGCTCAGTATGAAAGAAAAAAACCACTTCAACTTAAAGAAATGCCCAGGGCTTACTGTTTCTTAAAAAGGGTGTTTCTAGGATAACTATTTTCCACAATAAATGGCCCTGTGCCAGAAGAAGATCTAGCTAACCTCTTCCTAGAGTTATGACTGTTTGTAAATCAAATTAGCAGGAATGGCCTCTAAGAATTTTGCGTGCCTAACCTTAAAATAATATTACAAAGCTAAACATTTTTAAAGACTAAGTTGTTTCCTAAATCACTTTAGGATTTAGAACCCACCTCCTGATATCCAGAGAAACACTTTTCTCTAAGTGTACATAACAGGCCTGAAATCCCTCTGAAAAGAGAGGGGGTACAAGTGGGTTACTGAGTAGTGATTACGTGTCCATCTTGTTTCACTTCACCCCTTCCCTATGAGGCCCCAGAGATAATAGGAAGTGCCTTAACAAGGACAAGCTAATAACTCACAGTAACAATTATAAACTACAGAGCAGTGGTCTCAAATTGTGGTTTCCTAACAGGAAACTTGTTAGAAATGCAAATTCCGAGGCCCCACGCCAGACTCAATAAATCAGAAACCCTGGGAGTGAGGCCCAGCATTCTGTATTTGAACGAGCCTTTGAGGGGACTCCGATGCATTTTAAAGTTTGAGAACCTCTGCTGTAGACTAATTAAAACAAGAATTTCAAGAGTCTTTCTGTTTTCTCAAAGGTGATGGGTGTTATATGAAATAATTATAAAAGCTTTAGGGATATGATTATAGTTAGTAATTATAGTCTATTCTAATTCTCCTGCAATATATGTGCTCATAGCAGATTTTAGTGGGTAATTTTATTAGTTCATCTAGTTAGCTCTTGTTTGGCTTTGAATAAACCAGCCCCAAATGAGGCTGACGATGTGGTCAGATCTTAAGATGGCAGAAATTGAAACTTAGGGTTCTCTTGGGCCAGCTGAGACAAGTGACTGACTAGAGAAGTTATATATCCTTAGAGAACCGTGTACTTGTCTTATATAATCACATGTAACAGTTACAAGTGATAACTGTAGAGACCACTTTTAGGCAAACAGGCTTGAGCCATGGACTGCAGATGGGGCCCACAGTGACCACCTGGATCAATACAAACTGGCCCATTGGGGAACCCACCTCCCGATATCCAGAGGCCCTAACTGACGCATGGGCTACTTATCCTCACTTTCCCTCTTTTTTTTTTTTTAAAAAAGATCTTATTTATTTATTTGACAGAAAGAGAGAGATCACAAGTAGGCAGAAAGGCAGGCAGAGAGCCCGATGTGGGACCAGGACCCTGAGATCATGACCTGAGCCGAAGGCAGAGGCTTTAACCCACTGAGCCATCCAGGCGCCCCTCACTTTCCCTCTTTAAAAACAGCCCCCACCCCCTACCTCTGCAGACAGCCTCTCCTCCGCTTGCCTGCCTGCCATTCCCTTGCAGTATGTTCCATAAACTTCTTTTTTTTTTTTTTTAAAGATTTTATTTATTTGACAGAGAGAAACATAGCGAGAGAGGGAACACAAGCAGAGGGGATGGTAGCAGGAGAAGCAGGCTTCCCGCCGAGCAAGGAGCCCGATGCGGGGCTTGATCCCAGGACTCTGGGATCATGACCTGAGCTGAAGGCAGAAGCTTTAACGACTGAGCCACCCAGGCGCCCCTGTTCCATAAACTTCTATCTCCTTTGTTCTGCCTCAGGTGAATTCTTGTCACCACCTGTACCACCGGCTTTCACCAGATTGTTGTCCCACATGTGGGGGTCCCCATCACCAAAATAACCAAGTATATAATAATTTAATTGGCTTAGGAATGAAAAGCGCTGATATTATCAATCTATGCAAAATATAACCAGGAGAAACAATATACTGAGTTGACTGGGGGAATTACATTTGATTCTCAGGCAAAACATTTTATTTTGGTTTTCCTACTGCACATGCCTTCCTCTGTTATGAGGTCCTGAAACAGCACTAATAATTTTCAGATTAACAATTTTCTAACATTCTCTCAAATCTTATATGTGTCTTATGATCAAAACCCAAAAGCCCTCAGAAGAACGGTGTTACTAAGTAGAGGAGTGAAATCTGCACACATCTCCCTGCATAGGTCTCGAGTGAGAAAAGGTTCTTTTCTTTCCTAGGAAAAAAACTGTTCTCATGCTTTAAGGAGTGAGCATACTTAGCAGCAAGGAAGCATTAATCTATTTAAGAGAGCCTCAGATCTCATTCTCCACAATCAAAGGATAGCCGCTGTTACATCATCCAAATGGTTCCTCAGAGCCGCCCAGGGCTTCAGGAACTCCTCATAAATATGATAATAGTATCACTTAAATAACAATCACGCTCTGAGTGGAGATAACTGTTGGAAACACCAGCTGTGATATCCCATACTGACATTTTAAATGAAGTTGAATACTCTTGGTAGTTAATGCATATCAGGTGTGTCAAAGATGAGCCACTACCTTTCCAACATTCCTGCCACAGAGTGTAGAATTTAATCAAACAGAATATATGGCAAATACATTCTGCTTTGAGGAAAATATTTCTAAAAGGTTGCAAGGGGCTGGCTCAAGTATTAATATTAAAACCAAATTTAGTCACCAAATCAAAATTCTTTTTTAACTCTTAAAAAAAATTACTAGTATCAAATAAATGGATGTTACCAACTGGAGGAAATATTAAAACAATTTCCTCAGGCTGGAAATAACAGTCTGCTTATCATAATGACAGATTATAATAAAATCTTAATTTATTCAGATTCATCAAGCAAATTGTTCTTCATAAATGGTAGTTTCATATGACACTTTTGTTACCAATTTTATAGAATAGCCCTCAACAACTAAACCAAATACTATGGCAGAGAAGCCCAACAGATAAGCAGGCCAAATGGTGGCATAAAGTCACAGTGGTTGACCCAAGTGTTCTGAGAAGCAGCAGGATTTCTTTTTTTAATATAAAAGCTGAAAGTAATTTTTCCTCATTTTCAAAGTAGAATGCTGGGTTTTCTCCTGCCAAAAGGATATCATTTTACATTTCATTTATGCAGCACTCTTTATTCAAATGAATCAAAATGATTCAATACATCAATATTAAACAGAACGGTGCTGCTTGTCATTTTCTCTCAACCCGTCAAAAAACTGCTTAGTTTATGATATACATTTTTGGTTGGAATTACTAAAAAAAGGAAAAAGGGGAAAGACTAGAGCAGACACCATCTTATTTTCATGACCTGTATACACTTTATTATTTATCATACAGTGTTCATCAGAAATGAGTGGCCTATGGTTGAGGCCAGGGATTTTGTGGCAAAATCAAGCATGTCAGATGTGCCTCTCCACACCAACTAAGTAAGCAAGCACTCTCTAGTGTGTGCTCTCTCTCTGGCTGACAAACCGAAGAAATCTGAGATCCTGCGAGAGCTGACCTGCTCTAAGCCTGGGATTAAACGCTAATAAAAATGCTGGCTGAAGGTATATCACATTGAAAGCTAAGTACTGATGATTTAACAGGTTGTATTCACCACTGCATCCACTGTGAGTTACTCGTAAATATCACAGCACCTAATTTCACTATTGGAAACATTTAATAAATTGGAATCCTATGGATGCGGACAGCAGTTTTTTCCTAAGCTTTTAAAATAAGTTAAAAACAAGGTAAAATGAAACAAATGAATTACTGGAACGTGTCTATTCTAAATGAACTCCTTAATGAATGCTTATAAAATGAATAATAGAAAATATGGAGCTGATCTGATTATAGCAAAGGCAGCAAAAAGCATTAAGTATTCCCTTATGTGCATTATATTTGTAATAGCAAGAGGCATGCCTAAAGTTCACTGTATGTTATTAAAATTCCATTCTGTTTCCTGCGCTCAGTAAGTTTCTCAGCCCAATAATCATTTAAAAAAAAAAAGGGCAATACCTCTGCAAACTGAAACAAGGCTGATGCTTGACACTGTTTTGAAGGAGGATCAGGGTGGGAAGAACTTGAAGATATCTGAAAGGAAACAAGTAATTTTTAAGGCACAAGGACATTTTCCCCTATCAGACTAACAGATTCTGCCATGTATTTCCACTGTGGACACTGATAAAGATTAAGACATGAATCATCACCCTTAACGCCTTTTAGAGGAAGGGCATAAATGATAAAGGAAGACAAAGGGCATGCTTCAAAAAACAGATGATTTGAAGAACAAAAGACCAAGTCTGGCTCATTTGCCATCTCTCTTGTAGCGTGTCAGGTGTGCTGCAAACAGCCATGGAAGAGACGTGAGATGAACTGCTTTATTTCAACATATTTATAAAAATATTATTAAACGCTGGAAGCTGCAAGAAAAGTCAGGTGCTCTCTCTTCCCTACACCCCCCACCCCCCAAGCTGTTCTCTGCTTAGAGGCAGCTGGGAGACAGTGTTGGAGAAGCATAGGGATGCGGCTCGGGATATCTGGGATTGAATCTTAGCGGACTACTCACCAGCTACATGGCCTTGGGCAGCTCAGCTAATCTTTCTAAGACTTACTTCTTCCCAACTGTAAATTGGTAATAATGATGAAGAGAATAACCCCCATTTTACAGGATTATTGGGAACAGAACAGCTACAGAAGACACTGCCTGGCATTGCACCAGAACTCAATAAATTATCCCCTGAACAGGAATAGCATTTCTTTGTAACACCACACACACACTCTCTCTCTGTCTCACCCTCACTCTTCAGGTCTCTGATACTGGATAGAGAATTCTGCCAAACCACAGTTGGTTCAACTAGGAGGCCTTTCGTTTCCACTTGGTAATTATGGTAGCATCGTTAGAAGTTTGCTCTGATGGACTCATGGAACTACTTTTCAAAGATCTTTTGAGAACAAGGTCAGTTATAAATTTTGGTTCTCAAGTGAGCAAGACTTCTAACCAGCTACAAAATAGGGTGAAAGTGAGTCACAAGCGCAAGAGGCCTGGGCATTATGAATTCAGCCCATTCCCAGTCCCATAAAAGTATTTTCCTTCAATTAGCTGTGCTCACCAACTCCATCAAAGGGTACTTATTAAGTAATAGATGCACCTTAATCATAACTCTTCAATCAGAGAAGTCATTTTTTTCATCTTATTAAGTTAAGCTGGTTAGAAAAACCATGGAGGCAATTGGTGATACAGTATCAAAGTAATGTTTAGGGGTGAGAAAGAATTAGTAAAGAGACTGATGGAATTATTGACTTCATTCACTGCTGAAGCCATTAAGAAGATTTTAATGTCGCTATAATTGGACATATAAGCAGCTTTAGAATGTATATCCATAAAAAGAAAAAAGATACAGATCCTATTTAACAAACTAGATACAAACAGACCATTGTGGATAAATAAATTTAACCAAGTATTTTAAAGACATTTGAAGGTAAAATACTCTTCTTGGTTAAACCATGAAACCTATCATTTCAAATGAGCACCACATGCAAGGGTGACAGAATGCAAATATGAATCAATGAGGATTTTCCCGAAGTCCTGGGTAGGTCTTACTTCAGATAACATTTTTCATTCCTATGCACCCTTAATAAAAGTAAAGAAAATAATGAGTTTATGTAAAGGGAATTAATTGCCTAACCTATAGTTCTTTGAGTGAAATGCAGAGAACCACTACCATCAACCATCTAGATTTTTGAAAAGCACTTCACAAGTTTCTAAACAAAAGGATTTACTTATAAATTAATATTGGGATAAAGAGGTACTCAATCACATGAATAGGGAGCTCCTGAAGAAATATCAGATTAGGGATAGGGACCCTTTATATAAAAGCAAAAGAGTTAAGGATCTCTGTAATCTTAGGTGTACTATAGAACCCACAAAAATGCACATGCCAATACACCCAAACGTTCACAGGAAATTTTAGGGTTTTCATTAGATCTATAGAGGTTCAGGGGCCACTGGTCAAGCATCTCTGCTTCCAAAGTTGGGACCAACATTACTTACCATCCCTACAACTACTGTTTAAAAACTGAGTGCAGAGTGAATCCTCTGTGACATTAAATTCTTAAGGAAACAATATATAAAACGATCATAATTCATAGCATATCTCACACAGTCAGAAAGGAAAGTGAAAGATAAGGAATATGTGAACAAATATGTATTCTAACATTCTGGTGATATCAGCAAGGCATTTACACATATTATAAACAACGTCTAAAAAGGAATGGCCTCTGCCTTTGTGAATAGTAGTTTAGCCAATGAAATGTTGAAAACCACCAGGAAAGGGCACTGGAAAGCAAAAAAATCTGAAACTAAAAATATGCTCTCTTTGTACAAAACCCAACACAATGGCATATGTTAGGAAGGATGACAGTGTGAAAGGTCTAGTAAAAGACAATTCAAATGATCATGGGAAGACCAGTGGGGTTAAGGTTTAAGAAAATCAATAACAATGGCTCCATACTGAGTTCTATGGTAAACAAAGATATTTGGGGAAGCAGTCTTAACCTTATGGACTTCATATTAAGGATAATATGCTTTCCTGCATCATCTCTGAAGCAATGTTAGAAACATACTGAGTCAAACAGGTTTGACACATGATGTAAGACTTTGAAAAATGACAAATGCATGCTAACATTTCAACTAAGAGCAAAGTTACTTAAAAAAAAAAAGCATGTGTAGTTAATAACCATGAGTTGATTCCATCTTCTGATTTAACACCTGATAAATTAACAGCTAATAAATGACTAAGTTCTAACAATTCAATTGTATCAACTCTACTATATCCATAAACAAAAATTAGTATTGCAGTTTAAATATATTTACTGTGACTTAATAATAAGCTCTCATAGATATAAAGTACATAAAGTTATTCCTTAATTAGGAGACTCTGGAGTTCCAAAATACCTTTTCCAAAATTTGATTCTCTTTTCCCATTATATTAAGTGAGCCAAGGAGAGTTCTTCATTGCTTTAAGTTACTGTCATCGGTCTAAATTTAAGCTCACATTACAATCTCATTAAGTATGAAGTGGGATACATTACCTCAGCAAACTGAAATAATGGGGACTTCTGACGTAATTCAGGGGATTCCGAAACATCCTGTCTACAAGTGCCAGAGGATATCTGAAACGAAGAAAGAATGGTATGAGGCATCACAGGGATAGTTTCTGGAAGACAACAGATGACAAATGCCACCTCAAACATTCCTATTTGAGGAGAAAATAGTTTTCATTCACCCGATTGAGGCAAACTATGACAAAACAGCAGTTATAGTCTGCAAAGTTTTATACAAAAACTTTATACAAAGTTTTATACAAACTGTCATCCAACAGTTAAATAATGCAATAAAAACTAGGAGATAGACAAAACAATGCATTTTAGAAAAGTTCCACTGAAGAGACATTTCTACAACGATGCCCATCTGATCTCTTGGCTTTCTGCCACCAATTCTAAAAAATCTACTTCTTTTGTGTTCTATGTTTCCCCGATGTTTTATATCATCGAACTACACGAAAACACAAATGGGATTTGATAATAAAAGACATTTGGGAAAACAAAACTAAAGTTAAATTCTTGTTTTCTAGGTGTTCGTGTATTTATACACAAACCCTAATCACAGAAAAGTTAGTATTTACCTGAGAATAATTTCTTTTATAATATATATTTTCTTTTGCACTAGTCACTACATTGGGTAAACATCTAGTGCTCTACAATTTCCATTTGCAATCTTTATTACTAACAACAGTTACAGAAATACCACTGGATTTTTAAAAAATTCTTGTTATTAATCAAGTACTCTTGTCAGGACACACACTTCCTTCTTTTACCTCACTGCTAAAACTGACCTATTTCTGCCATTTGGGTGATATAATAACTTGGACGCCAGCCAACTGTAATTCAAAAGTCTTGAGAGTCACAGAATGTTGAGAGAACAATATCGTTATTCCTCTGATCTGACCCTTTTTACAGATGAAGGAACTGAGGACCAGAGAAGTAAACAACACCGCCCCTCCCCTAACATTCAATAATCCCCTTATTCTTATTACCACAAGACATAAACATTTGTTTATTGTCCATCTTCTTCCTGGAGCTTTGTTTAATAAAGAATGCTCAACTTTGCTTCCTCACAAGGTCAAGAGGCATTTTTTAAATCAACTAAAAAAGTTTGACATGTCTTCTAAATCCTAAATTAGTGTGTCCTCTCAACACCCTTCCTAAACGACAAGGTTAGGAAGTCTTAGGGAAAAAGTTACCTTTTACTATAGAGGAAAAACAAGTTAAAAAAGCTTTAAATAAACACGTTTCTGACAATAAAATAATCTAAGTTCACTGCTGCAAATCTGAAAAAACAAAATATAAAAGAGAAATCATCCACAATGCTACCTGCAAAAGATAAGCACCGTTAATACTCATATATATTCTCCCTGTTGTGTAAGATAACTTCATCAAAAAGGAGACATTGTACTACAGTTAAAGAATGATTTTTTTTTTAACAATACATGATTTTTCCTGTGTTGCTAAAGCTTTTCCAATGTAATTTTAAGAGCTGCGTATGATTATGTTACATGGTTGAATCCTGTGGAAACAGCTGACGGTCATCCAGACTATGTTCCTAAAAATGGAGTTTCTCACTGAACCTCTTCATTAGACACTTAAGATGTTTCTCTAACATTGTCCTAGGTCACTAGGCAGGAACCAGCATTTGAAATTTTAACTGTCTCATCTCTGTATTTGAAAGAGTAATGGCCACCTTCTTTCAGTGATGAACTCCAGAGAAGTGCAGAAGCTTTGTTCAGTTGCCATCTGTGGTCTGGCTGCCAAAGATCGGCTTCCTATCGCTTGACTATTTGACAAATTGCCAAATTGCCCAATGGGGTTTTTATTTGCTTCCCAAGAATTTGAAGCCGAGAAAACACAAAATGCACTAAAAAGAAGGCCAATGAGTTCTGAAATTACTAGCCACAAAGAATTCCTTCACTGAAAGGAATATGTGAACAAAATATAGCTTTATTTAGGAATGATGAAGAAAAATCAATACTATCTTGATTTATAAAGAAATCGTTTATGTGTAGCTCCCAGATATCTTGGTAAATAATCAAAATGTTATTTAAAATCAAGCCTAGGATTAAATTAAAATAATGAAGTGTCTTAAAATTTAATAATATAGGTTGCACATGTGACAGTCTACAAAAGATATTAGGAATCAAATATATTTAGGGCAGCTACACTGCATAAAGTCTATATAATATATTCTTACTTCAGATAGGTATTTCATGATACCTGAGAATGTTAACAGTTATGAGGAGATTAGTTACCCTATGGCTTGGAGTTCATATGAACTGTAAGAAGAAAAGTCAGCTCTCTCTTCAAGTGCTGTCTATAGATTATTTGGCCATAACTACACAAGTCACAAAATTTTAAAGTTAAATGAGACCCTCTGCAAATCATTACAATGGATGGTCATAAATACAACTTTCTGTCTGAACAGAGAATTCAAATGGGAGTAATTATCAAGGCAACTGTAATGCTCTACACATTATATTAATTGGGCTATGAAATCAAAGAAGTCGGAGTGCCTGGGTGGCTCAGTGGGTTAAAGCCTCTGCCTTCAGCTCAGGTCATGATCTCGGGGTCCTGGGATCAAGCCTCACATCAGGCTCTCTGCAGAGCAGGGAGCCTGCTTCCCCCCCGCTCTCTGCCTGCTTGTGATCTCTCTGTCAAATAAATAAATAAAATCTTAAAAAAAAAAAAAAAAGAAATCAAAGAAGTCTACATATGCATGTTTGTCCTCACCACACACCAGATGACAGTAGATGCACAATGAGTATCTGTTGACTGACTTGATTCTGTGTGTGTACGGATACAGAGAATCTCAATAACCTGGCCAGGAATCACAAAATAAGGACTGACCAATGGCTAAAATAGCAGTAACAGAATCACTAAGGCTATGAATTTCACTCTAAGATGTCTCTCAAAATCCAGTTACCCTTACTTACCTATTTAAACTTACTCGTAAGTTTAAGGCATTAGTTACTCTTAACTTGAAAGCACTGTGGATTTAGCATATATTTTCAGTGTAACATAAGGGAAACAGCACAAAATTAGGAGCTAGGAGAATTGGGTTCCTACTAGCTATGTGGTTACCTGCCTCTCTAGTTCACAGCAGAAATAGAAGCCACAAAGGAGAAGGGGCCTTGAGTGGGGAATAATAGGAAGAGGTTGCCAAAAACAAAAAAACAAAAAAACAACACCAGCAGCAAAAGCAGGAAGAAGACAGAAAAACTGTAAAGAACAGACACAAATGTTTTATGAAGCATTGTGGCCTATCTAGAAGAAATTAAAGTAGAGCAAGAGTCTCAAAGTTTCTCCTGAAGGCTTCAGTTGACTGAAGTAATTAATATTTATAACTATGGTTCTAAGTTGTCAAGATAAGGATAATTATAAAATATAGCCTTTATTAAAAGGTAGCAATGTGTGTGATACATGCTAAGCATATTTCCATCAAAAATCTCAAAATGTAAATATGGCTCAATGACACGGAAAATGTATGTATGTAGAAATTCATTCTTGTGTGCTTGACAAATAAGGCATCTGAGGCAGAGGTGTATATACAATTGTACATATACTGATAAATATACACGAAATCTGGGATTATATCCATATAAAGGTAAGAGAGTATTTTGCACAGAAGGCTCCTATTTAAGTATTAGTCAGAGGGTCCCAGACCTTATCACCTTATTATTCGTATTTACAGTACTCCAAATTACTTATTACAAGGGGCCATGCTTTTTATGGATAAATATCAATTCCTCAATCTCCATTCCTATGCTAGGGCCAGCGTAGTTTCTAAATATAACAATATATAAGAGTCAAAAGAAAAGACAACAAATAAGCATAGGTTAAATAAAGGGAGGGAAAAAAACCCCAAAAACTGTTCCTAGAGTCTCTGAAATAATCCAAAAAGCCACTAGGTGTAGCTATCTGCCCAAGTAAGAAACAGCTAAAGGGATTCTTAAAAGCAAAGTTTTGTTAATGTCCCTTAAACCCAATCTTCTCTTTGATTTAGCCATAATTCTCAATAACCAAGAAAGAGGAATTATTAGCCTAACTAAGAATTACAACAAAGTAGTATCTTTTGCCACAGGCACACTTGACATCATGCAAACAGAAGATAGAGAAATGCGATCCAGCCTCCTCATAGAAAACAAGATCACACCAGTTAGATGCATGACGAGAGCTTTGGAAAGCGAGGTATTAGGCCAGCCCGTTCCTGCCTCACAAGGCGAAAGACTGCAGCCCCACACAGCTGGATTCTGACAAACACACGGTCAACAGAAAGGGTAAATTCATTGGTCTTATCTGAACCAAACATTTCTGCTCTTGCTATTTCAAACATCTGTTGATACTCAACTCCTTCAACAAATATTCAATAAAAACCCACTATGTGCCGGTCACAAAGACTGCTCACTGCTTTCAAGAAGGTTATATTGCACGTGTATGCATTAGGTGCTGGGGAATAAAATGATAACTAAGGCAATGTGTCTGGCCCTTAAGGGGCTTATAATTCGAGTGCAGGGGACAGTCACACAGTTAAGATGTCAAGTGCATGGTGGCAGAACACAGTGGCAGGGTAAGGCCTCTGAGGACAGAGAGGCAGCCTTCACTTCTTCTGAGATAGGTAGAAGTTATTAAGACAGTAGCATCTGAGATATGCGTAGGAGAAGACATCTGAGATGATGTGGCAGCAGCAGGAGGAGAAGTATGGAGGCAGGTGCCGTGTGTGCTTGAGAAACAATGACTTTCTCAGTGTAGACAAAGAGTAGAAGCCTGGGAGTAGAGTGGGAGATGAATCGAAAGGAGAGAAATTTGAATTCTCTGTTACAAAGTTTGAAAATTAGGCTGAAGGCAATGGGGAGACAGCCAAGGTTTTCACTCAGAGGAGCAGCATGGTGAGAGACAGGTAGTTAGATAATTCTGTCAGTGGAGTGCAGGATGACCTTGGCTGAGAAGTGAGACCAATTAGAAGGTTAAAAAAATAAACCAACTGAGATATGGGGCCCCCATTAAATCAGAGACGGTATTTGCCAGGCCCCAGTAATTGCCTGGAAGGATGTCAGGGCTGAGCGAAAAGGTCTGGACAAGGCCAGGTTTCTGAGGTCAGTTACAGCCTTTCACTGAAAGGGTTCCAGGATGGGGGGGTGGGGGGAGGCACGCATGCACAGGGCGGCTGTCTTCCACGGCAGGAGAGAGTTTGGGAGTAGAGGATTCCGTTTCAGAGTTCAAGTGTAAAGATCCCCTGTGATGCCCAGGGCCAGCGAACTGATTCTCACTCTCTTACTCTCGTTCAGTGGGACCCAGTCTTTCCTACAATTGGTGGCTCCAGCAAGTATCCTTCTATAACAGAGTACCTGAGTAATCATTTAATTTGCATTTAATAGGAGATGTTAAATGAAGCTCTGAAATGGACTTGTGCTTAAACACAGGTGAATGAAATGTAAGCATATTACATCCAAGTTAGTCCTTCAAAATGTTTTTAAGGATTAAAATAAAGCCACCCTTAATTAAACCTAAATTAGGTTTGAGAGAACCGGAGTAGGGAAGCTCAGCACTTGGCTAGCTGACACCAGGACCGAGCCACAGCTGAACAGACCCTGGGCCACCCTGGGGAACATCACCAAATAACGCTGCACAGAGCAGCCTGCTCCCCAAACATTGCATCTGGTTGCAAGGAACAGGAATCCAGGGTCCAACTCAGGACCCCAGGGCCACTGGGGTAACGCCTGATGCGCCCTGAGTGAAGTTCTCCTGTCATTCTAAGCCACACGGCGGAGCACTCGTATGCAAGTCCAGAAGAGACTCCAGGCCGCGTCCATAAGCACCCGCCACAGCAGCAGAGACAAACCACAGCCCCCTTCTGCTTCCAGTTCCTCACGTGGTAAAGGAGGGAACAACGCCACTCTGCCTTCTTCACGGGGCAACGTGGAGACAGAATGTAAGAGTGTACAGAACCAGTTCTCGGCCACAGCACAGCAGCAACCACCACCCTTCTCCACCCTCCTCCTTCTGTCCCTGCTCACATGTGGCCCACCCTCCCCGCCACCCGACCACCCATGGGAGACTGAAGAGCCCGTGCGAATTCATCACTGTCTGGAGTAGCATGGCCTAGGAACTCAGCAAGGGAAGATGCCTGTCAGTCAGGCTGGGTAAAAGGAGAGGATTCTCTGAGCCCTGAGCTCCATGCTGCTGACACGTGGACGAGGCTGGGCTGGCCAACAGTCCCCATCAAAGCGGGCAGTGGTGAACAGTGACTTCACCCAGAAAGGAAGAAAGCTCAAAGCCCATTTGCTATTTAACAGAAAATGTGAATATAGCATATTTCCTCATGGGATATGTTTAGAAGTTAAAAACCCATGTGGAGGGAATGAAAGCTTTGATGGGGCAGGGGTAAGAGCTGGGGGAGGGTGGAGAATTCAGCACATTTAAGTGCAGAATTCAGCGCATTTAAGTGCAGTGGAATAGACAAATTAGTAGCCTAAGAAAGGCACATATCAAACTGGCTCAAATGTACCAACAGGTGGGAAAACAGTTTCTCCTAGTTCACTGATGTCAGAACTTATAATAATAAAGACATGTGAAAACTTTCAATTTCGTTAAAATCTGTATCTTTTAAACTTAAAACTTAGTGTTTAAAATATGGACATAATCTTTCATTCAGTTAACAAATACAGTGGATCCCAACACGAGCGTTGGGAGAGTCAACAGTAGTCAAAAATCCATCTGTGACTTTTGACTCCACAAAACCTTAATTACTTATAACCTACTGTTACCCGGAAACCTGACCAACTATGTAAATCCTGGCATTAGGACTTTCTCACACTATGACCTTAGAGAGGCTATGTAACCTCTTCAGCCTGGAGAGATTATCCCCCCCTTGATGAAATGGGGATAATAATAAATAATAAACCAGCCTCAAAGGGCTTGTTGGAGGATGAAATGAGATAATCCATGGGAGTGCTTAGCACAGTGCCTAATCCAGAAAGCATTCGTGAAACGGCCCTATAAAGCTCTAGCACAGGGCGCCACAGCAGAAAGAAGAAGTAGCGGGCTTTGGGGTCGGGTAGAGGCTGAACCATACAGGCCCCGGATACTGCATGGGGACCGAATCCAGTCCTCCTGGGTTCAAATCCCAGTTCTGCACCTGAAGCTGCACAACTTCGAGCAGGTTATTTAGCCCTTCTCTGCTTCCACTTCCTCACTTAATGGTTTAATGTTTACTTGTGAAGCAAGGAAGACCTTACTTACAGAGTTGTTGTGGAGATCAAGAGTTACTCTTAGGTAATGTATTTCAGAATGGTGCCAGGAATGAAGTAAGTACTCAGTAAATAATAGTTTAGTAACTTACTCTACAAGCAAGTGAGGAGCCCTGCAGTTTAACTCCTATGTTCCTGATCTCAAGTTGCTTAACATCTCCTGGTGAATCAAGACTTGTACATTGTACACAATGAGAAAAAAAAATTTTGAAGACTTTTATTATGGAGTTTATAATAAAGAATACAACTAAATATAATCAAGAGCTATAATGCATAACATTGACAGTAAAAGCAACGATCAAGAACAAGAGGAATCAAATTTGGCTCAACTAATCAGGAAGGGCTCCCTGGAGGAGGTGAGAGATTGATGTTACAAACATGAAACAAAATACATTTAATATTTTCAAATTTCAGTCATATAGAAATTTGGATATAGGAACGGTTTTACTTTTGAACAGGCAGATAGTGATAAACAAAATCAGTAAAATTTCCTTTGAAGTCAGAAGTATGTGAAGAATTTGCTATGTATAAACCCCTGTACCTTATTACAGCATGAGCTCCATGAGGGCCCAGGCTCATGTCTGGGTTTGTTCCCTGATGGGACTGGCACATAGTAAGCATTAGATAAATACTTGCCAGAATGTGTGAAAAGATGGTACACAGTTCCTACACTGTTCCGTTCTTACATATGACCTGTCTAGTCCCTTAATAATGGAAGTTACCACCATTTGCTAGTATCTTTTCCACTAACTTTCATGCTAACTCAGCTACTCTGCTGAAGTTCTATTTCCTATATAGTAATTTCTACCAGGTAATAAAGAGTCGTCTCTTTGAGCACCTAGTGATTCAGAATAAATTACTACTGCAATTTCCTACCAGTTGTCGATGGACAAGGAGCTGTGTGTGTATGTGTGCAAATGCGTGCCCTGCTAGTAACGCACACAAAATCCTGTATGATGCCTGGTAGAATTTAAGCTTTCACGTATGAAATGCCTAGAATAACACAGGTAATAATACCAGGCACCTGCAAGAATGCTTTTCAGGAGAGTTAAAACTGCCTTACAGGTTTTATTTAATGAATCTTCACAGATGTCTCGGGAGTTAGAGGCAAGTGGGTATTATTATTAGCTCCACTTAACAGGATGAAGGCAAAGAACAAGGTGGCTTAATCGTGACTTTACTGTCCTATCTGCTCATTCCAGCAAAAGAACTAGGCATTCTAAAATCACAGACCTAACTTCCAATATACTTCCCACATATTTGAATTGTCTTCTATCATAACTGAATAGATATTGATGCCTTCAAACCTTCTCATCAGCTATGATTACTCTGCCTAACTTATTAAATTTTCTATTATTCCCCAAACCACCTCTCCTCCCGTCCTAGTCAGGACTTTCTGGCACTAACTCAGGCTGGATATGGAGTGTGGTCCTTTCCAATACTGATCCATGCTGTTCTCTATATTATGTGTCGACTAATAGTCCCCTTTACACTCTCTGAAATGCAGCACTCTCTACCTTTATTTCTTAAATTTTACTAAGTTTTGCATTTTTATTAAAGTAACAAATATAATAGTATAGATGATCACTGGAGATCGCTTCTACAAACTCTATACCAGACAATTATTATAAACTTTATTTATTGCCTTTTCATCTTTAGATAACAACTCTCTGATATGAAATGTAAGGGCTTACCTCTCTTTATGTAACTGCCTTCTCTTTTGCTCTTCCCAGAGTCTGACGGAAACGTGATTTTCATGCTGAACGTACTGCCTCTCATGTCCTCTGCAGGCCTATTTTCAGCTGATCCTTATACTGCATTTTATTGATTAAACAACTTCCATTTGGCTTCTGACTTAAATGCATTTGCTAAAATCTCATGTTCATTGGTAACATTCTTTTTGTTTCCCTTACAATTAATAATAGAGCTATTTCTTAGTGAGACTTCCATGCTTGCATTTCACCAAGTCTCAACAGAGACCGGCTTAGAGTGGCATGTCCCGCTGGGCAGCGGAGGGTGTTGGTCACTCCATTATGTCTGTCCTGCTAATTCATCTATTTAGCTTCCTCATCCATAAATGAATGACAAGCAGTTTTTTAAAATCTTAATGTATTTCAATGTACTCTGGATATAAAGGAAATACAGGGCTAATCATTTATGTGAAAAATAAAAGAACCGAACAAACTGTAAATACAAATTCCACCCCTTTTATTCATCAGAGAAAAAGTTAACACAACTGAAAACTAAGCCTGCCTCAACAACAATGGCATGTACAAATGTACACCTAATAATGCCGCAAACTTATTATGGCAAAATCAGAGTTGATCAAAGAAAAACATTTCCTTTGTCATTATTTTCCCACTGATAGCTCAAGAATCTACGATTTCTCTCTAAAAATTCTAAGAGCACGTGAGGTAGATCCAGAAAATATTACAGGCCAAAGAAGCTTTTAATCTGGAATTTTATTACTTTCGATATTAGAATATATTCAGATATATTACTTATTAATCTGAAAATTTATTATTCGCAGCAAGCCTCCATGCCTTCTAGAATTATTTTAAAACAACTATTACCTATATTAAAATGTCTAGAGTTAAAAATACAGACTTCTGAGGATTTTTTTCTATATAGTTAGGTTTCAGGTTAATGAACAAAGGAAAATCTCCTCCCTTTAGGAATAATTCTTCACAATAAGAATTCTATCATGGCATTTAAAAAAGCTGTTATGATTAGACTTCTACATGGCAGAATTTTTGTAAAATGTCACTTTATTTGACTGGTCCTAATAGTATAAACAGATATTGTATAGTATAAACAGTATATATATATTATATACTATATATAGTTTATTACTATATATATTATATACTATATATAGTATATATATA
>CM053603.1:139496450-139513735 GCA_028646535.1 Procyon lotor
AAGAGTGTTTATCATGAATGGATATTAGATTTTGTCAAATACTTTTTCTGCATCTATTCAGAGGACTGTATGATTCTTTTTATTCTATTAATGTGATGTATCACATTGATTTATGTATAGAAGTTGAACCATCTTTGAATCCCCAGGATAAATCCCACTTGATCATGGTGAATGATCTTTTTAATTTGCTGCTGAATTAGTCTATTAATATTTTATTGAGAATTTCTGAATCTATATTCATCAGGGATATTGGCTTGTAGCTTTCTTTTCGAGTAGTGTCCCTTTCTGGTTTTGATATCAGACTAATGCTGGTGTGTAAAATGAGTTTGGGAGTGTTCCCTCTTCTATGATATTTCTAGAAGAGTTTGAGAAGAACTAGTGTTAATTCTTCTTTAAATGTTTGGTGAAATTTACCAGTTATGCCATCTGATCCTGGGCTTTTCTTCATTGCGAAATTTTTTATTACTAATTCAATCTCCTTACTCATAATTGGTCTATTAAGATTTTCTATTTCTCACTGATTTGGTGTCATTAAGTTGCATGTTTCTAAGAATTTCTCCTAAGTTGTCCAGTTTGTTGGCATACAGTTGTTCATAGTAGCTTCTTATGATCCTTTGTATTTTTCTGGTATCGGATGTAATGTCTCCTTTTTCATTTATAATTTGGTTGATTTGAGTCCTTAATCTTTTATCTGTGGTTAGTCTGGCTAAAGGTTTGTTGATTTTATTTATCTTTTCCAAGAACCAACTCTTAGTTAACTTTTGCTCTTGTTTTTCTGTTCTCGATTTCATTTATTTCTGGTGGAATGTTTATTATTTCCCTTCTGCTAACTGGAGCTCTGTTCTTTTTCTAATTCCTTAAGGCACAGAGTAAGGTTATTTCTTTGTGATATTTCTTGCTTCTTAATGTATATTAGGTTTCCATTTTCTTTCTTTTCTTTTTTTTAAATAAAATTTATTTATTTATTTATTTATTTATTTATTTATTTATTTATTTATTTATTTATTTATTTGACGGGGGGGCGGATATCACAAGTAGGCAGAGAGGCAGGCGGAGGGTGGGGGGTAAGAAGCAGGCTCCTCGCTGAGCAGAGAGCCCAATGTGGGGCTCGATCCCAGGACCCTGAGACCACGGCCTGAGCCGAAGGCAGGCTTTAACCCACTGAACCACGCAGGCACTCCTAGGCTTCCATTTTCTTGTCTCAAACTTTTTATTTCTCCCTTAATTTCTTTTTGATCCATTGGTTGTTCTACAGAGCGCTGTTTAATTTTTATGTGTTTTTTAATATTTCAGTTTTCTTATTTTTAATTTCTAGTTTCATGCCACTGTGGTCAGAAGATAATTGGTATTTTAGTCTTCATGAATTTGCTGACTTGTTTTGTGGCCTAAACATATGGTCTATCCTAGAAAACATTCCATGTGTGTATGGGAACAACCTGCAAACACTGAAGTATAAATGGATAAAAAAGGGCAGTGGGTGGCTCAGTTGGTTAAGCATCTGCCTTCAGCTCAGGTCATGATCCCAGAATCCTGGGATCAATCCTTGCGTCGGGCTCCCTGCTCAGCAGGGAGTCTGCTTCTCCCTCTCCCTCTGTTGCTCCCCCTGCTTGTTTTCCCTCTCTCACTCTCTGTCAAATAAATAAAGTCTTTTAAAAAAAATAAATGGATAAAAAAGACATGACTATACACACACACACACACACACAGTGAGGTATTATTCAGCCATAAAAAACGAGGAAATCCTACCACTGGTGACAAAATAGATGTACCCTTGAAAGCCTTACACTAAGTCAAATCAAAGAAAGACAAATGCTATATTATCTTACTTATACGTGGAATCTTTAAAAAAAAATTAAAAAAAGAAATCAGACTTGTAATTATCAAGTTAATTACAAGTCACTTTTTTTTACAAGCTTTTTTGTAAGCTTGGAAGGAAGAAGGAAGAAGGAAGAACTGGAGGACAGGCGGTCACAAACGTCTCCTTACAGGATAAATAAGTACTAGGGATGTAATGTACCACATTGTGCCTATAGCTGAAACTGCTGTTTGATAAACAGGAAAGTTATTAAGAGAGAGTATTAAGAGTTCTCATCACAAGGAGAAAATTTTTTTTCTCTTTTTCCTTTCTTTTTATTGTATCTATATGAGGAGACAGATGTTAGCTAAAGCTATTTTATAATCATTTCACGATATATATAAATCGAATCAACAGTTTTCAGGTCTTAAACTTATACAACAATGTAGGTCAATTATTTCTCAATAAAACTGGATTAAAAAACAAAAAAAGTATTATCACAGTATTGCTCAACCTCCTTTCCCAGTCTCTCCATACTGCAAACGGTTCAGTGCTGTCATTTTGAAGAAACTTTGTTTATAATAAATAATGAAATAGGAATCACTTAACTCAACATCAGCTTCATAGCTTCTACCCTGCCCAATCTCCCAATTTCATCCTGGAAAATTTCTCTCTTGATTATTGCACTGCAATAGCCAGGAAGACAGAGCCATTTGCGGAATGAATATAAGTACTTTATTTCATGGTAATAAATGCTTTAGCATTCCTTACCACCCAAAGAGTATTAAAGGTCCCATAACAAATGGGACCATCTGGAAGTTTTCAATTGCCTGGCTCATACAGGAATGTGGGTCGGGGGTGGGGGCAGGATGGGAATTCCTTCTATGAAACAGCTGTCAGATCCATCTCAGATTTGTGATGGAACTGTTCATATTCTTGCTCTAGATGCTTCAAATCCTCAGATGATCAACATAATTATAACTTTTTAAGTGCCCACAATAACTAGATACTTATTGGGATACCTTAATAGTGTGTATGTATGTGTAAGCTACTTTCTTTTTTTCTTTTTTTTAAAGAGGTATTTTTTTAAAATCTTTATTTATTTATTTGACACAGAGAGAGAGATCACAAGTAGGCAGAGAAGCAGGCAGAGAGAGGGGGGGAAGCAGGCTCCCCGCGGACCGGAGAGCCGGATGCGGGGCTCGATCCCAGGACCCTGAGACCATGACCTGAGCTGAAGGCAGAGGCTTTAACCTACTGAGCCACCCAGGTGCCCCTGTAAGCTACTTTCTTACGTTAAAAAACTCCCTGAGCTCTTAACTCCTGGTCAGCCTTTCCAGAATGTTAATATCAGAAATTCACATATACGTATAATGATCCTAGTCTATATTTCCTTTAATTATACATACATGTTCTATGTATGTTGTGTTCCAAAGCTTTCAGATTTGCTATATCTTTGCATTGCTTTACACTAGTTATAAATTGTGCTTCTCTCTCTATGTATATATTACATATGTTCATTACTACCTAAGTGTATTGCCTCATCCTTAAAAAGAATAACTGAAATAATGTCTTAACTTACCAGCCATTCCAAAGTTTAGCTGAGGCATTTCTTCAGTCTTTGCTTTCTTGGGGCTTGGCAAATCTCTTGAAGAGTCAGATGGGAAGGTCCATAGTTTCTTTCGTGGATTGACAGTGGGTGTTGGGGATTTCACAGGCTTGTTTGTGGTAGGACACCATTTGTAGCCAGGATTTGCTTTCATAAATGCATCTTTATACTATAAATAAAGAACAGATAATAGATTTTAATTAACATACAGACTGAAAAAGTTCTAATAGCCTTCACCCTGCCACCGTTAAATAACGAATGAAAAAAATACTTCCAATAACTACTGTGGCTTTACTTATAGAAGAATGATAATCTCAGCCCAGGGTTTAGAGAGCGGACGTGGACTTGACTACTAGAAAGTTCATTTGTGGAAGATGGGTCCAGAGGCAACACACTTGTATCTTTTGACCCGTGTCTTTTTTTAAGTATCCAAAAAGAGGTCTTACCATGGTAGAGAGGGAGTTATTTGCAACGGAAAGAGCAAGGGCTTTGAAGACAGAAAGAGCAGAGTTTAAACCCTAACACCTCAACTCAAGGCTAGAATGACCAAAGATGGAGAATATAACCTCTCTGGGCTCCCTGGCCAGTTCAAAGTGGGTTTCAGCATATTACAAACTGTGAGTCAATACCAGAACCAGTAACCAGCTTCTACTCACTGTTTAACCTGGTAAGTATGCCAAAAAATATAATCTGTGCTTTGAAGTAACTGGTGAGGCAAGTACAGGCAAACTTAAACCCACGTAATCAGTTTTGGGATCGACAAGCTAAGCTCAAGTGATGAGAAGGGAACAAGGTAGGAAAAACTGCTATATAACTCTTCAGTTGAGGATGCTGGACCATGTGGAGGAAAGAGCACACATGCACCTCAGAGATACTGTGGGTTCACTTCCAGACCACCACAATAAAGCGAGTGTCACAATAAAGCCAATCAAATGGATTTTTTGGTTTTGAAGTGTGTATAAATGTTACATTTACACTGTACTAGAGCCCATTCAGTGTGCAATAGCACTCTATCTTAAAAAACAATGGGGGCGCCTGGGTGGCTCAGTGGGTTAAAGCCTCTGCCTTCAACTCAGGTCATGATCTCAGGGTCCTGGGATCAAGCCCCGCATCAGGCTCTCTGCTCAGCAGGTAGCCTGCTTCCCCCCTCTCTCTGCCTGCCTCTGTCTACTTGTGATCTCTCTGTCTCTGTCAAATAAATAAATAAAGTCTAAAAAAAAAAAAAAAAAAGGAAATATCTTAATTATAAATTCTTTATTACTAAAAAATGCTAAACACCAGTTGAGCTCTTCAGCAAGCTGTAATCACTGAACACAGATCACCATAACAAATGTAATAATGAAAAAGTTGGAAATATTGCAAGAATTATCCAAAGGTGACACAGAGACACGAAGCAAGCAAATGCTGTTAGAAAAAAGTTGCCGACAGACTTGTGTGACACAGCATTGCCATAAACATTCAGTTTGTAAAAAACTAAGTATCGGGGAAGCACCAATATCCCAGGATTTTGTAATGAGCACATGAGCTTGCAAATATAAATACACTGAGAGCTAAGATATGTGATGTTGCAATGAATCCAGCACAAACTTTATGTCTTTAACTTGAGGTTTCAACCTTAATAGGTTAACAATAGCCTCCCTTTCCCTTTATTTTTGTGACTTTCTCCTATAACTCTTTCTGCCAACTCTGTTGCTTACTTCCCCTTTTATGGTAATAAAACTAAATGAAATACATTTATTGCTATTCATTATACATTGCCAAAAGTTATATCATCTAATAAAAATGTATTTTCCATGTATTCAATTATTCCATATTGCTAACTGCTAGAAACTTTATTAAATCAATACAATTGTTTCAATCCCATAAGCTTTCCCTTTAAAATGCTCACTCCACGAGTAAACTAGGTTAGTATACGTTCCAAACAGCTTTTTATTTAACCCAACAGGAAAAAAATTCTTTTATCCTTGGTATAACAAAGTGTATATAATCCAAATAAACTTTTCCATTTTTTCTACTTTAAATCATGTAAATGAAAACTGTACTGTAGGTAATATAATGCAAGTGTTAATAATCAATGGTTTAGAATTATCCCCAAATTATCTTAACTCAAGTTTTCTGAATAAGCATTTTTTTTGCAAAAAACAAAAACAAAAAAACCTAAATGCTGTAACCTCTGCATTTTGCTACATGGGTACATGTAGAAGGAAGGTAAGCACAAAATGATGAAAAACACAGTTCCACTTTCCTTACAAAAGTAATTAAAATAAGGATGCAAGGCCAGAGCCAAACTAGAACTTACCATCACAGAGCAGAGTGACTCTGGAGGCATGAAATACGATAGACACTGTGCTCTGGTGCATTCACCTGTATGGGGGATTTACATACCGGGCTGAGGCAGACAAATGGCCTTGCCTCCCGTCTGAAGGTGGAAAGTGACAAATGGCAGGGTGAGGTGAAAATGGGAGGAACAGACATATGTATCATTCTTGTGTCCCAGGAAAAGGCACATGGGCTGCTTTGTCAGATGAACAGTCATCTGGACAAAGGTCACTGCTGTATAATATGACAAAAGACTCTCAAACAAATTAATTAACACATTTGTCATGAGAAATAAAAAAAAATTATTGAAGTTTTTAAAGAAGTCCCAGCTGTGAAAGATGCTGGATTAGAAAACAGACATGAGTTGAGAGCATGAATTAAAGTCTCTGCCTTCAAACTGTTTACAATCTGCAATTAGTTACACAAACGTTTTTTTTAAACATGTGTCATAAGCCTTCCCCTAGTTCAAGCATAAAAAATGGTTTTGCAAAGAATCTGTAAAAGGGGAAGCTCCCTATGGGTTGAAGAACACAAGTCGAGAGAAAGACCTGGAGGATATGGGGTTTTATAGAAAGTGATAGCTGAGAATTCACTAGAAAGGTCAATACTCTGTAACTAGATCACAGTATTAATCTCTCAGATCCTTAAACTTAATATACATGAGCAGTAACAAGACAACATTCATTAGCTCAATCAGAAATATATTGAGCAAAAAAAGCATTAAGAATGTGGGAGAGAGAGAAAAGAATAACACACAGTCCTTGTCCTTTAGGAATTAAAACCTTCCATGGAGATGTCATAAATTCATGTATAGACATGAACACCAAGTGAAGGCGGAGGCAAAAGGAGCCTCGGGGTATGAGGATGTCTCTCTGTCCTTGGAACTAGACACCTCATCAATCACTTGCTGTGATTCAACTATAAGAAACAACAGAAAGGCTTAATCATTTGTTGTGATGAGGATATTAGGAAAGGGATTACAGAGAAGGCTGAGTAAGGGAGAAATGAAGGAAGATAGTATATAGTATGAAGCAAATAGCTGAGCGAAACCGTTAGCATTCTGGTCAACTATGTGGACTAAAATCCATCATTACAGGATTTAAAGGGCCAAAGAGATAGTCCCATCCATCTGGATCTCCAGGGCAGGGCTCTTCATGTTGAGAGTGAGAGAGGAACCTGTTTCCATCCAGGAACATCAATCATGGACTATTGGTCCAATCTCGTAGATAACTAACCTCTTGCTAAAATATTGATTTTCAAAAATCTCCTATTAAAATAAAAATTCACCTGATGGTTTACATTTTTTTTTCTTCTTCAAAATTTCCAACTCCCAACCACCACAACACTTTATTAGCAATAACAGTAAGTCATTGTTACTCAATAGTGCTTTAAATACATACCCTCTGTTACGGTATTTGATCTACCTCATATTTGACAATGACATTATTATATACCAAAAAACAATACTCTATTTTTGTTAATCTTTTAAAAATTGGCTCTCAACATTAAATACTGTTCTGGATCATTTATAAGAATGAAAATCTGACCTTAAAAAGCACCTTAATGTTAATGAAAAATATACTAACTATTCTCCAATTACTTGTTTTTAAGGGGGGGGGGGTGCATCTAAAATCCAGTAGTATTTCTAGCTATTATTACCGTCTAGATTTTCCCAACACAGTGAAAAGAGAATGGCAACCCTGGTGAGGTCAGGGAGTAAGGAACAGGGGAAATGTCTATACAAACAAAGACAGCTGACTCTGGTGCAAATATGTGAAATACCACCATGATTAAAAAACAAACAAACAAAACACACAACCTACCAGGAGGAGAGATTATACAAAGTATCTGATTTTTAAAAAACAGATATAACACATTTTTTATTTTGTAACTCTGCAGGGGTGTAACTGACCCCTGGCATAATAAATTTTGAGACAGATGGACCTCTTCACATGGGCAGCAGAAATCACATTATACAAGGGTGGGAGAGGAGAGGGAGATGCTTGACAAGTGTCACTAATCCGGACTTTCTTAGTTCTAGGAGCTTTAACTCTAAAACCATTCATTTAGATAATAAAACTCGATAGCACTATCTGATCTCAATTATTTTTACTAGATATTTTTAATAGGCAGAAAATTAGACTGTATTATGTGTCAGAACATGGAATTCAGTTTATGGTTTTGACAGAACAAAAATATTTTAAGCTATACAGGAACCTGCAAGACTTTCACGCTAAAGCTACTCTAATAAAAATCATATACTTCAAAAAGTGACTTCAATAAGCAGCCAGGAAATTGTTTGGTTCTACTATAAGAAAGTTATAAAGGAAAAACTGAGTTGGCTGTAGATAAGGTTACTTAAATTGGCTCTAAGGATTATCAGAGCAACAACAGTTTATTTTTATATATAAATTTTTTAAAAGGACAATTTTACTCCCTAATTTAGATAAATCAGGAAAAGTCAGTTTAATTAGTTAGCACTAATAAAAAAATCAAAATTACAGAATTTCCTGTAAAATGTAATTTTGTTACCTCAGGAAAAGTAGATTAGGTTCTGTGAAAAAAAAAATCTACATTTCTGAAAACGTATTAATAAATTCACATGTTAACTAATTTGAATTGTAAAATGTGTAAGTTTTCTTTTTAAAAAAATGTGTTCGCTAAGGTTTAGTATTTTGCTTAAGCATTTCATACTTTCTCCTTACAAAATAATTTACAGTATGAATTTATAATTTTTCAAACAGCGCAAAAAGTAATTTTTACCTACATCCCTTGAATTCTAAAGTAATCAGGATTAACTACAGTAACAACCTACAGGATACTGGCATATTAGCTACCTCAATCAATCTAAAAGTTAATATCTGGGGGCACCTGGGTGGCTCAGTCGTTAAGCGTCTGCCCAGGTCAGATCCCAGGGTCCTGGGATCGAGCCCCGCATCAGGCTCTCTGCTCGGCAGGAAGCCTGCTTCTCCCGCTACCATTCCCTCTGCTTGTGTTCCCTCTCTCACTGTGTTTCTCTCTGTCAAATAAATAAAATGTTAAAATAAATAAATAAATAAATAAATAAATAAATAAATAAATAAATAAAAGTTAATATCTGAAATCAATACCAAATGAGTTTTAAGAGACCCAGTTTAAATTCTTCATATACCACTCCCTGTGGGATCTAGTTTTCATCACAAGCTATGGCTTCCTTATAATCTTATCTGATTTGAACATTTAAATGTCAGTGTTTCCTAGCTAACTAGGCTGGTATTTCTGAAATCAAGGAGTTCACTCGCTTGGCTGAACATCTCTCTTGGGAGAGGGCCATCAATCACACTGGATAGTATCTGCCAAGTTAGGCAAATGATATAACCGGCTTTGTTGGTTCTGGGGTTTTGGTTTTGCATTTCAGTAGCCCTTCACTGTGTCAACAGGTCCTAATAAAAATAACTAATCACTTGGTAGAGAAGGATCAAATACAAAAAACTTCAGTTTGCACATCAAGAAAATGACAAGAACTGCCATTAGTAGAATGTTTTAAGCTTGGTGGAATGCTTGTACACCGCCTTATCTGCATCTTACTCAACCCTATGAGGGCAGGGCAGGCATCTTGACTGACACTTTACAGAGGTGGGAACTCAGGTCCAAGAAGGGAGAAAGCCAAGTCCGAGAACTCAAGCTCTACTACTAACTTGCTTCCTTGGATAAAGTCACTTCATTGTTCTGGGCCTCAGTTTCTTCACCTTTAGCTGTTGGGGAAAAAAAAAAATCTACCTCCTAAGATTATTTTGAGGATCGAATGAGTTAAATATTTATAAAAGAACCCTAGGCAGAATACAGCAATATTCAAAAATGGATTATTATCATCTCAAAAATAAACACATTTTTTTTAAATACAGGAAGAAAGGAGCACCTGGATGGCTCAGTCAGTTAAGCATCTAACTCTTGATTTCGGCTCAGGTCGTGATCTCAGAGTCGGGAAACTGAGCCTCAGGAAAGGTTCTGAGATCAGCAGGAGTCTGCTTGAGGATTCTCTCTCATCTTTCTCCCTCTGCCCCTCCCCCTGCTCACTCTCACATGCGCTCTCTCTCTCTCTCAAGTAAATAAATAAAATCTGTAAAAAAAATAAAATAAATGCAGTTAAGAAAGTCCTGATATCTGGAACACAGGAATAGGAAAGGTCTCAAAAACAACACCTCCCATGAAACATGGAGCCCCAGTCTTTGGTTTTACTGTCCACATCCCCTCAAAGTAATGGGGCCCCTAGTAAATCATACTCAGAAAATCCCATATAGAGTAAGTCAGGTCACTGGATGCAGCCAAGAGTGGCTGACATAGGACAGCAACGTCAACTAACAGCTGAGGGTGGACTCCAAAGACTGGTTCATGGAAAAGCAAAGAGGAAATTGAAAAGAAAAGTTAAGAATCAATTACCGTACACAGAAAAATATGACTATAACTTAATTGTTCACAGAGGTCTTGCCAAATCACAAATTATAAAATAATTAATTGTTTGGAAACAATGGTTTGAAATCTGCAAAAATATTTGAAAGGCAATCTGAATGCTTAAAGTAAGTTAGTATATAAATAAAATTTTCAGTCAAGTTTCCAGGAAAAATATATAAAATAAAATGTTTAAGGGAACAGCCAAGTTTCATCTACTGGAAATCACTTATGTGTACCAGCAGTCCCTCAAGGATGCTGGAAAATTAGGTGCTACTCTAGTTTCAGGGTGTGCATGATGCCGTGGCACGCCTGTAAGAACACGGACACTGATAAGCATGATGTGTGTGACAGGAAACAAAAATTCCCTAGTTATAATATACAAGAAAACCAAAGTCTGCCTTCTTTGGAGAAGAATCCATTTCTAATAAAGCCAAAGCAAAGGAATAAATACTTTGGTTTTATCTTTAAGAAATATGAAGGAAGAATGAATCACTAAAACTCCATGGAGTTTTGTGGTGATGAGAATCTTTCCTAGGGTACTGATGGCAACAGGGACAAAAGGCTATATTACAGCTTACTATCAAGGTTACATTTTATTGCATTTAATTCCATAGCTGTTTTCTTGCCATACAACTGAACCTTCAAACTTGCCAGCATGGTCTCATGATTTCTGTTTTACATCATCATTTCCTACTAGTGTCCTACACATATCCTAGGCTTGGGGTAAAACAAACTTTCTTGTTCCCGAAATTGTTCTTACTACCACATCTACTCTTATCCCTGCCCTTCCTCTCTGAATTTTCTACTGAAGCCCAGGACAGATTCTATTAACTCCATGAAGCTTTTGCTGAAATATCCCCACTATACCCATCCCAGCACAAGCAGACTTCCCATTAGACCCATGACATTTAGTGCTACCATTTTTACAATAATTACTCAAACCTCTTACCTAGTAGGCATCTAAGTGAGCATCACATAGTAAAAGAATGCTAGAGTGAAACAGGCAACAGTATCCTAGGTCCACAATGTGTGACTGGTCAAGATACCAACTCGAAAGAACCTTATTAAATCCCTGCTCTGAAGAATGGGGACAATCACGTGTCTGTGCTTCTGTAAAACATCAAGCTTGGAGTGTACCAATCAATCAATAAAAGCATACATTCTGCCTTATGCCTCTCATCCTACAAAAAAGAAGGGAGGGGGTATTATAAAATCATTCAAAATTGTTTCTGACTTTCCAGATCTTCTCCTTTCCTTGGCACCTACTCTGCTCTTCCTGAAGGTCAACACAGGTTATCTTCTCAACTGACTCTACAGGCACCTAGGTGGCTCAGTGGGTTAAGCCTCTACCTTCGGCTCAGGTCATGATCTCAGGGTCCTGGGATCAAGCCCTGCATTGGGCTCTGCTCAGCAGGGAGCCTGCTTTCCCCCTCCTTCTGCCTGCCTCTCTGCCCGCTTGTGATCCCTTTCTCTCTGTCAAATACATAAATAAAATCTTAAAAAATAAATAAACTGACTCTAAATTAATTCTGATCAGTAGTTTAAATGACAAGTGGAAGGTTCCAGCAATATCCTAGGCAAAACTGCAGATTTGTGTTCCTGTATTTGTAAGAGTGCGGACGTACACTATTAAAGGGAAAAGTAAGGTTCCTCCTGCATCTCCTACCCTGTAGTCCCACAGTCAGAAGTCAGAGCCTGGGAATATTCACAACCCTGTACCATCACACGCATTGCTGAATTTAAGAAAATGACCCACGTTATAGCCTTTAGATGGTATTTTTTACATTTCTTATAACCAGTTATTGCTCTAATGAGATTCATCAGACAGCATGAAACCCTTATTCAACTTTTTTTTTTAACAATGCAAATGAGTACTGGGCAGTAATTCAAGAAACCGAAAACAAATCACAGGATGGCTGCTTGCGCTCACCAGATGCACTAAAAGATAACCAGGAGCAAGAAAAGCATCACAGAACATTTTAACAGGTTAAAATAATACACCCTTCCGAGTTGTACTATTTATTATTCACTTCTTTAAAAAGTATCTCCTGTTAAGTATTCACCTTCACACAAAAAACAATCCTGAAAGAATGTGTCTTATTCCTATAGAGAACATAATTAAAATCTGGTGTTTGAAATGAAAACGTTACAAAAGTTTTTAAAAAAGACCTCCTAGGTGAGAGGACCTTGGGAGCTGAGATCTTACTCATCATTCACAACCACCACAGACTTGGTGTACTGACGTCCCTCAACTAAGCTTTCGGTTGCTGAGACTGACATTGCAATGAAGACTGAAGTCTTAATATAAAAAGCACTGGTACAGTGGCCTGCACTTTCATTTCGAAACCATGTAGTAAACATTGAAACAAGTCAGTATCATTTATGACCAGAAACCAATTATATTATGATTCTGAAAGTGGCTGAACGCTCCATACTTGACTCCAAATGACACAGCGTTTCCCAAGAACAACTGGGAAAAGGCAGGCTGCAAGGTGGAGGATCGGCCTCACGTGCAGCCCATTGCCGAGGCCACCGTAACAGATTTCATTCTAGGCACCACAATGCCAAATATTGTGAGCCTAATTAACTAATTAGGAAGAGATTTCCTGTATGAAAATAATACTTCCTCCTCTTAAAAGTGGCCACCTGGTGGGTTTGTAAATTAGCAGTATTTAAGAAAAGGCAAACAACGTACTTGGGACAGGCTACATGTTATCAAAAAACAGCAATCCAAAACCAAACTCAAGTGTTTAATTATAGGAAGCTAATACGGTTCCCTATGAGGTTTCAGGGAATTGTTTATAAGTGTAGGACTATAAAAAAAAAAAATCTAAGGCTATTTAATGGGAAAATGGGATGCTGTTAAATACTATTATGCCAGCTGAAATCTACTAAACATTTAAAATCATGTAGGTTACTGGAACGGATTTAAAATTTTCCAGATACCCGGAGCACCTGACTTGCTCAGTCCACTAAGCGTCTGCCTTCAGCTCTGATCGTGATCCTGCGGGTCCTGGGATGGAGCCCCACGTGGGGACCCCAGCTCAATGGGGAGCTTCCTTCTCTCTCTCTCACCCTCTTCCCCTCCCCCCACGCTTGTGCTCTCTCTAGCTATCTCTCTCAAAGAAATAAATCAAATCTTTTAAAAATTTAAAAAATTTCCAAATACCATTACATAGTCAAAATTCTGTCTTTAATAATAGCCAACTCATAAAGTCTTATGTGATCATTAATTACATAACAACTAGGCTAATCATATACTCTGGATTCAAATATCCTTTAACACTGCATAAGAAATTTTTATGTTACATGTTAGCTTGTTAAACAACTCAATAAAACCACAGCAATTAAGAGAATTATTTTTGCACACACTGAGATATCTAATAAAATGTGCCACTTGACACATTTTTGTCTGTGTGTGTCTCTGTATTTTTGTCCCCTGCTGATTATTCTTTTCATAGAACTCAACCAAATGTTTGGGTGGCAGGGTTTTTCATGAATCAAGATTGTTTGCAAGTTACGATGCTGAAGGAACAATGTGAGAATTACTCCTTTCAAGTTTAACCACAAGGCTATTGCTTTGCTTTTCCTTCACTTGCTACATCCATTATGTAATACATTTTAAAAGCATGATGAATTCACATTAATTTGAGAGTAATTCAAAAACAGACTGGTGTACAATTTTTGAAGGAATTCAGTCCTTCCTGTCAGAATTGATCCAAGTCCCCCTCTCTGAACAGCTTTCCTGCAGGAAGTGCTTCTGCCTATGAAGTGTTCACATGCAGGCACATATCCTAACATGTCATGTTTTGCTGCCATTCATTCCTTCACTGGTTTTAAGTATTCATGCTGCACTACCTATACAACAGAAATAAAGTGCATCTCCTAACAACTGTATTTATTACAAAATCAAAAAATGTTAGAACTGAAAGGGATTAAGTTTTTGCCCTACTTCCTCATTCTAATACTATAAAAAAAAATGGGCTGAAACCCAGTGATTGATGTTGATACTGTCACAACTCAACTTTACTTAGCCTTAGAACTTGATGAAGCCTCTTTCGCATGACACAACTAGAGTAACCTAAGGTTGTCGTCTTTACCGTGGACATTCTCACAGAAGCTGGGTTCCTAGAAAAAAAATTTGTTTAAGCCCCATTCATAATCAATTAATTACCATTCATAAAAATCAACCCCCTACATCAATCTGTAGAGTATACACAATGAAAAACCTTGGCAATTGATTGCTCTTGGCACCTCCACCAACATTTGGAAGGTGGACTTGGAATTCAGGAATAGGAACAAAACTCTTATGTTTTCACATTAACACTTGATTCAGGAATTCACCTTGGTGTCGTTACACCTTCAGCAAGGACTCCATATTTGAAGACTGGGATTATGAGATCGATTGCTCACAGCCAACATGTCATTGTAACCTACCTCCTTGGCCATGTCTGTATATTTCTGCTTTTCCTTTGGATCTAGAACAGCCCACCAATCAGCCAGTATCTTGGTAGCACCTCGGTTATCAAGCCTGGGGTGTTCCTGACGTACAAGGGAGCGATGACGTTTGCAAAACAAGAGAAATGCATTCATTGGTCTCCGGGCTCGCTGTTCTGGTGATTCATCATCAGTCTCACCAACATCTTGCTCTAGGCCATCGGCCCCAAGAAGTTGAACCTATTACCAACCAACAAAAGCCAGATGTTTAACAGATCCTGGACAGTTCTGCTTTAACAGTTACCTTTGGTTTTCAAATTGTATTTTTTTCTTAGCTCCATTTAAACAACTTCCAAATTGGAAAAAAAATTATCATCAACCACTATTAGTGGTTGGCAACCAACCTACAATGTATTCTGCTTAGTTTCTATAGCAACCTGTGCATGTCTCTATTACAGCATATATTATTATCGTGTTATGATTGCTTACATTTTTTCCCTCACTAAACAGTGAATTCTTTGAGGACAAAAGCTCTTTTACCTTTACCATCACAGCATCTAGCTCAATGCCTAGTGTATATATATATATATATATAACATCAGTACTTAACTAACTGCTCAATAAATAAACCCATTCTGTGATATATGGGTTTCAAGATTAACAACAACATTCACAAAAAATACATGAATATTAGTTGTTTCTCCTCTTTGGAAAGTGCTTTTCTACAGTTAATAATATGAAAATGTTTAACATGAAAGTAGGTAATAAAAATTTAATATAGACTATTCAATGTTTTATGCACATCACAAATGGAGCCTCCTACTATATCAAAATAGACACTTAACATTATTTGGAGGAACTACGTAGTAAATATTCAAGCTTGTAAATATCAACCTTTCTTGTTTAGTGAAATGCTATGATGATAGGAATAAATTCACCCAGGCTTAAACCTTCAAAATCGATTCTGAATCCTCCCTTTTCCTAATTTCATTCAATTCGAAGTATTCAAGAACTTCTACATAGCTCTAATCCTGCCCATTCCATCTGAGTAATTGTCATTTCCACTGCCCTAGCCTATAGCCTAGGCTTTCTGCTTCTGATCTCTAACATTACTTCCTGCACATGGCTGCAGATACCTCTGATCACAGAATCTCAGGATATATTAGGATTGTTAACTATCTTCTAAGGCTAAAATATGATCCTATGCTATTTCTTGAAAACAGTGTAACCATGAAAAGAAGTCCAGAAGGCTTACTAAAACTATCTCCTTAATTTCTTGTTTCATAGTTAAAACAAGAAGGATTGAGGTAGCTGTTAGTCTGCATTGTATAGTAGCGCCTTAGTTCTTCGACTTGAGTGGGCAGTGGAATCCCTGGAGGTCTTATTAAAACAAGAGACTGCTAGGTCCCATTCCCAGAGTTTCCAATTCTGTAGGTCTGGAGTGGGCCTTGAGAATTTGTATTTCTAACAAGTTCCCAGGTGATGCTGATGCTGCTGGTCTGAAGATCACACTCTGAGAACCACTACTGTAAAGGAGTCATGTTTTTTACACCATGTTTACTAGGCAACTGTTACAGATACTAGAGGACAAATCACTAGCTTAATCCAATTTGGTATTTTTAAAAGGTCTCCTAAGTTTAAATTAAGTATTGCAAATGCACTTAATTAACCATTCATTATCTTCAAACAAAATAGTACAATGGAACAATCTTAAAATCCTAGCTATCTGATTTGGAAATACATTAGAGATTATTATTGGAAGTGAAGGCTATAGATTTAGCTTCGCCGTTATGTATACAATTATTAACAATGATTTGCATTTTCGGGGAATATTCATTTAGCATTCTGAATCTAAGAAGCTATAGAAAAATCAAGGCATAAAAAGTATATTATATAGGTTGAGGAAGTAATTATAGTTTCCATTTAGAAAAGAATAATTTTTGATTCCATTACTAAATTATAAAGCTCAAGCCAAGAGCTGGGAAAAAAGATAAATAAGACAAGATCTGGACTGAGGAGCTTACTGCTTGGGGAGGGAAGAAAGATATAAAAGCAAATGAATTAAGAAGCAGTATGATGATGATTACAAGGAACCAGTGTAATAACGAAGCACTAGTGGATAAATGAGAGCACACTGAAGTCTCCCTAGAAAATGTGTTGTCTGAGCTAAATTCTGAAAGATGAATCAGAATGTGTCAGGCAGTCAATGGGGAGACACAGAACTAAAAAGGATTAAGGCTCTAAGACTACTAATTGATATACGGTTCAGTAGCACTGGTGTGTCTGACATTAGAACAAAGACCCAGGACATGAGGTTGTAGAAGTAGGTATGAACATACTTCATGAAGAATGTGCCGTCTTATTAAAAAAAAAAAAATTAAAAAAATCATGCTTTTAATCTTACAAGTAGTTTTAGCCTGTAAAAAAAAAAATCTTGGGCCAACATAGGTTATCATGTTTTACCACAGATTATTTATTTTGCCAACTATGAGCATAAAAATGTTTTCAGGGCGTCTGACTTTGGCTCAGGTCATGATCCAGGGGTCCTGGGATCCTGGATCCAGTCCCAAGTCAATCTCTGTTCAGCTAGGAGTCAGCTTCTCTCTCTTCCTCCCCCGCTCTTGTCCTTGCTCTCTAAAATAAATAAAATCTTTTTTTTTTTAAGATTTTATTTATTTGACAGAGAGAAACACA